>OV656872.1:33854051-34453134 GCA_927399465.1 Sarcophaga caerulescens | reverse complement strand
TTCTTTCTTTCATTCTCTCTTTTATTCCCCCTTGTTCGACTTTCTCTTCTTCTTTTCCCTCTTTCCTATTTGAAGGATCGCAATGTACCAACAGATCACTGAATGAAGGCGTAGAATTGTGAATACAGTAGTCCGCACCTTTCTAACCTAACCTTATAACCTGGTCGTAAGTAGCGCTCTAAATTGACGGTAAGAGTTCTTCCAAATGCTCAGAAATAAATACGACACTTCAGACCATAATGCTCATCAAACAACCACTTTTCTTGATTTATTTGCATTTCTACAATAACTTTTGCATTCTCCGAGGCACATATGTATATGCGAAAATTTGGTCGTATCTGCGACATAAGTACCAAGTGGGAAAATTTTGCTCGAAAAATCGGTATTGAAGACCTATGTAACTCTGGAAATCCAATCAGCTTATCTACAGTGTTTAATTTTTACGTGAGTTGGAGTTTATATGAATGGAGTTACAAACCCAAATGCAAATTAAGCTCAGTTTCTAGAAAGGCAATGGAATCGACGAATTCAGATTGTTTGCTCAAACTTTCTGTACCAGAAACAATATTTTCAGCAGAGAGTACATAAGAGTACATACCTGATCTGTGACGCTGCCAGTCTTTTTAAATTTCTTCAAAGCCTTCGAATACCCAGAACAATAGGTCGACTACAATAACCATAATTACACTGTAATAATCAAAAAGTTGCCACATTTGAGCGACCACTTCTGTAGTAAATTTTTAATATTTTTCTACCTTCTAGTTCATATTGAACTAGACTTTCATTTAGAAGAAAGACAGTTCGTTTGAAAGTTATTAAACACCTGGCAACCTTGCCATATCAGCCGTTTTAAAACCACTTAATGGATGACCCCTTATAATATATTCAAGTGTTTGTGTTTGTATTTGTATTTAAGTCTCCAATCCAGTCGTATAAAAATAAAAGCAATAGTTTGAATGACAGTATTTTTAAGAGTCTTTAGTTGTTATACATTTGCAAAACGATATACAAATAAACAAGTGTGTGTATAAGAGTGAAAGAGAGAGGAGAAGGGAATTTCTGACATTTTCAATATGAACTGACAGTTGGTTTAGTAATTTTAGATGACATTAAAGAGAGAGACAACGATTTATTTAAAGTCAATCATGAAGCCACAATAATGACATATTTTGCTCTGCCTGGTCAATGCATCCATCATGGCCAGTAAGTAAGAGGGAAAACTAATCGATTCAGAAAAGATGAGGAAGACAAAGAACTATAAATGGGATTTGCTATTTGAAAAACAAACAAAAAAAAAATAATGAAAACTATACATACAAATAAAGAATTTTCAATGAATTTCACTATGCATTCAATTTAAACATTTGTACGGGGTAAGTAATTCCCTTCAAATGATGTTTTATTTGTCTCATAATTTAAGTGTGGTTAGGTTTTGTAAATAAATTAAAAATGGTTAGTAAAACATTTTTATAGTCACTATTTATATTGTATTTATCATATTTATTTATTTAATTTATTTGTTTGTATTCTGTTCTGTTGTATTCTATTATTATGAACGGCTGCTGCATTTACAGTGAAGGACTAAAGTCTACATGCAGCCCCATGTAATGGTATTCTAAAAAAACACTTAGTTAATAGAAAAATTAATGATACAGTTTTTTTCGTAAATCATCTTTATTCATAAAAAAATAAAAATTAAATTAATTAATAAAATAAAACTGTATACTTAGCTTTTCCAGTTAATAAATGTTTTTAAAAAAATGTAAAAAATTGTGGTTGCATGTAGACTTTAGTCCATCACTGTATATTGTGGCTTTACGGGTAATAGAGAAAGAATCACAAATAAGACTTGTTGTCATTCGTAAAGTTCGCAATTGTTTGTCTTTTAAAAAAAGGGTAAAGGAATATATTCTTCAAACTATAGTCATCTGTTTGCCTTTTCTATTATAAAAAAAAACGTAAGAATGCATTAGAGGCTGCTAAACGGTTACGATACGATGAAGTCACCGTAGTCTAGTAGGTAGTGTAGTGGCTTATCCGATGTGAGAGCACGGTTCAAACCCCAGGTCAGACATCTCCAACTAAACGAAATACAAGAAAAATATTTCTACAGCAGATTTCTGGCAAAAACTCTGAAAGTAAATAAAATTGCCATGAAAAATTTCTCAAAAATCTGTCGTTCGGAGTCGACTTTAAACTGTAGGTATCTGCACTTATGGATAAAATTAACAAACACAACATAAGTGGTGTGAGAAGCTAGGTCGTAATCCTGACTGAAGGGTTTTATCGACCATTTATGTATGTATGTATGTTACGGGTACGATGCTGTAACTAGAACAACAGCAGCGAAATGATTTGATCGTTTTGGATCTGATTGGATCTGATTTGTTAAAGATGCACAACACTCTGTCCGACTAATCATGAAAAAATTTGAGAAAGACAGGCACAGAAGCGACGTGTACTTTGTTTAGGAACTTTGCATTCAAAAAAACCTGGAGAGACTTGAGAAGCTCGAATTTTAAGTGCTGCATAATGAAACAAATTGCGTTTTAAAACTAAAGCGAAACGAAATCGAACTATTTGTGAAGCCAGTAATTACGGGATCGCATACAACAATAATGTGAAAAAAAAACATTGACCACACAAAGTGAAGTTACCTCCCCTTAGAGGTATAGCCGATTAATGCTATAATGATGATAAAAAGAGAAGCTAGGTCGAAATCCTGACTAAAGAGTAGTAATGACCAATTATGTATGTATGTAGAAAACCTAGTCTAATGATTCACTCTGATTTCTAAATCCTACAGTTAAAGAGATTGAAGCAAGCGATTGAATTTTATGAAACGATGAAAACAAAAGATATTGTGTTTTAACAACGCCTCACACATCTTTGCTGACCCGACAGAAGCTAATAGAACTTAACATACAAGGTCCGATAGAACTTTTGGTCAGTGAGGAAAAAAGCAATCAGGTCCCACACTAACTTTTTTATTAGATAATTTGTTCTCTGGCTTAATTGGTTTTTACAACCCTTTAGTCAGGATTACAACCTAGTTTCTCACACTACCCATGTTGTGCGTATTAATTTTATTGATAAGTGGCAGGACCTACAGATTAAAGTCGATTTTTGAGAAACTTTTCATGACAATTTTATTTACTCTCAGCGTTTTTGCCCGAGGCCCGCTGCGAGGAAAAGAACTATTTTCTCATATTTCATTAAGAGAAGTCTAGGCTAGACCACTGCAACTTTTATTCATTAATTAAACATAAAACGATTCATATTCCTCACTCTCTTCTCATTTTGAAATCCTTGCGAATAACGCCACATTGAAAGTTTTCTCACATAGTTTTTACCCTCTTTTATAAAAGCATTTATTTTTCTTTTATTTTCCCTTCTCCCTGCTGTTTTGCTTCATTTCCGGTTTTAGGGGTTCTTTGCTGTTTTAAATGTTAAACTGTTTCATATTTTCCATTTATATTGCCAACCAACGTTTTATTTCTTTATTTCGCTATTTTTTTTTTTAATATATTGTGGCTAAACGAGGAGGGTGAAAACCATTACACAACAACAACAAACCGCAAAAATAAATTCAACAAAAAAAAAACAACAGAAAAAAGAAAAAGAAGAAAAACAAAATATTCAATGGGTGTTAAAAAACGGAAATTTATTTAATTTCTTTTGTTACAATAACAACAAAAAGCGCTAAAAAACAATCATGGATTACCTAAAACGAAGAGGAATCAAACGGTAAAAGAAGAATAAAGAGAATGAAAACAACAATCAAATTAAAAACAAAACAAACCAAAACACAAGAAATGGAAATTCAAATAGAAGCAGAAACAGAACCAGAACCAGAGTAAGACCGAGACTGAGAGAGAAAGGCCAAATAAAATTGTATATGTTAACCACAACAACAACAATAATAATAATAACAAACAAAAAGAGGAAATGTACCGTTGATAAGTTATTTAAAAGAGAAAATCGTTTGGTTTGTTGTCTCACTTTTATTTTTTATAAACTCTTGGTTCTTGTTTTTATTATTTTTGATGAGCATAGTTTGTGGAGACACACTTGTGCTCTTTCACACACAACGATGACACACACACATACACATACACACACGCATACTAATATTTTTATTAAATAACTGTTGTGTTGTAATATTAAATAAAATCGCAATGACATCAGTATGCGTGTGTCATGGGTGAGAGCTAGTAAGGTAAGAAGAGGCATTTTAAAAAAAGGATGTTCTAAAGGAAAACGACATTTTGTTTCATTTTATTTTCCTGACCCTTTTCACATAGTATGTATCTTTGTCGTTGTTTTTGTATTTCTATTTCAATTTTCCTCAATAAACTACAACAAAAAAAAAGAAGAAGGAAAATTGAAACACTTGTTTTCGAATTTAAAATGTGGAAAAAAGGTATACAACGACAGACAACACAATAAACTTTATCACATTTCCGCCATAGTTTTCACCAATTGAAGTAATAAAGATGTTGCAGCAAATGTACAATGGGATGGTTTGGTGTGAAGTATAATAAGTGCTACATCTGTCAAGTTAATTTTATTATGCTACGTGTTTCATCTGAAGTCCAATTTATTTAAAGAAAGATTTGCTAGTATTGTAGCTCAGTAGCCTTTCTCTTTTACACGGTTCCTCCACTAATGTTCTACATGAATATCATGAGATAATTATTTGCATCCTAGTGCGAAAACTTTGATTTTTTTTCCTTATATTAGGCAATCCATTTAGGGGTTTTAATACCGCCGATCTGGCAATTCTGTCAAATATTTTTCAATTTCAATTTGAAATATTCGAAACAGATGATTTATTGTTGATAATAGTTTCCGTTTTGAAGAACATTTTGCAAACTTAATCCATTATTTTGAAATTTTTACCCTAAAAAAAACGTCACTTTGGTCCCATTGTGCTTAAAGAATAGTCAGATATTTGAGCATTCGTAATAAGATATAAAATATGCAAATAACTGTCGTTCTTTCATTTTTCTCTTGCTCTCTCTCTCTATCTTTTTGTCTCTCCCTAAATAAGCATATTGAGAAACAAAGTTTTTTTTTTTTTTTTTGAGTGTATAAGTATGTGAGTGGTGTGATAATGATGTTACCTTGTTAACTGTTTGTGTATTTATGTATGGCTGTGTGTGTGTATTTGTTAAGTTTCCTTTTTTTTATTGTTTATTTTTTATTTTCCTTTCTTGTCATTTCCCGTTTATTATGTCACCATAAATAAAATTGTAAAAATGTTAAGATTTCATATCAACCTCACTCTCTCTCTCTCTCTTGGTCTCTCTGTTTCTCTTTCTATGTATTCTTCTCTCTGTCATTTCATTTAAATTCCCAGCTTGTTGTCTGTGCATGTTGTTACGGCCTGACTAACTGGCTCAATGACTGACATCCAATTTAACTTGACTGTATGCTTGCGTAACTTGTTTGGCCATCAAGATGCCTGCCTGTGCCTGCCTGCTGTCTACTGTTTAAATGTTGTTTTATTTTTATGTGTGTAGGTTTGTTGTTTATAGGGTTTTTCTCTCATTTTTTATTTCCTTAACTCCTGTGCAAATATTTCTCCGCTTGTTGTTTGTGTGTGTGTGTCTGTTATTGTTGGTTTGGCTTGTCTTGTCTTTGCGTTCTTTCTTTCTTTCCTTCTGACAACCATTTAAGTAAAGAAGTTTATTGTGGTTTAAAAAAAAGCAAAGGTGGGGGACCAACACCCTTTTCCTTTGCTGCTATTGCTATTAATGATGGTGCTGGCGATGATGATCATGAAGACAACGACAACAACAACAATGTTGAGAAATTTTTCTATTTTAAAAATGAAATTCAATTTTGTCATCTTCATTTCAGTGTCTTATTCTGAATGGTTCGAATGTGTGTGTTAAATGCTCGAATTTTTTGTTTATTGTTTATGTGGGCATGCATATGTGAATTTGTTGTATATCTTATAGGGAAAATTAAAGTTATTTTCGTCGAGAATGCTGTTCATTCCATTTGTTTCCACATATGTATATTGGCAAATAAATTATTTCTTCAGCATTTATTGCGTATGTATGTATGTAGGAAAAAAAGGTTTTCTTTAATTGAAAATGTATGGAATTTCTCTTTATTTCTCTTTGTTGTGTTGCAATTTTTCTTTTGTCTTTCTGCACAGGTGATTGCAACACGACAATGTTTAATTTCATTCCAGATATTAAAATTTTTTGAATTTCAGTGTTCAATAGAATATTATTTCACGAGAAGTATCGGTATTTGACCCCGTTATTGTGAACTTCAATTAGGCTTATTGGAGTATTTCTGGCACGTAGAGTGTTTCAAGTGGACTCCTTATAAATACTTCTAAAAACAGTAAGAAAATCAACGAAAAAAGCATAAAGATTATGTTCCGATTATTAAATGTGCAATATGACAATATTATCTGCGCAATCACAACGTTTAAGCCCAGACTAAGACCTCGCTTCTCACCCTACCTAATATTGTGCACGTTAATTTTTGATTTAGAACAACAAATTTGAGAATCTTGTTCATGGCAATTCTATTTACTCTCAGAACTTTAGTCAGAAAACAGCTAAGTGGAAAGAAATATTTTTTTAAAAATCTTTTCTCTCTAGAAATGAAAGCTGAGAAATTGAAATTTCAAGTCCTCGTCTAGAAAACAAACACTCTACTAACCACAGGTGATTAAACTCCATTAAGAAGTTGTCGTAGTCTAGTAGGTAGTGTGTTGGATTATTAGACGTAAGGCTAGGTCCGACATCAAAACGGAAATATGAAAAATATTTCTTCGGCGGCTTCCTCTCAGCAGATTTCTGCCAGAAACTCTAAAAGTAAATTAAACTGCAATGAAAAGTTTCTCAAAAATCTCTCGGACTTTAAACTGTAGGTCCTGCCGCTCATGTATGAAATTAACACACACAACATAAGTGGTTTGAGAAGCTAGGTCGTAATCCTGACTGAAGACTTGTAATAACCAATTATGCGTATTTCCGCATATAATCTAAGATTTCTGAAATTTAAAATGAATTTTTATTGTATTGTATTTTTAATATTATTTTCCTTGCTCACATTAAATAAATAGAACAAAACAAAAATAGAAAAACACATGAAAAACTCACGTTACAGCTTCACAAAATATTGCTAATAATTCATTTGAAAATTATAAAGAGGAAAAACCCAGCACACAAGGACTCATATACGCAACCACCAAAAAAAAGTTATAAAAATCATAGAGAAACGAAAATAACGTTAAGAAAAGGAAAGAAAAGTACAATAAAGTCGTTTTTAATATCCGGCTAATTTATTAAATTGGCAATAAATCAAGTTTAAACACAAGAGCTAAAAATTCCCTCTTAAAAATAACACTCAAGCACACACATACACATACTCATATAAAATATACACTCTCTTCTCTGTCTCTCTCTTAGAAACTTAAATATGCGAAAGACAAAGAAAACACACACACTTACACCCAATGAATAAAGTACAAGTCTGTGTTGTGCATGTATGTGCGTATTGGTACTCCTGAAAATGTGGAACAAAAATACATATTAAAAAACCAAAAGACAGGAAAGCGAGAGAGAGAGAGAGAGCGAAAGGGAGAGTAAGAAACCTGAGACTTCAATTAAAGCTCCAAAACACTGAAATAGTGAATCACGAAAAAGTTTTTGTGTGTGTGTGTGCTTATAAGTATTTGTACGAGGAGTGTATATGTATGCGTGTGCAATAGTTATTCTCAATTCAATATTTTCATTTTGTTTTTGTTCTTTCTTTTTTAATTTTGTTTTTCAATATAAGAATAGGAAAAAAAGCGAGCATCACACGTGCGTTTCGTACACGTTTGATTTTCATTCGCTTCTGTTGCCATTACATTACAAATAAAAGGAGACCTTTTTTTTTTGTGAATTTATTTTCTTCCTTTTCTGTTATTAGTATTGTATGTGGTTTTTCTTTTTATTTATAGTTGAACATACACACCTAAACTTACTAAAACTTTCCCTCCTGCTTAAACAAATATTTCTATACACAGACACCTCAACCTTACCTTTACATATGAAGAACACAATATTTCTTTTATCATTTTATGCAATAGTTTACACCGTTTCCAATGCCAAAGTTATTTCATTATTTATTTATTTAAGCGTATTACTATGGAGTCTATTTTTTGTTACACAAAACTTGTTTTTCATATGCAGTCTTGCAAACCTGCAGCTCAGTACGGAATATCTTAGATAGACTTATCAGTAGACATTCCAAGGGTATAAATGGACATAAGGAACTGAAAAAGGCAAATGAGAACCAATATAATCACACAAACTTTATACACAATGGAGAAGTTTATGTCATGTGTGTGAAGATAAATTCGAATTTAAAAACCAAAGACGCAAAGCCACACTTTTAGCAGCGACTCTTTTTGTCTTTAACATGGCAAAATTTGCTATTAGCAGAGCACTGTTAATTGTTTAATTAATTTAATAATTTGAAAATATTTGCAGACTATTGACATACAATTTAATTCTCATTACGATCATTATTATTTGTGAATATAAATGTTGAAATGTATAGGATTGTTGGTTTCATATGTTTATGGCCAAAAATCCTAAAAATATTCCAACTATCCCACTACCACGGTTCGAAAGAGGATCTTCTGAACTACCATCTGCATATAGTCGGGTAGGTGTACTATTTCCCACGTTGTAGGTTCCAAAATGGCCACTGACCTTCTAGAAAATTTTCAAGCAAAAATTGATAGTCTTAAAGACAATTTTCTCAATACTGTTACGAAAATGGAAGTGGGTGTTCTTAAAATGATAAGCAAAAACTCCAAAAACAAAAATAATGGACTTGTTTACATGATCAAAGAATAAACAAAAATATAGCAACAACATCAGTATAAAAAAAGGGGGACAAAGAAGTAAACAAGCAACAACAACAGTTTATTATAAAAAATGGATTAAGAAATAAACAGGCAACAACAAAGTGCAGTATAAAAAAGCAGATAAAAAAGTAAGCAGGCAACAACAACACTGCAAGTAACCTGTTTACATTTATAGAGATTTCGCGAAGGCAAAGATATTCTCCTTCAAGTGCATTCATCAGAGTGCTTACCCTTCGATATAAAAGGCAAGACAGAGCAGGCAACGGTAATTCAGTAAGAATTCAGTCAGTCTTGTGTGAAGACACGTGGAGTTCAGAAAGAATTTAGTCAGTCTTGTGTGAAGACACGTTGCGTGTGAAGAGAATAATTGTAGTTTGACGATCTCCGTAGTAAAGCTCTAACGAACAATTGTTACTGCGTACGCTGAAGAGTGTAAAAGAAGAATAACAATTAAAGTAAGTTGTTGTTATTTAAGTCAAATCGTGAAAGGTGGCACACAGAATTGTGGGAACAATAAAGAATTGATTTGAAACTAAACACTAATTTATTTTTATTTTATTTGTAATCTACGAACTCATATTTTAAACGTTTTTAAAATCGTAAAAACGTAACAATACCATATCACTTTATATGTGACTATATTGTAGATTATATTAAGAGGCCTTGGAACCTTCTTTTGCATATAGTATGGTACTCATGGACTTAGTGTATATCCTAAAATTAACTCCTAAAAAAGTGGCCTTGTTTAGATGGATACTGTTAAACATTTAACAGTGCTCTATTAAGAGCAAATTTTATTCTATTAAGAGAAAATTTTGCTCTGTTAACGCCAATTGTGGCGCTGCTAAAATTTATGCATTCCGTCTTGGATTTTCAAATTCGAATTTATCTTCAGACACATAAATTTATCGCATCCTTTTTATAATCCAAACCTTACCCCGACCCGTTATATGTGACCGAATGCTCTGAATGCTGAAAGTGGTGCAACATAATTGGTCATAACAACCCTTCAGTCAAGATCACAACGTATCTTCTCACACCACCTATGTTGTGTGTGTTAATTTTATGCATGGGTGGCGGGAAAAATAGTTTGAAGTCGATTCCGAACGACAGATTTTTAAGAAACTTTTCATGTCAATTTTGCATACCTCTCAGAGGTTTTGCCAGAAATCTGCTGAGAGGCAGTAGTCGAAAGAAATACATTTTTCATATTTTGTCTTGTTAGAGATGTCTGACCTGGGGTTTGAACCGTGGCCTTACGCCAACACACAACCTACTAGACTACGGTAACGGTGTATAACGGTGTATGTAAGTAAGATGGCGTATGTAAGTAAGTATTCGGAATTGCCTTGTTTGTTCCTGGCTCCAAAAGTGAGCAGTTCGTTTGGCGTGAGATCCATATATAATTAGATAAACGGCCAAGTGTGTATCTTACTATGGCTTCAATTCCATATTTTTTAGTTCTACACACCCAATTTTTTACTTTTGATTAACATTATCGACCTAGTTATACTTAAGGCGTTTCAATAGGTTTATGTCTCCGGTTTTTTTATGTTTACAATTGAAAATGGTGTTTTTTTGGCTTTCTTACTATTCCGATTGTAGTATAATGCTCTCATACACATATACTATATTCATACAAACATATATAACTGTGTATGTGTGGGGTATGTGTGTGTGTGAGAGTGTATAAATTGTGAATATTTGTAGAGTTACTTTGGCAAATAGAAATGGGAATATGTTTTGTTGGAAAAAAGAGACCCATAATGACATAATTTGTATTCAATTCGTTAACCTCCTATAAAATAAAACAGAAAGCAAAGCAGGAAAAAAACACAAAGAAAGAAAGAAAGGCACATGGATACACAGGCAGACGCACGGAAAGCATAAGAACATAACTGTAAATGCTTGAATAAAGAGTAAAAAAAGAAAGTATCCTTTTTATTTCTGTTTCCTTTTTCCGTTTGATTTTACTGGATTTTTTTTCTTCTCTAGGTCTTGTGAATACAAGAACAACCATAAAATAGCATGAGTACGTACAACATACAAGCTTAAGCCAAACATTGTTAAGCTTGGAAGAATTTTTTGAACCAAATTTTTATTGTTTTTCATTTTGGGTTCTTTAAAATTGAAAAAAAAAAATTGAGAAAAAAAGAAAGGAATTTTTATTCTTATTTTTGTTCATTGTGGAAATTGAAAAATAAAGCGGATCTTAAGAAACTAAAAATTCATAGAAAATCATCACGATATTATACAATAAGTGGAGTGTGAGTGTTGGAGCATTTAAATGGGGCTTATTTTGAAAAAGACGCTTAGTTTCCTGTCTTATTTTCCTATTCTCTCTCTCTTTCTTTATTTTAAAGAATTTTTTTTTTTATTTCTCTGATTATTTTCGTTTTTGTTTGCCAAAAAAAACTGCTGAAATGTATGCCAAGGCACGCCCTCGTTACATTGACTGCAATTTGTTGGTGCTGCCATTAGCGTGGTTCCTTCGCTGAGTTTAATGCTGAGTTTTGTGGCTGTAAAAAACAAAAACTACAACACCAAAAACAAATGCTCAATGACAAGTTACCAAATGTAACAGATGAATGGCATGGCATGGCACAGCATTGTAGGAGAACAATTTTAAAATCGTGATGAAAAATTAGTGATGAATACACGTACATACATCACCAAGCCAATATTTTTCCGTTTGTCTTTCAAATAATGCTCTCGTAATTCTTGCGTTTCGTTTGCGGAATTTTATTGTTTGATATCATTTGATGATGGATTTTTATTTGTCTTTTATTATTGCATTGTATTACAATCGTGTTGGAAATTTTAAAATCGTAAAAGAAATTAAAAAGAAGTTTGCAGGCGAAGAAAAAAAAGGTGACAGTATGACAGAAGCCTCTGTGACAGAGTCCCTCCTATAGGGTAGTCCATACAGTACTGCTGTAAGACCTAAACTGGCAGGCACAAGTCATTTCGACCATAGAAATGATGTATTACATGGCCATAAAAGATAGCTAATAGGGAACTCCGAATTGGGTAAGATTAACTCTTTTTTGGATGGGTTCTCTTCTTAAACGGCAACACGATGAAGTCGGTAACAGGTCTCGTCATTCATGCAACCAATGTTAGGTAATCGTATAGTTTCCAACGCGATGTAGCGTTTTTCAAAAATTCTAGTAGCTAACGAGATCACGAACCAAACGCGACCAAAGTGGTATGATAGAATGAGTTCTTCGATGGATGGGTTATTTTTATGAAGAGCAACAGGTATTTTCGTTCATGGGATCAGGGAATCGAATAGTTTCCAACGGATTGTAGTGTCTTCCGAAAAATCTAAGAGTTCTTTGGCTCACAGACCAATAGTGATTTAATTATCAATTGTCTGGGCTGATGGAACAAAAACAGCTCAAATGGTCAATATATAGAGACTAGCATTGGTTGGCATAACAGTGGCAATGAGAGCCAGTGGTACAGCGGCGCTAGAGTCTGTTGAATTTAAGTCCACTGCACATGATGGTGAAAACCAAAGCTTTTGGTTTGATGGAAAACATATCCTACATGACATACATTTGTACATTTCGAAACCTAAGGAATGAAATGGCCGACAGATATCTCCGTAGCTGTCCCCTGGACCAATAGACTCTGTGGTTTTTGGAAGTACTTCGCATCGAGGCTTTGTAACAAAAATGAATGGGGTAATCTGTAAGCTGCATATGCCTTTAAAAGAAGGCATATTTTGTGGCATATAGATGAGTCAAGAAGGGATCTTGTAACAGAAGCAGGAGTTTTCAGTCCCTAAAGTAAATATTTTAAGCCAATGGAAAAACTTGCTGATATTTTCCAAGCGAAAGTGTATGAAGTCGAAAGTTATGCTCAACTTGTACATGAGGTATAAAAGGCAGGAAATAGCATTACTGTCATTCAAGCAATGGGATCTTAAGAGGTTAAATCAAAGATAGTAAGGGACTGCTTGGAAAAACTAAATCGGATTTGTAAGGAAAGTAAGATTACACTCTGCTGGATGCCAGGTCATGTGGGAATCCGCAGCAATTAATTAGCTGACTACTTTGCGAGGATGGTAGCTTCCACGCCGCTGATGGAGCTGGAAAAGTATACTCAACGCAGGGAAAAATAAAAAGAAACTAAAAGTCGTCTCAAAACTATTGCAAGGATTGAGGAATGTCGTCCAGAATTTATAGTCTTGCTATTACAATGAAACCTTATAGGATCCTAGTTGGCTAAGTCTTCACATCTACCGCCGCAAGATTGATCCTCACAAAGCTAATAATGTGAGAAAAAAATCGATAATTAATACCAACTTGTAAATATTAATTAATAACCTCTAAATTATAAGTTGCCAATTTAGCGCCCAACCCCAACGCAATCGTGTATTAATAGATACCATACTCTTCAGTAACATAATAATCGGTTTATTGAAGAGATTATTGTGCTGATGTATGGCCTTATTTAACAAATTCCATAATTTGTTTTAGTAAACTATCACTTGCAAACACAATTCAAATTTACCGCGTTTATTTTGTAAGCAAATGCCCTAAAAGTAGGCTTCATTTCACTAATTTTCCGTGTTTTTTACACTGAAAACTTGTTGTTTTTCAGGCCGGGTTCAACTGTTATTACAAAATATCAACAACAACAAGTATAATTTGTATTAAAACAACAACCACAACAACAAATATAATTTGTATTAAAACAACAATAACAAGAAACAAGAAAAAATACGATTATCTCTAAAGGCTTACAAAATAACTGTGAATATGTGAAAAGGAAAGGAAGAAAGGAAACTTTTAAACGAATTTGAATATATATAATGCTGAATGTATGTGTACGTGTATGTGTAAGTGGGTAAGGGTATAAAATAATATGTTTATAAAGAAAATAAACAAAATAAAATGAGAAAGAAGAAAAACTATAGAAAAGTTGAAAATTTTCCTTAAAATATGGAAAATGTTTATTGTTTTTGTTATCTTAACGGTAAGTATGTATGCACATATCCCAACACACACACACACACAAAAACACATCTTAACCCATGAGCTTCTTTATTAAAAAGTGTGTACGAGTATGTGCATATGGTATGCTGGTGTATTGTATGTGAAAACGAAAAATAGTGCCAGTTTAACGGAAACACCACACAACGCCAACATCAAATAACTTTACCATAGCGGAAATGAGTAGTTTTGCTCACCAAAAACAAAAAAAGAAAAAGATCAGAAAAAAGAGAAACGAAAACAAAGTTGAACCGAAAGTTTAAGATGTAAGAAAAGAATAAACAGGAAAAGGATGAGAAATAACAAGTTTTACTCGTATATTCTTTATTTTTTTCATTTCTTGTATTTTCTTTTAAAGCAATTACATCATGTATCTTTTGGCTTTTTCTTGCCTTAATTTATCTTAACTTTATACCATGTGTGCTTATGCATGTGCACATGTGTTTATATTGTAAGTGTGTGTGTAAGTGTAATAAATACTATAGTTTTACAGTGTTAAATACACAATATATGGTGAGAGAGTAAGTAAGAGAGGCTATAAACAAGCATAAGAAACCGAAAAGTATACTCTTAATTCCAGTATTTAAACGAGGGTTGCTGCTGCATGACTCAACACTTTTTAATCATTTTTATGCAATCAATTAAATATAAATAAATATAATAATTAAATATAAATAAACGAATGGGTTTAAGAGGAAAGAAAATATTTAAAAATTTTTATTCTAAAAATTAGTTTAAGAATGCCAGTGAGATTTGGTTTTATTTGCATATAAATGAATAACAATAGAAATCAATTCTTAGCAGATTATTTTTATGTCATAATAATTTGGCCTTTACAACCTTTTAGTCAGGATCACAACCTGGCTTCTCACACCACTCATGTTGTGTGTGTTAATTTTATCCACGAGTAGCGGAACCTGTAGTTTAAAGTCGGCTCTGAACAACAGATTTTTGAGAAACTTTTCATGGCAACTTTATTTCATTCAACTCTCAGGGTTAAAAGAAATTTTTTATTTTTTATACCAGAAAATCTGACTCATGTGAACTCTCTCCGGCCTCGGTGACATTATCTAAGGTGTCAATTATTACTTGGAAAGGACAAATTGCAGTTGGAGGATGCTGGAGAAACTTGCATCTTATTACGAATTGTTCACTCATAAGTTGCAGTGGATGGAACGTATCTATACCTGAAACTTTACTTACTGGGCACTGATCTCGATTGGAGATCATGCCTGACGGATTGGAGCACAGTTTAATGAACACAGTAGAACACAGTAGAACGAAGATGTGGGGATAATAACTAAATTCGTTTGCAACTTTAATACTCCTACAAACTACTACTCTTAACAACTACTGTTCGTAATATCATGTACTGATTAATTATACATATTTTTAACGAATCTGGAAGTTTCTTATACAGCAAATCCAAAATTGGTCTTGTCGCGTGACTAATGACACCGTCTTGTCCTGTTCATAACTCTCAATTGTAGGCCAAAAAAGGTCGTTCGATCGTACAGCTATAAATTTTTGAATTGATTGAGGCGATTATTATGCACCAAACAGAATCTTTTTCTGGGAGTCCCATCTGCAACAATTTTGTCTGTAACCACAAAGTGAGCAATGAGTTTCATCGCTCAAGTATATTTTGTTGGAAAAATCGGTATTGGAAGCATTCTTTGGCATCGAATTAACATATCTCGGTCGTTGTGAATGGTCAACCGATATTAGTCGATGAGTAATTAGATTTTAAATGGATGAAGATGCAAATCTAAATCAAAAATACGCGATAATGAACAGACAAGACACAATGGCTGAGAACGCCGTGGAATTAATAAGTTTAAGGGCCATTATTACAACTTGCCGTTAACTAAAGGCAGGATTTTAACGGGCAGATAAATTGTTTTCCATTATCATGAGTACCCAATAAGATAGAAGTGATCGTTAAGCTAAAGAGAAGATCATCCTACCTTTAACATTTAAAGGTCACTTTATGTTTGAACTTGCCATATGGCAACTTCAAATTTAAACAAAATGAGCATATACAATAAAAAAACAAAGTCCGCTGTTGCCACTGCGTTAAAAAAAAAAATTGTTTAATTGAGCAGTTTTATCGACTGCTCCGGCACTGCCATATTTTAATTTTATTTTATCTGTAAGTTGTAATAACGAAAGTCAGTTAAAGCTAACTTTACAGTTCCCTTTAATAAAGGTACCTTTAACTAAACCCAAGTTTAACGGCAAGTTGTAATAATGGCCCTAAATCCGTTACAGTTCTTTTAAGAGTTTAAAGTGAACTCCAAACGATAGATTTGAGTTGAGAAATTTTTTCATGACAATTTTATTTACACTCAGGGGTTTTGCCAGCTAACTGCTGAGATGTAGTCGCCGAAGAAATATTTTTTTATATTTCGTTTATTTGAAGATGTCTGACCTAGAATGTGAACCGAGGCCTCACGTCTAATATGTCAACACACTACTCGCTAGACTTTGGCGACTTCTAACCCAATTTAGTGTCAGGAAAAACTACGTATTGTTGTTAATAAGATTGTACCTTTACAGAACCAACAGATTTTCTGAAATCATCTTTTAAAATGTTTTATTAACACTACAATGAGTCTTTAACCGCAGCTAACTTTTCGATAAAAGTCACACAGTCAAGTGATAAATCACATCGAAAAGAATTTAAGCATTTCAACATTGTAAGACTTTATGACTGTCTCTACTATTTCTACAATAAATTCCTTGTTGATCAAGTAGTTTTATTTCACTCTCGTTTATCTTTTTTTTTAATAATTTTGTAAGTTTATTTCATAAAACATTCCAACTATAGAAGAGCGTGAACGTGTACATGAACGTGTAGCATATGATCCATAATGAATATGTCAGTTTTAAAACTGAGTTTCATTATCAGGATTTTTCGCATTCTTTTTTTTTTGCATTTTTTTTCTATTTTTTAATTCTTTTTTTGTTCGTATTTCTGCTTAACGAGGAATAGAAAAAAAAAGAAAACATTGTAGCCGCCACTATATTTTATCTGTTTTTACTTTGTCAGGAATTTTGTACCACTTTTCTGTTGGACACCCGAAAAGAAGCACAAAAAAAACGAAATAAAATTTTAACAACTTTATCTGCTGGCAGTTACTTGCACTCATACTATTACAATTACTTAACGCATGCACAGACACACACACACGCACACATGCATAAAGTTGCTCTTTATCATGCCGTACCATACCATATACACGTATATACACATTTAATGCTCGTGTTATCCTTGTAAATGTATGGCCGCCATATTTAGGGTTTTTTGTTACTTCAGTTCCTGTGAAATTCTGCTTTTTTGTTGTTATTTTGTTTCTGTTGCTGCAACAATTCGGTTTCCACATTTTTATAAAAAATTTGTTGCCGTTGTTGTTGTTGTAATGGTTGTATAATGTATTTTTTGTGTTGCGTTGGATTTAGTTTGTGGTAAAGAAATTATTTTTACGCGCTGCAAAGTAAAATGAGAAAAATTTTCCAAAAAAAAAAAAAAAAAAACAAAAACACGAACATACAAAGGAAGAAGGAAAAGAAATTCCATGAGTTTTTTCAACGGAAAAAAGTATAAACGAATAACACGGACTGACGGAGTGGCAAAAAAAACTCCGTAACTCGTAACGAACGCATTATGCTTCCGGGCGTTGAGAAAAGATTACTTTTTTTTCCTCTTTCCTTTTATAATCAAGTTTTAGTTTGTCGTTCTTTTTTGTTTTTGTTGTTGTTGTTTTAAAAAGTTACAGTTTTTCTGACACTGTATTATTGTTTCAATATTTCGTAATGCACTATGGGTTGTTTGAGTGACAGTTGCGGTTAGAAAGTTCGTTGCATTAAAAATTTTTTTAAATTTTTCTTTATTGCCTTCAAAAACAAAAGAAAAAACGAAATTTAATTGGAAGACATGATGAAAAATGGATTGTTTAGACCTTGACAAAGAATAAATAGAATTTGGAATAAAAAAACGAAAATAAATATCAAGGTTATGATTGCTTAGGATTCATTCTCTTACGTGTGGATCTTTATTTATTTATTTATTTATTTAATAAAGTCTATAGATATAATATCCTTACAGACTAGACAAATACAAATCAATAATTATTATTTAAATAAGAAATTAAATTACATTTAATAGTATTGACATTTACAGAAAAGTCAATGTAAGAATAAAGTTTATTAAATTCAGTACAAATTCTCATTAGCGGATCAGACTTGGCATTAACGGAAAGAGGACAGAAATAACGTGTAGGACGAGACGGAACATTAAAAGATATATTATAATTAAAAATTCAGAACATACATTTCCTTTTATCAAGTTTAAGACAAACGTTACATTTAACATAGATCTACGGCTTTTAAGAGTTGGCAGCTTTATAAGGGCAAGTCTACTTCTATATGGCGGCAAGTTGAAAGGATCAAATTGCAGGCTCCGAAGACAAAATAACAGAAACTGTTTCTGCACGGATTCAATATTTTAGAGAAAATGCAAGAAAACTTAGGGCCACTCAAAAGCGGTACTGTGCATTAAAGGGTTAAGGACACGGGCTTACTACTATCTCAGTGCCAAGTGTATTTGAGTTGACAACCGGGCGTCTGGTAAGAAAGTCCAGTAATTAACTGAATGCCTCCATTCACTTTTCGCAAATTACTTGTATATTGGTTTCAGGTCATCAAAGTTTCTGAAGTAATAAGCGGGTGACTGAGATGACTTGTGCAGGATCTGACTCTTGTGAATGATTTCTAGACGCGGTAGCGTCACCTAAGATGTAGATTCTCGATGATTACTTGGAAAAGCCAAATGGTATGTGGAGGCGTCTTGGATCCTTATTACAAATAATTCACCCATCAGTTGCAGCTAGTCGGATATATCTATACTGATATTTTACTTCCTGGACAGTATCCGATTTTAGGCTATGTCTAATGGATTGAACTACAGCTTAATGAACACTAGAGAAGTTGTGGCGGCATGGGCGCAATTGATAACTTCATTTGCAAATTCAATGCTCTTAAAAATCACCTTTCACGGCATATCCGAAATATCATGGATTAATTTGACGATTCAATTTGACGATAAAAATATTATAAATATTTTAGCCGAATCCAGCTAGCAAGACCTTAACCAGATACCTGGCGCAAGGCATAAAGCCTCATTAAATGCGGCATGATTTTTAGTGGCTTTTTGTTGGCCTATCTTTTACCCTCAAAAGAATATTTCAAAAATGTTAGTAGTTTTTTGGACGGTAATATAAGATATCTGCTCCCTAACATTGTTATAACGAACGTTTTTTCTGTTGGCCAAGTCTGGTCGTTCTTTCCTTATTGCCTTATTCAAACTGTACGGGGATTAGAAGTCTGTAATAAATTTTTCAATTGGTTGTAGCAACACATAATGAATAATTTTCTGTCAATACTACCACAGTGTCAAGAGTTGCTGGTCGAACCAGGCTGTGTAATCTTTTGTTTGTAAAGGATAATCAGCCCTTGATTTGTTTTTTTCGCATTTAAATCATTTCATAAGATGCGATGAATTATTAATGATTCCAAACTATCATAAGGTTATTGTTCAATACACTCTGCTATAACCTGACAGTCACCGTCCAGGCTAAGATGCTTCTTTGTCTTAAAATCAGAAATTTTCTTCTTCGTCCTTGGGTTAGGTTAGGTTAGAGGACGTGTACTTGTCAACTGTGACAAGTACAGTACCTGGAGGTCGAATTGACCCACTGTATAACGTCCTAGCATCTCACACCCCTCATGTTGTGTGCGTTAATTTTTTATACGTGAGTGTCAGGACCTACAGTTTAAAGTCGATTCCAAACGACAGATTTTTGAGAAATTTTTTTATGGCAAATTTTATTTACTCTCAGAGATTTTGCCAGAAATCTGCTGAGACGAAATCGGCGAAGAAATATTTTTCTTTCATATTTCGTTTTTGTTGCCTGACCTGGGATGCAAAACCGGGATTTACGTCTAATAAGTCAACACACTACCTACTAGACTTATCCAAAACATAAATTTCCAGTAGAAGCACAGTGATGGACCCAAGAAAAAATTCTTTTCAAACTGCAATTACAAGAGAAAAAAAATTTCCTTTTTAGTGCCACTGTGTTCGTATAGTCTTGATAACATTTACGGTTGGTTTCAATGTTGTTGCTCTTTTTCCCACTGACTGCCGTCATCCCTCTTCATATTTGTCTTCATAAAGTTTAATTTTTTGTTTTTGAGTTTTTTTTTTTTCTTTTATCAAAAAGTTGCGATGATACATCAACTAAAATTCATTTCCGTGGAAAATTCTCATGAAATTTTCTTGTTACTACAACAACAACAACAATAACAAAAATATTTAATAAGAAAACAACAACAAATAAATGAAAAGTGATTGTTTTAAAAACATTTACGGAATTAGGGTAATGCCCTTAAGCGGTTTGTTTTTTCTTGCGTCAAGATAAACATTAAAATTTAAGAAAACTAATACATAGGCCCCATTTAATTCAAGTGAATTAGAATATAATAAATAAAAGCCTGTTTTCATTATTAAAACACTGAAGAAATTGATTTTTATTGAGATTTTGTTTTTCTCTTCATCAATCAGTCGGTCAGTTTGAGCTGAAAACCACTTTTTGTAATGTCTGCCACCAATACCTTATGCAGGCAACTATTGAACATGATTTTGCGAATTTTACGAGCCACAACTGCCGATTAGCACCCTCTTGAAAGTCTGCAAACTTTATTATTTATCTAAAAAAGAAACCTATAAATGTATCACCCTTCAATTGAAGATAACACCTATAAACATTATATCTTGTACTCAACGTATTTGTATGTATATTCTCTTGTGAAATTGAATCGTCTAATTTCACGTATTTCTTGTCGCTCAAGATCTTTTTTCCAACCCACACTTCTGCTTGGAACTTTATTATGATCAGCACTCTTCTAAAATTGTGTGTGTGGTAATAATCGGTTGTCGGCTGACTCTTCCTATACCAAAATTCTGTGGCATTTTATTTTCATAATTTCACTTTAATGTCGTATTTAAAGGTGCGAATATTCAATTCATAATTGGTCGAAATAAAGTTGGACGTATTGAAGTCGCCGTAGTCTAGTAGGTAGTGTGTTGGCTTATTAGACTGAAGGCCCGAGTTCGAATCCCAGGTCAGACATCAAAACGAAAATATGAAAATATTTCTTCGGCGCCTTCATCTCAGCAGATTTCTGGCAAAAACTCTGAGAGTAAATAAAATTGCCATGAAAAGCTTCTCAAAAAACTGTCGTTCGGAGTCGACTTTAAATTGTAGGTCCCGCCACTCATATATAAAATTAACGCACACAACATAAGTGGTGTGAGAAGCTAGGTCGTAATCCTGACTGAAGGGTTGTAATGACCAATTATGTTATGTATGTATATAGACAAGCGATAAAATGAACGCGGTGCACGATTAGTTTGACGATCTCAGACGATCATTACTTTGATAACAAAGTTCAATGATTTGTAAGCATTGCTCTGGTGTAAATCCATCTAAAATTAAATGTCAAACCAAGCTTAACAAATAGTAACGATCAGCAGTTAAATCAGTGTTGTCAACTTAAAGTTATAAATCTCAAAGAAAGAAAAAACATAAATTTTTAGTGCCACACAGATCGCGTGAAGTACGTGAAGTATACATTGGACTTAAGTAGGTTGTTACTGTAAACAAATGTTCTAGGAATTTAGAATGGCCGGGGTCAATAAGCCTCAGGCTATTTCTAGATAGTCTAATGCCTGTCTCAAATCCCTTTTCATTGTTTTTATCTAACAAACCCATTTAAGTTGAGAAGAATCTTCATTTCTCTTTATTTTTCCATTCGTCGCGTATATCCCTTAAAACATTCCTACCTCTACACCCGCTACAGAAAATTGCTGAGCCTATCAGCGGCGTGAAAGCTACACATCTCAAAAACACATAGCCTGACATTCAACAGAGGGACATTGTGTATGCCATACCCAATTCATATTCATACTATTCTCGAGTTAACATAATATGAGATGAGTGCTCAGCTAATGGTCTGAAAGTCAAGGCTTTCGTACCTCCTCTGTCCTTGTTGAATTGAGCACATATTTCGATGGCGTAGTCTTTCGCTTTAAGGATATCCGCGATCCTCCGAATATTTCATTCTGCTGCGAAACAGCCGCGATCTGTGGGATCAAATACAACAAACTTTTTCAAGGAGAATATTTTTTCTAGGCAACAATGGCCACCCTATTATTCTAGAATCTTCTACAAAAGACCAATAATGAATCTGGAATAAAATAAAGCAGACTAACTTGAAGTTAGGAGAGAGTTTTTTTCGTAGCCGCTGTGCTTTTTAAAAATTTTAACTCAAAAATTCATTTTGTACAGCCTATAATTAAAATTTTTTTTATTTCTGTAGAGAAATCATTCTTTGTCTATAATTATTGTAATTGTCGTACAGATAATGTGTGGTGAGTGATGCAGATAGTAGTGTAGGGTATCATATAAACTAGTTTGACCGCATAAGAAAATTTCTTGCTTGTTATACTTGTTCTCGTTGTTGCCAGGTTTCCTTTTTTTTCCTGCCTTAATGATGTCAACATTTCTTTTAATATAATTGCATATACTTTTCTTGTTCTTGTTATAGTAGTTGTTGTTGTTCTTGTTGTTTTTCTTACTTTACTTTTCCTCTCTCTCTCTCTGTCTCTCGCACTCTCCGCCTCTGTCATTTAGATAAATCGCCTGTCTACAGAATGATAAATTTTATAAAATTTTCTTCTCTTTATTAATTCCTTATATAGTACAACCATCACTTAAAACATAAACACAAGAGAGAGAGAGAGAGCGATGGTATCTCAATGTATGTATGTATGCATGGTATACAAGTGTGTGTGTGTAAGTATTTGTCTTATCTCTGATTAAATTATAGAAATTAAAATTTAATTTTGTTGGTTTCCTTTGTCGCTTATTTTATTTCTTTTCTTTTTTGTTTTTACTTTTTTTTACTTAGAATGGCAAAGTTGTTGAAACCCATAATTAAATAAGCCCACTTGGTATAGACCTCAAAAATATTTCTCGTATTTTCTTTCACATTTTTTTTTTTTTTTTCATTTCTTTTCTGTGATGAAATGTAAACTTTAATACTTTAATTAAATGAAAAATTATAAGAAATTGTTCCTGTTTTTTTATTTTGATTTCGTTTTTATTTTTCCACAATACTTAAGGCTCTCTCTTATAGGCCATTTACACTACATCGAAATCTAGTACTTATGAGATTTCGAGCGAAATCTAGTTGATTTCAACTAGATTTTCCATACAAAATGAAATCTACAAATCTAGTAGATTTCGGCAAAATCTACTCAAAATCTAGCAAAAATAGAAATGCAACTATGTGTTTTGCCAAATAGTACTTAAAAATACAACGCTGCGCAGGAAAAAAATGACAGTTCAATTTAAATTCATTCATTCTGCTAAAAGGTCCGCCAAATAACTTTTTTTTTATTTATTTTTTATTTTCTCAAATTTTTTTTTTATTTGAAAGTACAATCCTTCCGGTTAATAATGGAAAATAAATGATTATGCGTTTTCGCTTCGCTAAGTGGACTTTCAATCGACTTACAGAAGATGCCGATTTTGGCAAAAAATTCATCTTTTCAGATGACGCCCATTTTGATCTTGGCGGGTATTTAAACAAGCAAAATTGTCGCATTTAGGGCACAGAAAACCCGCACGCATACATTGAAAAGCCGACGCACCCAAAACGAGTCACTGTTTTGTGCGGATTTTGGTCCAGAGGCATAATTGGGCCACCTCGGAGCTGCGATTTGACACCGTTGGACTATTATTTGTGGGGTGCCGTCAAAGATAAGTGTTACGCCGACAAGCCAGAGATAATTGGAGCTTTAAACGACAATATTCGTGAAGCCATTGGTGAAATACAGCTGCACACAATCGATAATGTGCTTAAAAATTGGACCGATCGTGTAGGCTACTGCATGGCCAGCCGAGGCAGCCATTTAAATGAAATTATTTTCCATTATTAACCGGAAGGATTGTACTTTTAAATAAAAAAAGAAATTTGAGAGAATATTCAGTACTTTTTTTAAAGCATTTTCAAAAAAAAAAAAAGTTATTTGGCGGATCCTTTATTTAGCAATTGTATGTAGTAATACATTTACATTATTTTTTAAATCTTATATTCTACAAATGCTGACGTTTTTTTTGCACCAACATTATTTCTGTTTGAATCTTATTTGCTCTTGATGAAAACAATAGTAAATGTCCCATATTTTTCATTTTTATTTTGTATTTGGAAATATTATTATTATTTGGAAATATTATTATTTTCTTTTAAATTTCAGTCAGCTGTTTTTGTTATTAAAATGAAATCTTGCTACTGTCAAAAAAATCAAGTGTAAACGGTCTAGATTTTGAGCTAGATTTGAAATCTAATCTACTAGATTTCGGTGTAGTGTAAATGGCCTATTAAGGCACTTAAAGAAAAATGTGTATTAAAAGTGTTTGAGAGTTTTATTTCAAGATTTAAAGTATGTGTCAATTTTTTGACTTTTTAAGTAATTTTCTATCGATATACTTTTTTTTTAAATAAAAATTTAAAAAACACAATGAACTGCTCTTAAAAAGAATGAACATCTTATCCGTCATTATCCGGCAAATAGCGAGCAGAGATTTTTAATTTAAACTTCCCCAACTAGAAGTAATATTAATAATAGAATAATTAATAATAGAAGTATATTTTTGGGGAAAATATTTTCATTCGTAAAACTAACTGAATGTCTGAGCAACAAAATTGTTGCTTAAGTCTGACCGTATGACTAGGCACAATGGTATTACAATAGAATGCCTTTAGCGACTGTCAAGAAAACCTCCCCTAAAACCTCTTTCATCGAGAGTAGTTAAACGGGACTAATGATGTTAATCTGGCTAAGGTCTAAAGACAAGACAAGAATAGATAACCAGACTTTTATTTTGGCAGATCGCAGTATGTATGTAAGAAGTCGCTATAATCTAGTAGGTAGTCTCAGCAGATTTCTGGCAAAAACTCTAAGCGTAAATAAAACCTGCCATGAAAAAGTTTCTCAAAAATCTGTCGTTCGGAGTCGACGTTAAACTGTAGATCCCGCCACTCACGTATAAAATTAACGCACTCAACATGATTGGTGTGAGAAGCTAGGCCGTAATCCTGACTGAAGGGTTGTAATGGCCAATTATGTACATATGTATGTATGTAGTGTGTTGGCTTCTTAGACGCGAACCTGTGGTTCAAACCCTAGATTAGACATCTTGAACAAAACGAGATAACTTCATAACAGCAGTCTTGTGGGCAAAAACTCTGAGAGTAAATATAATCTGTCGTTCGGGCTGTTGATCTCACCATTCATGTATAAAATTAACATACGCTACATGGGCGGTGTGAGAAGCTAGGTTGTAATAATGACCAACGTAGTAAGTAAGTATGTATATAGGTATCCCAGTGTATAAATTGTTCGACAATAATCTATTGGCTTTCGTTTCTCTTTTCCGATATTGATTTCTTTCAGCGAATCTATAACAATTCCTTTCCGATGGATTCTCCCCGTAAAATCGAGTTCGGAAGTCTGTGGTGATAGCAATATTATGGAAAAAGTAAACCAACACTATCTTCAAACTGAAAAATAAATGTAATGTTCTGGAAGACGACATTTTTAAAACTTTAACCCTCTAAGGTAGTCATGTTCGAATCTTTACCAATCAGCTTTAAAGTCCTGGATTATATACACTATACATCCATTCTGATTAGTAAATGACGTAAATCTCCTAATGAGAAGCTAATATTACCCCTGCCTGTACGACTGGACACACGAGCCAAACTTATCGCTGATAGTCTAGCTAAGGGAGGCACTAAGTTTCAATCTCGCACATTCATCATGTGATTGTTGTTCCTTTCTCCCTTTACTTAAAGCTCGATTAGATTAGAGTATTCAAAAACCGAAACCGGGAACCGCTTAACCGGTTTTTTTACTTTTAAAAACCGACCGGTTTCGAATATTCCATATTTTAGAAGTATTCGACAAACCGATTTTTTCTGTTAAATAACCGGTTTTTTATTTTTCTCCTCTTTTTGCTCTGAAGTTGGAGAAGTTGTGGCAAAATTGCGAAAATAAGTAAAAATTTTCAATAAATCAAACGAAAAGCAAAAACTACTTCAGTATTTTGTAAAAAACCAAAGAAGGTAAAGAACTTAGATTGGTATGTGACGTAAAACACAGATGGAATTCGTTATCGAAAATGATTGAAATTGTTTTAAGAATATGGAAATGTGTGAACAATGCTTTGATGGACTTTTCTTTAATACCATTCTCACCTATCGAAATTGAAGCTTTAGAAAATCTTTGGAAACCTTTGCAACCATTAGAAATAGCAATTAAAGAATTATCTAAGGATTCTATAACACTTATAGAAGGAGAAGCAATTCATAAATTTGTATTTAATAATTTAAACAGAATTAACACACAATATGCGCAAGAATTATGCAACAGACTAATGATAAGACTTACTGAACGTAGAATTAAAGTAATTAACCCCCTTATTGTGTACCTAAGTTCAGGAAAGTATCCAACTAATGACCATATTTTGAAGTATTCCACCAAAGCGGAGTCCAAGGAATTTGCTGTCGATTTGTATAACCGTTTATTTCCTTGCAATGATACAGATGATGAAGTGGTAGATTCTGACCAAAATTTAAGTCTTGATACGGATAATCCCAGCAGCTTAATTTTTGATTTAAATAATACAATAAAAAGTATACAAAATCCAAAAAAAAAGCATTCAACATCCAATTTTATTAAAACTAAACAAAAAATCGTTTAAAAACCCCCCATCTTAACTGTATACTATTTTTGAAGTATTATTTTAGAAAAAACGATTTTTTGTAATTATATTTTCAATTACAACCGATCTCATTTTATTTTTTTGTTTGATAATAATGTTTTTTTTTTAATGTTAAAATTTCGAATTATTCGAAAACCGGTTTTTGGA
The DNA here is from genome assembly GCA_927399465.1 of Sarcophaga caerulescens. Taxonomy (NCBI): domain Eukaryota; kingdom Metazoa; phylum Arthropoda; class Insecta; order Diptera; family Sarcophagidae; genus Sarcophaga; species Sarcophaga caerulescens. The sequence goes on along the minus strand of OV656872.1, from coordinate 34,426,180 downwards.
AAATGTCGGTTTTTTTAATACTCTAATTGTGATGCTATGAATGTTGACGCAGAATATACGAACTAGGGGACCAAACTACAGATTTGGCCGCCCTGTTTTCGTAATATATATCAGACTTCGACCAGAATCTTATGATGGATAGACAGTGAACAGTCACACATTGACTCCCATCAACGTTCTCTAGGCAGCCACTTAGCTGATCTGCTGTATGTGAGCAGTGAAAAGTTATTGGTTTCAGCAGAACATAAAAATCGTTTGAGCGTGATAAATTAGTTCATTCACACCACTTATGTTGCGTGTGTTAATTTTATACTGTTCAATGACGACTCTGAACGATAAGTTTCAGACATTTTTCATGACAATTTCATTTACTTGCAGAGTTTTTGCCAGAAGACTAGTGTGATGAAGTCTCTGAAAGAAATAGAAGAAATATTTTTTCATATTACGTTCTGCTCAAGATGTCTGAGTCAGGGGTTGAACCATCGACTCTCATGTAATAAGCCAGTACACTGCCTACCAGACCACGGCTATTGTATTCTTTTCATTTTAATTGGAAATTTATTTCTGTCGTATCTAAGCTAATCGAACCTAAACTTAGTTTAGAAAATAGCAAAAGCAAACTCTCTAAAAAGAAAATTGAACTCTAAATACCGTATATTTTCCAAAAAAAAAAATAAGAATCCCATTATAAAAGCATCGTAAAACAGTTTTTAATTGAAAAGCCAAAATGTCAAATTACAAAAAGACATTTAATTGTGGAGTGACTTTTATTGTCTTTTGCTACCCTTTCCCTTCGTTTAAATGGCTGCCATTTTACAACAAAAGCATGACGCATTGCATTAAATCCATTACTAAATCGTTTAATAACCAGACATTACACCAGATATAGAGACTTTTTAATTGAGGCTCATTTACTAGCTTTTGTAATTAAAAACATTATGATTCTTTTGTTTAAATACATTACCAAAGGAAACATATTTGGCAGCAGCCAACAACAACAACAACTACAACAATAATAATAATAACAACAAAATAAATAAAACAAAAGGAAAAGAAACAGAAACAAAAAAGATTATAAAAGTAGTGTCTGTCATCGCTTTGACGTTTTAAAGGTTTAAACACGACTGCCATTGTTTAAATTGTTAATGTTATGGCACTGGAGTTTTCAAAAAAGACGACGTACAGAGGTAACAGACAAAAAGGCAACTGAAACGAAGTTATGCCAGCTACTGTTTACGGATGCCAAACGATACGACACAATACGACACATACAAAATGTTGCTGACATGCTGTTGTTGTTATGATGGCTCACGTGATGAACAACAGAATGATTTTGTTTAAGGTTTGTATGTCATAATCAACTTGACAAAGTGATTATCAGTGTTAAGTTTTAATAAAGATCTTCTTATGTGTGTGTGTGTGTGTGTGTGCGTAGAGCTTCTTCATTGTTCCTGTATGTATGCAGCACAGTAGTGAGTGGCACTGTTGTATGTGTGCAAGTTGTAACACGTTAAATTAAATTCAATTAAAGTAAGCTGTAAATACGTACTTAAAACCAACCAACATGGAGTAAATGTAACTCACACTCATGTATAACACATACACATACTTATACGAACATATAAACCTTTAATATGACTATACTTTTAAGATTTTTTTTATCCGTCTTTATAAGGTAATGATGTGAGTTTACGTAAGTATGTTCGTACTGGGACCTAGAGTAAGTACGTGAACATGTAGCTGAGAGCAGAGCATGTCTGTCAGTGTGCATGGGTTGTTTTACAATTACTCGTATTACTTAAAAGTTTATTCTTACAGCGTTTGTATGAAGGAATTTGTTTTTTTTTTCTTTTCTTTTCTTCGTTTTCTATGGCAAGAGTCATAGAACGAAGTAAGTATTCATAGAAGTCGCAATAGTCTAGTAGGTACTATGTTGGCATATTAGACGATTTTTTGTGGTTCAAGCCTCGACTCATATACATATCTTAAACAAAATAAAACATGAAAAAATATTTCTTTCCCGCAACTTTTTCTCAGCAGTCTTCTGCCAAAAACTCTGAGAGTAAAATAAAAATTGCCATGAAAAGCTTCTCAAGACAATCTGTTGTTCGCAGTCGACATTAAACAATAGGTCTCGCCACTCATGGATAAAATTAACACACACAACATGGGTGGTGTTGTGAGAAGCTTAGTTGTAATCCTGACTAAAGGGTTGTAATGACCAATTGAGTGAGTAAGAAATTTTTGCATCGAATAAAAAGTGCACAGACTAGACATCCAGTCAAATCAACTTCGAAACGTAGTCGAGTATCTAAAACGCCAAGGTATTACTCTGAATTTTGTGGTTCCAGAAGTGTCCCACCTATTATCAGCTGTTGGTATCGGGCACGACTAGGGTTGCCAGATTCCGATTCGTAAAAAGCTGGACATTGGATTTTAAAAAGCTGGACAAAACAAAAAAAAAGCTGGACATAAAAAAGTACTGAGAAAATGTTAATTTTGGTTTTGTGTAAATAATTTTTATTAAAATATAATTTTTATTAAAGTATAACAAATGTACAATCAGTGTTGGCTAACATGATTTGAAAAAGTTAACATGAAAATTATTGCCCCAGTTATTGCAGTGTACTAAAAAAATTTCTATTTAGCTGGACAAATTAAATTTTAGCTGGACAAGCATCAAAAAAGCTGGACAATCCAGCCAAGTCCAGCCAGGCTGGCAACCCTAGGCACGACACAGTGAATTCGTCTCTAGGAAATACTAACTTAAAAATGACGGAATATATGATGTTAAACTGTAATCTTTCAGAACGAAATCTGTTCAGAAAACAGTAACTACATTATCTGCTTAATAGTCCAATTTTTGTGCATGGTACTGTCATTGATTTCAGTTAATACGAGGAAATCTTATTGGAAAATAAGTTAAGCAGGTCTTTTGGCACAGAATACGTACCATATGTTCATAGAAAGATGAGAAAAAGTCGTTGGTAACAATGACTAACGATACAAAATATAGGGTAGCGTAGCGCAGTCGTCAAACTAGCATCAAAGAAGGTGAGAAATTCATTTTCACACAACAAAAAAAAAACAATTAATATTCATCACTTTATTTAAATCAGTTCCATACAACATACATACTACATACACACTAGGCCATTACAACCCTTCAGTCAGGACTACGGTCTAGCTTCTCACACCACTTATGTTGTGTGTGTTAATTTTATACGTGAGTGGCGGGATCTACAGTTTAAAGTCGACTCCGAACGACAGATTTTTGAGAAGCTTTTCATGGCAATTTTATTTACTCTCAGAGTTTTTGCCAGAAATCTGCTGAGAGGAAGTCGCCGAAGAAACATTTTCATATTTTCGTTTTGATGCCTGACCTGGGATTTGAACTCGGGCCTTACGTCTAATAAGCCAACACACTACCTACTAGACTACGGTGACTTCCATACAACATTCAATTTAAAAAGTGTATCGTAAATACAAAACTGAAACAAAACCCGTGTAACTTTGTACACCACCCTCGTTTTTATGTACAATATAATGAAACCCTAGAGAATATTTAATATGCTGGGCGATAGTTAACAACTTTTTCTCCTTCTTCTTTTCTTTTTTTTTTTTTTGCTTTGTATTGTATATGGATTTAATTATTTCTTTACATGTGTTAATATCCGTGTGTGTACGTATTTGCGAGTGTGTATGTGTGTTCATTTAAGATATAAAAACGGATAAAAAATGGATACGTGTCTTATATTACATATAAGTGTAGATATGTGTATGTGTGCTGATAGATAGGATAATAAGGATTTTTTTGTAACACCACTTGAACAGCCCTAAATTAGTGACAGTTTCAACGACCAAAAACTTAAAAACTCCCTTATTAAGGATACGAAATCGTGAGGAGTACATACATACCTAAGTAACTGCGTTGGAATATTATGTTACAGAAATTAAAATTTTTAATTCTAAAGATTAACGAGTGAAACGAGAGTTTTTAGAATTAAAACCAAAAACATTAAACTAAAGCAGCTCATACAGGAAATTTATTGATCTGAACAGCTTCAAACACTTTGCACTCTACGGTATTAGTTGTGGATCTATAATCACCAATTTATAGTGTGATGCGTACCACCATTGGTCTACTAAAGTACACGGTGTATATTTCTGCCAATTATCAAAAGTTTTTATCGAAATTTAATCAAACAGAAGGCTTAGAATATCTTGGCTTTTCAGAACAAGAGTCAAGCACTTCCTTCTCCTCAGATTTACAACTTCTGCAGAAGTCATTTGAGTGCATTCCACGTGTATCTGCATGTTTTTCAATAATAAAGCAGTAAACTATTAAAATCTCAGTTATGCGATGGATAGATAGAAGGATGGCGTGTTAAGAAAAAAACAGTTAAGCCTCTCTGTAAAACGACCGATGAAAACCCAGTTTCACTGACACAAACGCAACACCTACGCCATGCAACAGTACATCAAATATTGCAATTTCTAACTATATCCCTATGTTTTGGAACCCACGTAGAGATGACCCGTAATTTCCGGGAGAAATTCCCGGCATTCAGGGTCGAATACGGATATCGAGATGACATAAGAAACTTGATCGCTGCCTGGCTTGGTGAGTAAATCGAAAAATTTACAGATAAACTCTTATAATCCAACAATCATTGCCCGCTTTCATATCGTAGGCATGAAAAACATTGCAACTATCAACAAAAAAGTACAAAAGTCTAATGTTAGCACCTTAAATGTGCGGATATCCCACTGTCTACTCTGTCTTGCTTTTTGGAGCCATCAGTTCCAATTTCTAACCTCAGGATCGTTAAACTAGAGTTGCCTAGTGCGAATACTTACTTAACTTAATTGATCATTACAACTCTTCACACAGAAAAAAAACCCAATGTAAAATTAACATGGAAAAATGTTGATTTCAAATCATAGTAAATTTTCAAAAAAAAATTTAATAAATGTATTCTTAACATTGTTTCATATTGAATCAAAATTAAAAATGTTAATTTAATCTCAGAAATAGCTGATTTGATATTTTACACTTTAAAATAAAATTGTACACATAAGATTTAACATTTTATAATGTTAAAATAACATTTTTCAATGTTGATTTAATATAATGTATTTTTATAGTAAAAACAAAAGTTTTTAACGTAAAATCAACATTACGTTTAGTTGATATAACATGGGCCATTGCTAATTCAACCTTATATTTACTTGTTTCGATGTTGAGAAATATGTTGAAACAACATGTGACAATTTTAATTGATTAACGAATAGCGAATAAAATTGTTTCATGTTAAATCAACAACACTGTTCATGTTAAATCAATGTTGGTTCATGTTAAAACAACATTCACAAATAATAGTTTTTATATAAATTATAAATAACATCGGTTCAAGTTAAACCAACATTTTGTTATGTTAACTTAATATTAGTTAATTTAAAATTGACATTGATTCATGTTGAATCTACATTGTATTCTGTTATATCAAACTTATACCATGATGAAAACGTTTCGAACAAGATTGAAACAAAGTTGTTGAATTTTCAATTATCACGAAAAAAACTTGAAATGAAATGAAATCATGTTGAGTGCCGCTATTTTGGAACAAGTATTGTGGTGGTATTTGAAAAGTATTGTGGTGTAAAAGCGTTGTAAGCTATTACAGCTTATATCTTAAAGACAAAAGGTCTAAGGAAGTTTTTACAAATTCAAAGAATACTACCGAACAAAGTAATTATATATACTTATTTTTTAAATTCATATTTTAACCACCACCTTATTTCCAAATTCATTAGATTATATACATACTATTCTGCTAAATCCAGTTATTTTACCAACCGCACGTTTTTCGGATAAAGGAGGAAAGAATACAAAAAAGATTTCTATACCAGACGCCAACGAAAGTTTTATTGTTCATCTTACCACTATTAATGATTATGAAAAGGTAATATCAGAACTTAAAGAGAAATATTATAATAGAAATTCAACTATTCAATCTTTCATAATAGTTGTAGGTCATAGTATTTATAACATTGAAAAATTTTACTTATATTTTGATAAAAAACTCGTAAAATGTGATTCGTTTTTGAAAAGTTTAGATACTTGTTTTAAAATAATTAATACATTGTTTTTAGAATATCCAAAAGGTTGCCAAGGTCCCTGGTTTTTTATTCAAGAATACTTTTACGAAATTAAACCTATTAATGATAGAAAATTATCAACCATTTACTCCTTGTTTAACTTTTTAAAATAAATGTTTGTAATTAATTAAACATTAAAATATCTCTTATATACTTAATTATTTGCCTAAATTTTTATTTTATATAAATAAATATATTTTTAAAATGAAAATTAATAAACTTTATATTTTATATGAAAGCAAAAATAATATCTTTTTATTGGGCGGGCTTAATATAAGCAGAAAGTCAATATGATTTTCATGTTATTTCAAAACTAGAATCCTTTTGAATTAACATTAATATATAAGTTGAAATAATATGTTTGTATTTTATTTCAATGTGAAATTCAGAGTTGAAATAATATGATTTAATGTTATTTTAAACATAAGATCATATTGATTCAATGTGAGAATCATGTTATCTTAATACTAATTAATGTTGATTTGAATGGTATCTTAAAGTAAATTCAACGTGATCTCACTTTGATCCAACATAAGTAGCAATGTTGTTTAATAATGTTTTCAAGTTGTTTTTAATTGAAAAATAGTTATTTTTGGTTTAATGTAAAGTCATGTTGAATTAACATGAAACACCTATGGAGCAAAATCATAGCTGAAAAATGTTGATTTAACCTTGTTTTCGGCGTTTTTACAATGATTTTTTTCTGTGTGTTTAGTCAGGATAACAACGTAGCTTCTCACACTACCCATGTTTTGAATTATTAATTTTTTCAAGAGTGCCGGTGCCTGCAGTTAAAAGTCGACTCCAAACGAGAGACTTTTTATGACAATTTTTTTTTACTCTCAGATTTTTTGCCAGAGCACTGCTGAGAGAAAGAAGTATAAGAAATTTTTTTCATATTTTTGTTCAACATGTCTGAGCCAGGTGTTGAACCACGGCCTCACATCTAATAAGGTAACACACTATTAACTTGAATGCGGTAACTTCTAGTTGGAATAGTAAAATCAAATCTCCAATTAAGAAAATTGTAATTCGACCGTATGTGTCTATGGCTTAATAGCACTGTAGTGTGGCTATTGCACAGATTAAAACATTCTTAACTTAAACAGATTACTCTAACATTTATAGAGAACGTGGTGCCAAATACTATAAACCTCTTATTAAAAACAACACTTAGATTATTTATTAAACAATTTTTATTGGCTGATTCCCGTACTGTTTGATATACTTTCCTCTTCAATGAACAGACATTTCAGACGTGTATTGTTTTTATTTTTTAATTCCTATTCTACACATGTTTTCTTGCTCCTTTAAAAGTTTTTTAAATCTATTGTTTAATATCCATTATTAATTATATATATAAACATTTCTTACCGTAGATAAGTTTTATGAGCCAAATTTTGTATCAACATTTTACTCACCTGAAAAGAAAATAATAAAATTATTACATATTATTACAGAAGATTTCAAAAATGAAAGTTTAAACTGTTCATAACCAAAAACTTTTACCAGAATCTGATTTAAGTGCACATTTTATTACTCTAACCAATAGAAATTTTCTAAAAATATTATTTAATTTATAAAATTAGAAAAGTTTTAAATACTTTGTGTATTAAAAATTTGAAATAATTCCCAACTCTAAACTCCTCATTGAACCAACCAATAACTTTAATCATGTCACTTAAAATTTATTACCTTCTAGTCTACCGTAATCACCAAAATTATACCCCTTATCAGCAGACCCTAAACACACATATACACGTACACGGTCACGAACACACATACACACTTTCAAAGAGAAATAAATTTTTGGTTTAACAACACACTGGCAATGCTTCATCATCATCATCACGAATATAAACAAAAACAAACAAAAAAAATTATTATTTTGACTGAATCCAATAAATAAATTTATTTACAATCAATATGAGATTTCTAACAGAAAGAACAACAATACACTACGTGTATCATAATAAAAAGCAATTAATAAATGCTTTATAACACACACACACACATAGGTTATAAACATTTATTATGTGTGTTCTCCTCATAAAGGCTTCACTACTTCTACAAAAACAGCATTGAAACCCTAATAAACAAAGGAGAACAAAAACAACAAATACTACAAAAGACAAAAAAAAAAGAGTTTAAAAACGTTTGTCATTAAAGGGATTTAGAAAAGCTCTTCTCACAAATATACACGCACACATGTACTAACTGGAGTACGGTATTAAAACATAAATACGCTCATCAAAATCTCCTCATACTCTCATAATTATGTGTTTGTGTGTGTGTGTGTGTGAATAAGTAGAATGTATTATAACCGTACCATTACCATCGTTAGTATTTTTTGTTGTTGTTTTTATTTTATGTTTCGCCTGAATATTCGGTAAAAGTCTGTAAGGGAACACAGGGGGCAATAAAAGCAAAAAGGATGACTATTCAGTTGTCTAAAGCTGTTGCAGAAATTATACACTGTGTGTGCTGCTGTGCATGTTATATGGAAAGGGGTTTTTCAAGTTCAATTTTTCTCTTTAAAGAAAAATATCGTTAGACTGTCATTTAAAGCGTAGTAAAAACGCTTTATTAAACGAAAACAAATTCATCTGGTCCACTCATTCAAATTTTAAGGACTAAGAGGCTTTAATTGAAGTCGCAATAGTCTAGTATAGTAGTGTGTTGGCTTATTAGACGTAAAGCCCGGGTTCGTATCCCAGGTCAGGCATCAAAACGAAATACGAAAAATATATTTCTTCGGCTATTTCCTCTCAGTAGAGGAAAAGTTTCTCAAATCTCTATCGATCGGAAACGACGTTAAACTGTAGGTCCTGCCACTCACTTATAAAATTAACGCACACAACTTGAGTGGTGTGAGAAGATAGGCCGTAATCCTGACTGAAGGGTTGTAATGGCCAATTATGAATTTATGTATGTAAGAGGCTTTAATTTCCCTTCAAATAACCCATCACCGCTCGTGTATAAATCATACCTCATAACCCGTAATGCTTGTATTCAAAAATTGTTTGATTTCGTTGCATTTCGACAGCGTTTCACTGATGGTAACTCGCTTATTCTTATTTAACTACAGTGGCACATATTTATCCATGAATAAGAAACCTTTTTTGTCGCTCCTGACAGTCTCCTCAAAATTTTCATTCATTTTTTCAATGACTGATCGACTAGAGCGAGGTCCATATTTGGCATTAAAGTCTCTGTATTAGATTTGTACAAACCAACTCTGAGTCCCATGTGCACTACCAGCATTCTCACAGTTATTTTTCGAGTACACTTTATAAAATTTTCGCAGAGGTGTTTTTAATTTTTTTGGCAAAAAAAGGTATCACACGAATGAATTAAATACATACGTACATGCTTACATACATAATTGGTCATTACAACCCTTTGGTCAGGATCACGACCTAGCTACTCACACCACTCATGTTGTGTGTGTTAATTTTATACATGAGTGGCGGGATCTGCAGTTTGAAGTCGACTCCGAAAGACAGATTTTTGAGAAACTTTTTTATGCCAATTTCGTTTATTCTCAGAGTTTAATGGAGATGGCTGACCTGGGGTTTGAACCATGCCAACATACTACCTACTAGACTACGGTGACGGATGAATTGCTTCAGAAATTTCCTTTACATATATTCAAAATTTATATGGTAGCGACGAAATGAAAAACAAATTGAATTCAATGCCTCGAAAAATGATCTCCAGTTATTCTATTTATTGGCGTATCCTTAATTTCACCCCAACTTTTCTTTGTCGTGTCAACTTCTATAATAACTGCTGAGAGAAAGTCGCCTTCATATTTCGTTTTATTCGAGATGTCTAGGCCGGGTATTAAACCATATTCTCTCGTCTAATAAGCCAACGTATTACCTTCTAGACTTCAGTGATTTCAAATTTAAACAATCAGCTTAACTTTATACCTTTCAACACTTTTTCAATCATAGGCAACCACATTCTTTTTTAAAATGCCAAACGTACTTTCCTACGTTGATCAATATGAACACCCGACAATGAGTTGCTCTCATGTCAGTTCACTTCCCTAATTTGATTCCGTAATATGGCACTTTGTCTATACATATAATCCGATGAGAGGTGAACATGTAATATTATTGCATAAAATTGTGAACATTTTTGTGGGTTAGGATGTGGGTTCAAGGTTCAAAACTCCCAATTAGGCCAGAGTTCAGGATCATTGTAATACCACAAACTCAAATCCAATGGAGAATCTAACAAAGACTGTAGGAAACTGTATCCTTTAAAAATAAAATGACTCGCATGTTGTATGCGATTTATGTTGTTAATACATATGCCACAGTATTTCATTTCTCCTTCTCACGTTTGTGCTTTCTCTTTACGCTTCCTTACATATGATTGCATGTGGGTATGTTTAACAAGCACTATGAAAATTTGTTTACGTTTTAGTGTGAGTATATGAGTATGAGAGTGTGTGTGTGTGTATGTTTAAATATTTATGTTACTTTACCATCAGCTACTGGTTGTTGCCATTGCCATACAGCTATGCTGTGTTGTGCTGCTATGCTATGGTAACGATGTAATCCGAGTTTTGTTTTTGCTTTTTTTTCTGTTGTTTATTAAAGTATTAAACCACAGTTTGTTTATTTTTTTTTTTAATTTTTACAAAAATTTTATTATTAAAAAAATATTTTTCATCATCATCTTCCTTTCACATCCTTTTCCATAACCACATCTATGTACATTCACATACAATTTTGCTTTATTTTTTCGAAATGTTAACGTACAGTGTTGGTTTACATAATGATTGTGCTTCAATTTTACCATTATTATCTCTCTCTCTCTATGTGTGTGTTATGGTCTCTCTCTTACCATGTGCTGTACTATAAATTAATGAATGCATGTGTATGCATGTATATGTATGGGTGTATTTGTATTTATTTTAAATGTATTTGATTATTTATGTAGTTGTTTTTGTTGTTGTCATATGCAAATGTTGCATTGTTTTGTCTAACTAAACGTCAGTTAGACAACATCAGCAGTGTTATTGATATTCTCGGCACACTCGAAATCTTATTGTTTCTCTGTACTTTACTTGTTGTATTGTATTGTATCAGTTCTCATATAAATTTAAATTGGGAAAGAAAAACCCATAGCTTCTATACAAACAAATCACACAGTTGTTGGTTTCCATTGTATTAAAACTATAAAGAGAGCGAGAGAGAGAGTAAATGAATGAATCACAATTGTTCGTTGTTTTTGGAATGGAATTGCTTGCTTTACCGCGATGCGTTGACAGATGAAGGCAGAAAACTGCAAAGTGCAACTGACATTGGTTTTGCGATTCCTTTAAGTAAATCTGACAGCTGACATTAACAATTGTGTTTAGTAATTATGGAATCTCATTATTAAAGGTTAGTACCTGAGGCCACATACATACTTCGCGTAACTTTCTATAAAAAATCTCTAAGATTTTCGCTGTCGAAGGGGACAGACCTAGCATGAAACTGGCAACGATTCAAAACACGGTCTATAATAATTGCATCGGTGTCCTTCGATGGGAATAAACAAAACGATGAAGAAGTTAATAAAAAGCTATAAAAATCCCCAGGATATTGATAGAATTTAATTACGAAAAAAGAAGTTCAACATGGTTTTCGAATTCCAAAATTAAGTGGCTTCAGCCAGCCCCCTCCCATACAGTCGATCTAAGAAGCCTCCTTATCACATAGAAATGGAAAAAGGATAACATCACAGGAAGGTGAGGCCGCCCCAGTGAGAAAAGGAGGTAGGAGCCAACAATCAGCAATATTCCTCATAACTACACCAAATACTCGCAAGGCGTTGGTCCAGGCAACGATAGACCAATCACTTGCTTAGCTGGAACAACAAAAATAGATTAAAGAAACGGAAACAAGGCAGAAATGCTTTGTGGAAGCCATATACTCCCAAGGGGGGTACTGGAAAAAAATTGCCAAACAAATCGCCAAAGCGTTAACACCAACAACGAGACAGAAACAAGTTGGATTCAACGTCGCTTCATAAACTTCGATAAGTCGTAATCGGTAAATTTAAATCGCCTTACTCTAGTAGGTAGTGTGTTGGCTTATTAGACGAGAGATTGGCTCATACATCACGAATAAAACGAAATATGAAAAAATATTTCTTCGGAAATTTCCTTTCAGCAGTCTTTTAGCAAAAGCTCTAGGAGTAAATACAAATTTCCATGAAAAGTTTCGTAAAAATCTGTGATTCGGAAACCACTTTAAACTGTAGGACGCGCCGCTCATGAACACAATTACCAACTACAACACGGATGGTGTGGAAAGCTGGTTTGTAATCCTGACCAATTTAAGTACGAAAGTAAATAAGACTTCGATAAACCGGTCGGCAATGTTAAACACACAATGTGATTTTGAATTCATTATTTGTCCTTTCATTGCAAAGCAATGAGTATATTTGAGGAATGCGAACGTAATAGGCTTTGCTTGTACAGGAGCTTAAATCAACACGTTATGCAATCTTTTAAAGGGCTAATGATAAGAATAACAGAGACTATCCATTACACAATTGTAATTTTCACATGCCAATGTCTTATTCGAAGGCATTAGCATTCCCCCGAACGAATTAGCAAGAGTTATGGATTTGAGGAAGAAAAAATACTCTTCTCTGGCCTCATGTGTACGTGCTCGGCTTGACTTCTTCATTTTCCATTTTCGGTCATCTTTAACTGAACTTTTCCCATTAAAGATTACTGTAAGATTTATTTTGGACTAAAGAATGTTTCCTATGAGGAATAATTTCTCAGCTTTTATTTCAATGATACATCCTTTACTGGTGTATGCAAAAATCCGACAATTTTGACAGTGAACAGAATTGCATTCCAGTAGCAGATTCTTATGGTACCTCTTGTTCTCTATTTTATTTACCTACGTATTTTTGTATGTTTATTATGTGTATGTATGTGTGTATATGTGAAAGTGTAACTTACAAAAGCTCTCAGTAACTTTATTTTGTAATAGATTTATGGATTTAAAATCATTCTTTATGAATCATAAACCAAACCAGTGGCAATACGACAAACCACTGAGAAAATACAATTAAAACGCTGAAATTGTAATTGCAGCGCAATGTACACTGAAAGAAATTTTAAGTACTAAGCTATACGTTATAAAAACTCCTGAACTTTTCTTTATTTTTCCAATTCATTGAATGAGAATTATTTTCTTTAAGTGTATCCACTATGAAAGGCATTAATTAAACAGAGAAAATGCAACAGCAAAAACAAAAAAGGAAAGAAACAACAAATACGACAATATAATCCAATTGTTTGTCATCAGGTTGTTTTACAAACTGCAACTGCATAAACCGGAATTCATTTGAGGTCAGGTTGTGTACTCTCTTTCTTTATTTTCTTTCATTTCATTTAGTATCGGTTTTTTCTCTTTTAATAATTTTCTTTTTATGTAGGTTTTTTTAGTTTTTCTCTTCCTCAATCAAGTATGAATTCATTAATTAGAATTCATAACAGCAGCACATGGTAAAGCACAATCAAAGCAAAGAGATTACATATAAAATACACACACACACAAACACTTGGTAAAAGGATAGAAAAAATTAAATGCATTTCAGAAAAAGAATTGAAAAGAGAATAAAACTTAGGAAGAAGGACGAAAATTGATTTCTTTAATGGACCTTGTTTTGGGAATAGAAGAATAGGTATTTCGAATGGCAGAAACTCCCATCTACAAGATATTAGAGTAGATATACAATGTAGTTGATGGTCAAAGTAAAGGTGTCCGAACGCATAATCAAAATCTTGTTCTCATATTCGATTGTGATCTGGAAAGTGTAGTGGATAAACTAATTTGTCGATTCCAAGGCGGTCTCAGCAATTGGACTCATCTTTACACCAGAGAACATAAAGAGATCATTCACATTTGCTGACCATCCGCAAATTCATTGCTTTTGCATTGCTTTTACTGGACAATAATAAAAATGTGCATTGCTGTTTATCTACTCACTCCTTATTACTGTTATGTTGTGTGTGTTAATTTTATATATGAGTGGCGGAACCTACAATTTAAAGTCAACTCTGGACGACAAATTCTTGTAAAACTTTTTCATGGCAATTTGATTATGCTTTCAGAGTTTCTGCTCGAAATCTGCTAAGAGGCAGACGCCGAATAAATATTTTTTTGTTATTTCGTTTCGTTAGAGATGCCTGACCTGGGGTTTGAGCCGTGACCGTACGTGTAATAAGCCAACGCACTACATACTAGACTACGGCAACTACAAAACCGGGACTCAGATCTCCTCTTATTATAATTTCTCAACGAAAGTTGTAATTGCTTCAAACCCGAGAAGGGTCCTTGTCTCTCTTTATTTACCCTTTCGTTGAGCGTACCGATTACATTAACCAATTATAATTTCAAAACCATGAAATTACAGTCAATATGCTCTTATTAAACACTTTCCTTACTAACTTGTCCAAGTTTTTTCCTTTAATAGAATATTCACCCTTATTCTGGTTGTCGTCGTCGACAGTTTAAAATTGGTATTCTGTTTGTCGTTATTGACAGTTATAGATGACTGTCGACACACATTTGGTATTCTGTGAGTCAATACGCCGTCGATATTGTGTTGTGTCGACTCTGATTTTGTCGACTCTGATTTTATTGACATCATTCTTGGTAACGACGACGACGGCGACGACGACGACAACCAGAATAAGGGTGATTATTTAAGCTATGCCATGACTTTTATAAAATCTACCGAAAGAAATTAAGTTATTTACGTTTAAATTTTAAATAAGTTTCCTTCAAAATCTACAAATAAGCATTTTTGGCTTTTCTTTTTAATTAATTATTGAAATTATTTAAAATTTATCATACAATAGATAACATATACATATGTATGTACATATGTATCATAGCATACCATTTAGAATATTAAATTCAAAAAAGACTTCATTTCTTTACTTTTTTTCATCTCTTAATGCAATAATTTCTTAGCCAGAGTTTTGCAGAATAATTTGCCAAAAAATTTCATAAGAAACCACATGAAATTGTTATGCTGCTTCTTTTTCTTCTTTTCTTAAAGTATTTTATCCATTACCTTTGAAATCATTTTCAAAAAGAAAAAAAAACTCGGAAATACTGAAATAGAGCATAACAACAGCAATAAATGTAGCAGCTGCATAAAGGGTACCATTAGGCAGCATCTTTACTCGGTTGCAACATTAGCAAAATCATCGTCATCATCATCATAATCATCATCTTGAAAATATAACAACAACGGTAAGAACAACAACATGAAAAACTGAAACGACTGCAATTATATTGAGTGAATTCAAGCTGAAAAAAATTGCACTTAAGGGTTGAAACAAACAGCACTTTAAAGGAGTGAATTCTTTTTCTTCTCTTATAGAGAAAGTAAAGTTTTCTAAGCATTAGTTGAGAGTCTGAAAAATTTTGTTTTTAAATATTTGAGATCACTAATGTTCACATACATTTATACATCCTTTCAGTCAGGATTACGACCTAAGCTCTCACACCACTTATGTTGTGTGTGTTAATTTTATACATGAGTGGCGACAGCTTTTTGAGAAACTTTTCATGGCAATTTTATTTATTCTCAGAGTTTTTGCCACAAATCTGCTGAGAGGAAGTCACCGAAGAAGTTCATTTTTCATATTTCGATTTGCTGGAGATGTCTGATCTGTGATTTGAACCGCGGCCTCGTGTCTAATTAGCCAATAATATATCTTAATGCTGACCTAAAAATGTTGTGTCAAGCGTTCTATATTTGGGAGCGGCGATTACTTACAAACATATTTCAAATCCAGATTTGATTCTTTTAGATTTAAAAATCAGAAATAAAAATATTTTTGAAAATCATATCGTGTACTTTCAACAATTTTGGCCTTAAGCGTTGAATACTTTGCTTTCTACTCAATTTTCCTTCTTGAACTCTATTGTACTCATGCCTCTTAAGACATTATTTTCTTTTATTTTTTTATCAAGCATTTTATGTAGCCTACATTTCGGGCAAAATTTTTTACTCTCTTTTTCTTTCCCTTAAAGATCATTAAGAAAATTTAGGTCTTCATGTAACTTGAAACACACGAATTCATATCCATGCATATGCATACACGTAAATGCTTTATACAATTTTCTCTTTGCTCTGTATATTGTAGGTTTCTCTCTCTCTCTCTCTCTTTCTTTCTTTCTTTTTTTTTTCTCTGTTAAGATTTGTGCATTCCTTTTTCTTCAAGCCATTTTCTCCATACACTACTAAACAAAATAAGACAAATGCTTACACACATACAAAAACACATACATTACATGCTTATGCTGCTTATGACCCATACATACATACTTATGCATGTGTATTGTATTTTCGGTTATGCCCCTAAAAGCATACTTAAAATTTCTGCCAAAAAAATGTTTTTAGCCTTAAAATTTTCTTATTGTTGTTGTTTGTTTTTTTGTTTCTTCAATTTTTTCTACAATATTGTTTTTTATTTTTGTTTTTGTATCATTCTATTATAAAACTCTACTTATCCTTGTTATTTCTGTGGCATTTTGTTTCTATTTTTCCATCTTTAAATTGAAGTTTCATTTTATTTTCTCCCCAATTTATTTGCAGGCTTTTATTGCTGATTTTATTGTCGGTTTTCATTGTTGTTGCATTATGCCGTGAGATTTTTAATGACTGACTTGACTGCCTATCGTGTGAGTTCAAAGCATGAGTAATTCAGTGGCTAATTTTGTATGATTTTTTGTTTCTATTTTTTTTTTATTTTTCGTAAAGAAACTATAATTTTGCCAACAATTTGTTAAAGCAGACACGAAAATTTATCATAAAAAATAAATAAAAATTTCGTTTTCTTTCATTTTCATGTGAAATTAAAATTGATTGGATTGCAAATAATATTTAAGACAACTTTTTGTTTCTTTCGAACTACTTTAGTAAAGTGCTGTTTATTTAATTATTTTATGTATTTTATTTAAATAACTTTCCATAGAATTTTTTAATTATATGAGTTTATTAAAACACAAAAGAATTATTTATGAGGAGAGGATTAAGCAACTACATTGAACGTGCACCTCTTCTGCATCAACACTTGTTCCATGTGCTGATTCTATGTCTAAAGGGGTCATGCCGCGTTATTGCTAGCTGTCATCTCTCGCCTTCACTTGCCTAGGATAAATTTCATTCCTAAAGAATAGAACTTTGGCCATAACTTTGACCCGCGCAACTCTACAGTCCGTTATATATACTCATTTTTGCTTTACGAGTGAATCAAACTTTGCCTCAATAATCCCAAAAAATAAGACTATTTATGGTTTCACCTACTTCTCCTCTGTTGTAACCTCCAAAGCTGAGCCTGATCTTGCCAATTAATCTGCAATTTTATTTCCAATAACACCGTAATGACCAAGTACCCCACATAATTCAATCTGATAATATGACATAAGGCCACTTAACAGTTTTCGTACATTCCCAGGTCAGATATTACCTAAACACGTACCTCCTTAAAACCTTTAATGTTGCCTGATTATCCTCATAAATTGTAACTCTTGAAGTCTTTGGTAAATGTTTCCTGACTAATTCGATGGTCTTAAGGACCCGCAGAGAGCCTATGCCTAAAAAAACGCTATATTCTGATAGAAGCCTTGATATTTGTCCAAAAAGTAAAGGCCCCTTGCACCTGTGACAGTCTCCATTTTGAACCCGTCAATGGAAATAGCCCAGCCATCAAAGACTTTATCCGAACTTCCCTAGCCAGGCATTGTCACATATGGTGCGTCAGGGAAGTGAAGTTTTGTAGTCATATAATCCACCATTTCAACAGTCAATGCAATTTGTCTCCGCCAATCCTACAGGTATTAATTGCTCATCATCTGTAATTTGTCTTTCCAAACTAAAACGTAGAGGCCGGGCCACTAATGCCGAATGAAACCCATTAAAGGCAGATCGCAAACGAGCCAATCCGACAGCCCCTTCATTCCCAAAAAAAAAAAAGAATTCAGAAATCCAAACAATCGTCGTCCTTGGACAGAACACTAGATGTTCAATTTACTTTTGTTGATCTTTACCATCTGTACAAGGAGGGACAAAGACAAAAACCAAAAATTTTAACTGAGCTAATGTTAAAGTTAACAGAGCTATGTTAAGTGGTTAACAGAAAATACGAAAAATAGTCAAGGAAGAAATCACCCAAATATACGATATCAGAGAATGGAATACCTCTTTCTTTCCTTTAAAATTGTGTTCCACACGTTCCTGAGTGGAGTAAAATTATTTTAAAAATTCCAAAATTTAGACAAAAAACTGTATTTTTTTTAAGAATGTCTGGATAGGATGATGGATATTGTGAAAAAATGGGACTTGCTGTAGATATCCCACAATACCAATAAGTGGTATTGTTACGTTTTTACCTCTTAAAAACGTTAAAAATATGAGTTCGTAGATTGCAAATAAAATAAAAATAAATATGTGTTTAATTTTAAGTCAATTCTTTATTATCTGCACAACTTTCGTGTCACTGTTCGAACTTATTCCACGTATACAATGATAACTTTCACAATATGTGCTTATTCATGATATTTCTCTGCTTACAACCTTTTTTGTAAGCAACAACACTTGTTGGTTATTCTTCTTTGCTCACAACCTTTTTGTAAGCACAACACTAACAACTGTTTTCTTCACGCAACTTGTCTGCACACAAGTCTGACTGAATTATAACTCGATCTCGTATCTTCACATACCACTGGTTAAATTCTCACTCAATTCAACGCGACGTCGTCACACGACTAACTTAACTCGAACTCCGAGAATCACGTGTCTTCATACACGACTGACTGAATTCTAACTGAATCCTCGTTGCTCGCTTTATCTTGCCTTTTATATCACTGGATCAACAGTGTGATGAATGCCCTTGAAGGATGATGACGGCCTTCGGGAACAATCCAAAAATGTAAACATCTCGTCATCATTGTTGTTCGTGTATCTTGTTTACTTTCGTCCAGGCAGAATTGTTGTTGTTTTGTTTATTTGTCTTTCCGCTATATTTTTTTATACACGGACGTTGTTGCTATATTTTTGTTTATTCATCGATCTTGTAAACAAGACCGTTGTTTTTGTTGCTATATGTTTACTTATTCGTTGATCACGTGATCAAGTCCATTGTTTTGTTTTTGGAGCTTTTGTTTATCATTTTATACATGATCAAGTCCATTGTGTTGTTTTTGGAGCTTTTGCTTATTATTTTAATAACACTATTTCGTAACAGTATATATCAAATAATTTTGAAACTTGAGATATCAGGCTTCAAATATTCACTATGTTAACAATGTCTGGGTAGGATGATGGATATTGTGAAAAAATGGGACTTGCTGCAGATATCCCACTTGAGATATCGGGCTTCAAATATTCACTATGTTAACAGTGTCTGGGTAGGATGACGGATATTGTGGAAAAAAAGGTGTCCCCAATTACACCCAATAAGTGGTATATCCCAAATAATTTTGGAACTGGCCTTCAATCAAAATAATGAATTGTCATGCACATGGCAGGCATTTGTCCCAAGCAATTCAGTTTAATGCTGCAGTTTAAGGCAATAAAAATATTGAAATTGATTTAAATGAGTCATTCGTGTGTTTTAATATTCAATATCCTTCAAAAAATAACAAAAAAAAAACCAAATGATGTTTTAATCCCAGGCTATAATTTGTTAATAAATCTTGTCAATACAGTGATAAAAGAAATTCATTTCTTTCCTTTTTTTTTGCTTATTTTAAAATAAATTTTTGTTTTTTTTTTTCATTTCATTTTAAAATTAAAAAGATATTCTACAAAATGATGATGATGATGATCAACACATTTCTGGTTGAGCTGTTTCATGGCAAAATCGTGCCACGTAATAATGAAATTTTAAATTTTTCACGTTTTTTTCTCTTTCATTCACTTCTTTTTATTTTTTTATTAACAAAAATAAGGCAAAGAATAGGACTCACGCGGTGGGGGGAGTGAGAAACGGAGGAAAATATTGATGATGACAAAATATATTCGTTGTAATTTTTTTTTTTGCTTTTTTCGTTGTATTTGCATTGATGCAAATTGACAATGTCGCTACATCCTGTAAAATTTACACGATGAATGGATGAATGAATGTGTGAATGACTGAATGAATGGAAAAATGTGAGAAAATGCCTTCCAGCAGTGACGAAAAGAAGGAAAAAAATTTAGTCTGAATATAGTGGTTTATAAAATGTTTTCACATGAAATACTACAAATAATGTACACATGCATACATACATTTTGTAAGTATCTCTCCCTCTGATAGTAAGTAGTACCAAAGCTAACAATGTATGCCTTAAGTGCCTATGTTTATCCACTGTCGGAGTAGTAATGCGATTGGTTACCTGGTAATGCTTAATGGAGTAAATATTGTTACGAAAATGAAGAATCTAGATACTGGTCTTCTGCTTTTACATCGCTTAACATTAAAATTATAAACAAAAGCTACAAAAACAGAACAATGCAGTAAACAAGCCTGTTTACAAATTATCGTACTGCTTGGAACATCATAAAAAAATATGGAAAACAAGTAAACGATGTTTACATTTATAGAGATTTCGAGAAGGCGAAGTTACGAACATTCGCCTTCAAGAACATTCATCAGACTGTTTAGCCTGCCATATAAAAGGAAAGGCAAAGCAGGCGAGTGAGTTCAGTCAGCCTTTTGTAGAGACGTGGTGTGTTTGAAGAGAGTAATCGTGATCTGAAGATCTCCGTTACAAAGATCTGTTAATTGTCTAATAACTGTAATTGTTTATGCAAAGGGTATAAACAGAGTAATAACAAAGAAAGGCAATTGTTGTTGTTTACATAAAGTTGTAAACAGTGGCGCACAGAATTGTGCGAATAATAAAGAATTTTAATTAAAACTAAATACAAATTTATTTTTATTTTATTTGCAATCTACGAGCTCATATTTTAAAAGTTTTTAAAAGGTAAAAACGTAACAATATTTACAATTTTTGTTGTTGTATTATTAATGTAACTAGAAAATTTGGTGATTAAAGTACCGACTAACCTAATCTTTTCCATATCTCCTTCACTATCTCTCTTTCTCTCTCTTCTAGGACGAATTTACAATGGGTCCTTTTGTACTCTGGTTATTGTACTTGTCCCAATAACAAGTACACGTCCTCAAACATAACCTAACTCTTTCCCCACTTTATAATGCAAAGTTAAACCAGGTACTTAGTTATTTTGGATGTTTTAAGGGAAACACTAAAGCTGGATTTACCTATATTGCACCAAAACATAACAACTCATTACAGAAATACCACGTTAGGAGCTAATAGTTGCTATCAAAATAAAATAAAAAATTAATACGGAATCCTTCCCTATAAACTGCATTTGAATGTATTTACATGTGTACTACGTAGAAAATTTACATTTTTTACGCTTCTCTCTCTCTCTCACTCTCTTTCTCTCTCTTTCCCGTTTAAATCTCTCTATTTGATAATAATGCTTGAAGGCATTCCAAAAAGAGTAGAAAAAGAAAAGATGAAAAATAAATGTCGCTAAAATTAAATGCATGATGCATGACAAAATGGAAATAATTTGAATGGCATTTATTGACTGACTAATATTCCATTATTGTTGAGCACAAATTCATCATTATCATCATATTGTAAATCAAAATTATAATAATATTTATTACATGGTAAGAGAGAGCGAGAGAGAGAGTGTGTGTAAATAACAGGGGCTTATAGGGAATATTATTTCCTTCGTATACATACACACGTAAAAAGAAAGCCAAAGTCACGTTCTCTAATAACTTTTGTTATTAATGAATAGACAAGCTCGTAGCCATAGAATACAATTTTTTTTTGTTTTGCTTTGGACATGTCAAAAAGGCATTATTTATTAAAAAAAAACCTCATTTTTAATGTCAAAAATATTCAGGCAAACATAGGCGAGGCTTACTTAGCATGCTCTTTAAAGGAAAAAATACAAAATTTCAGAAAAATTGAAAATATTCCTTAATAAGCAATTTATTTTCTTAAGTCACTAATGTTTGACTTTTGACTCACAAAAAATTAAGACAAAATATTTGGGAATAAAATTGGAAAAAACATGAAAAACTGTCATGAAAGATTCTTAAAGGCAGCGTTTAAAGAAAATCTAAGCATGCCAAATAATGATATTCAGATGGCTTCCACGAATATTTTGGGAGTGTAATTCAAGAATTAGCTAAGCATGCCAAGCAATGAAACTCAGATGGCTTCCACGAATATTTTGGGAGTGAAATTCAAGAATTATATACGTACTCGTATATATTTCGGTCGTCAGGCCAATTGTGACCTAAGCGGCTAATGTTTGGGCAGGTAGTAAAAAAACAAATATGTACTACAGAGGAGCAGGAGGCTCGATTGTGGTACAGATCGAATATTTATCAATCAAAAATTCTGAAAAAGTTAGAAACTGTCGATAAGGTTGGCTACATGACGTCTCTCTATGATTTCGCAAAGAAGAGCAAAGAATAATTATTTCGAATAGATAGGAATGGACAAATGGAGTAATGGAACTCGCATACGACTCTGATAAGTTTTTTATGGATGACTCAAAACTGAATGGTGCTTTCAGTGGGGCTATCCTTTCGGATTTGTAAGGAGTAAGGCTCTCTCTCCACAAGCTGCGACGACAGCAACAAAAAGGACACCTTCGGGAAATTTAGATACATACTTTCAATAAGCCAAGTAGCTGTCTATAGCCTCTCATGAAAATCTTGTGAATGACTTCAGATTGGATGGAGCTTTCAGTGGGGCTATCTCTGGCTCTCTGGCTCTTCCAGCCAAAAGTATAGATTCCACAAGCTGCGACGATGGAAAACAGCAACAAAAGGGACGCCGTCGGGAAAGTTAGATACATACTTTCAATAAGCCAAGTAGCTGTCTATGGCCTCTCATGAAAATCTTGCAAATGACTTCAGACTGGCGCAGGCCTTTCAACGAAACGGTTAGGTTAAGTTAGGTCGGAGTGGTAGCTCTGAATATCACAAGGATCACTTGAGCACGCATAGCGGCCCGTTGTGATGCCACGGGTGAACGCAGTCCCTGTACTAACCAAGTTCCACCAAAATCAAGGAAAAGGAAGAAGTTGATCAGCGCAAGGGCTGCACAACAAAAGCACGACTACCCCGCAGTGGAAAACCAACCAGAAAGTTTGATAAAAGAAGCTATATCCTTGATGTCAATAGATGATAGCTCCGTTAAGCTGACAAGGAATGGGGAGCCAAATGACCTATATCTACACCTAGCAAGAGACGGGCACTGACAAAGAAAGTGAACAACAGTCTCCTCATCCTCAGCGGACCTGCAACCACGGCAGAAGTCGTTGAAAGGGAGCCTCATTCTTTCCGCGTGTCTACCCCTGACGCAATGACCTGTGAGCACGGCCACTGTAGTCGAGATGACATCACGACCGAGACCAAGTAATCGGTTGGTACGCCTTCTATCCATCTTGGGCCAGGTGAGTCTAGCGGTGGAGCAGGACTCCTCATTGACCCAGGATAGGTTGGCGTCCCGAAAGAACTTCCGCACAATGGTCAGCTTGACCGAGGCAAGTGGCATACCCAATTCAACAGAAGAGGATTCCGGAAGGAGCGCACCAGCTCTGTCGAGCTCGTCGGCCCTACAGTTTCCCGGAATATCACTGTGCCCAGGGACCCACACCAGAGAGACACTGGTGAGCGCCTCGAGAGAAGGTCGAGACAGCGGCGACATTCCTTAACGATCCTAGAGTTATTCACGAAACCCGATAGAGATCTTATCGCGGCCTGACTATCAGAAAAGACCGAGACGCAAGTGAAAGGAGCATCGTTGACGAGGATCCATTGAGCGGCCCGGTACATTGCCATCACCTCCGCCTGAAACACGCTGCAGTAGTCCGGTAGACGGAGAGAAATATTCAGGTCCAGTTTCCCAGAGTAGACACCGCCATTATCGAGTTTAGAGCCGATTATTCCGCAGGGAGATAGTCCATGTTCACAGGGGCCACCGGATCAACCTCCAGAATAGTGGAGTGACCAGAAGGTACAATGTGCCAACGAGAGAGAGCATTAAGTCTAGTCGCAGCAAACTTGGCCACCTGCTTAGCGAGAAGCACAGTAGGAAGCCAGTTTAGCATTGCGAACAAGGCTTTCGTGGGGGTGGTGCGTAGAGCGCCAGTTATATAAATGGCGGCAGACCTTCTAACCTTGTCAAGAAGTCTGACGTTGTATCACGAAACGGTTGAACAGTGCAGTATTTACATCATATGGGCATAGGGTCACAGTGATAATCCGGTGTTACAGATGGACTGGATAGAAGTGGCACTAGCACCATACTTTCGATTAAATTTTCTATATTAGAAATCTCATTAAGAACCTACAAACTTATAATCGAGAACGCGATAGCAGATTGCGCTATGATAATAGATCATGCTGACCCATGATCGGTTAAAGATATGGACAAGATAGTATGACAAATCTGGTCGAGGCAGAATAATGGATGCACGAAAAGTCTATTCAAACTCTAAACACATGCGAAATGAATGAAACTTTGTTATCTCATCCACTAATTCTGCAGAAGTTGCAGAAACAAAGATAATATGGAGACTATATTTCATCTCTTAACAGGGAACATAACTCTCACTTCCGTTGCGCTGGTTTTATGTACGTTAAGGAAAGTGGAACTCACTTGGACTAATATCACCGGTTAATACCGAATGTGACAGTTGAAAGAGGTGGACAATGAAGATAATACTTTCAGAGTAACACAATAAGCAACTCTAACCTGCTCTACTCCCCGTATACGTGCTCCCCAAATGCATAACTTTTATTTTTTTAAAAAAAGGCGTAATGAAGAAGATTTTTATAGCGATTAGACATCAATTCATCGAATTAAAAATGCATCGCAATGAAAGACATTAACTCTGATTGTGCTCTAGGGATATGGAAAAAAAAAAAACAATCAAAACCTGCCATAAAAAGTTAAACTAAACGATCTATTTTGAACGTTCAAGTCAATTTATTACAATCGATAATAAATTTCTTTTATTTATTTTGCTTTTTCTTTTTCCTGCATAATTTTCTATAAATCTCTGCTCCTTTTTTTGCTGTTTCTTTTTGTTGCTTTCCTTTCAACAAGGAATTCTTTTCATTACTAAAATTCTTTTCTTTCTTTCTCTTTCCATGTCACAAATCACAGATTTATTGTGATTTCTTTTTTTTCTTATTTTTTTTTCATTGAGTGCTAAAGAAATTTTCGCTGACTAACAATATATTCGTTTCCGATTTCCTTTATTCCCCCCGCTCTCCACTACTTCTCTTCATTTTTTTTTTCTATTGCATTCTCTACTAGTGTAAATGAAGCAAATACAAGGTGCTGATATGAAGATTTAAGTTTATTTTTCTCTTCTCTTTTTACTTTTTTCTTTCTCTCCTTTCGCCATATTTTTATGGCCATACAACAGTTAGAGTATGAGTGTTACCCAGTGAGCAATTTTTGTGCGTTGGGTAAGTAAGAAAGCATTTGAAAGCATCTGAGTTTCATCATTAAAGGCTCATTAATGATTGTGAAATCTGTTGTAATGATTAGCGACTGTTCTGTACTATATTTCAGACAGATCCTATTGTGACAATGTTCTACACCCTCTAGGATACAGCACTAATAGATACAGAGCACACCACACAATCCCACATGTAGAATATTTTCGAATCAGTTGAATATTACACTTTCCCTAAAATTACACAATGTTACTCAGGCTAACGTTCGCTATAATACACCTGCAAACAGATTTCATATTACAGTACATTGAATACGCATGTAGCACGTTTGCTGACTGCAAATCGATCATTAGGTTCATAGAGGGTGTGTAATTATGCTGGGTAATTATGACGAAAAAAACGTGACATTCAACGGCTATAGTAATATGGTTATCGGAACACAGGCATTTTATTAGCTGATGCACTTAAGAAAGATCTAGTCCAACAAATAAACTCACACAGAATTTCTTTTTTCACAAAATAAAGATGATTAGATAGGTAACCCCTCTTGTGTATAGAGCAAAAGAATCTGGGCTCTTATGGCTGCCTAGAGATCGTGATTAACTATAAATCTCCTCCGTCTCTAGTTTGAAAAGCTATTTAGGACGATACACTGGCCTCTAGCTATACACATTCAAGGATTGAAAGTCCCTGATAACGGGTCATAGAAAGTGCAATGACCAAGTAAAAGAGAATACCGCATAACATGTCATATGTTACTGTCGAATGCTTGGGATCCTGAGACAAACGATTTTTATATCCCACTAATTATGGCTATGCCTCACCTAATTAGAGGTGATTTGAATGTAAGCATACACCTTTTCAAAACTATCAGCCATTAAACAAATACAATGGCCGGTTATAAGTAGACCATGACCATTCCAAGATTTAGAACCACCCGTGCGGCTTATCCAAGATGTAAATTCTGTACATATAAACAAATTTCAAATAGATCGTTACATACGTACTACTATTTCCATTGCGACTACATACAGGCTGGCCTTTGAAACTGATTTAGATCGGAAAGATCAGAGTTCTATTCAACCAATGTTCCATATGTTAGTACAGATCTTCCATACACTAGAGCTGTAACGATCAAAATTTTCTCGCAAAAAAATTTGTTTTCATGACGACAAATTTTATTTCTTTTTTAGAATAAAAAGAGAATTGCAGAAACGTTGGAGAAAGTTTATAGAGTTCAGACTTATGATCATTTATTCCAATGCCTTGTACTGCTTATGCTTTCGAAAGAAAATAAAATGTTTACAGGGTTCTCTCTCTCTCTATTCGTATACTGAGCATATATACGCAAATGTATTTATATGTGTGTGTGTGAGAGAGGGAGAGAGAAAATAATGTCCATTTACATTTCCATTTGCATGGTAAAGCTTTTTTTTTTTTTGTTTTTCATGTTCTTTGGTTTGCTGCATCATACGTTTTAATATGATTTGCATTTACGGTTATTATTCGTTCATTCATTTCTTAACATGCTCTCTCTTTCTTAATTTCTCTTCATTTTACATTTCACTTGCCGTACATTATCACCACACCGACTCACACATACACATATGCACACACACTATACAACAGTAGATGAACTTGCCTGATAATTGGAATATTTAGTGTCGTTTATTGTTTAAATGCAAATTTATTTCATTTTTATTCGTTGATCGTTGTCTCGTTGCCGTTGTCGTTGCCGTTGTTAACGTTGTTATTATTTTTTTTTATTGCCTCTATGATGTACACGATTGTATATCCGTTGTATTCTATGCTAGTTTTGTCATATAAATTTATTGTTGGGCGCATAAATTTTATTCAAATGCTCATTTTTAGTTGAATTATTGCTGAATTTGTTCGATTTTTCTTTTCCGCTGTTTGACCATCAATTATTTCCAGCCACAACAACTCTGAAAACCCAACCAAAAATCGTTGTAGAAAATATTTTTGTTTTTCATTAAATTTTTGTTTTTCCTTTTAAGGGGCGAATATTTGTTGGTTTAGGAAAAATTATTATTTAACATTAACGGGAAAATCGATAAGAAATAAATTAATTTCATGTCCATCTGTTATATGATTAGAATCATAGATGGGGAATATCGTTTTATGGCCTGATTAAGTGTAATAAAAATGAATCCAAAACTAATTTTGTTATGCTCTTAGCTTACTAAACGCATTTATTTACCCTCTGACCGCTAGTCGATACGAATTTGAATTGTTAAGGGAGGTGGGAAAGGCGAGTAATATTTATGAAGACTTAAATCATAAAGATTTAAGAAGAAATATTTTTTCATATTTCGTTTTTGTCGAAAATGTCTGACCTGGGTTTTGAGCCGTGGCCTCACGTCTAATAAGCCAACACACTACCTAATAGACTACGACGACTAGAAATACATATGTACAGGGTGGCTGATATGTATTGCAACCAACTTCAGGTTGTTATCATTTGTAAACCTCTCGTCTGACAGCTGACAGATTTATTCCAGTTACAGTTCATTTTATTATTTACAAGCTTACAAAAGCATTTTGATCTATTGCATTCAGAAAAAAAGTTACTCGCGATGGAATTCAAGCGTGATAGTGTGATTGCTTTATATTTGGCTGGAAAACCACAGATGGCTATAGTTAGAGCCCTCCAGCATATAAATGTGAATAAATCTTTTGTTTCTCGTACCATTGCTCGTTACCGTGATACTGGCAGTGTTGCATCGCGTCCAACACCAGAAATGATCCGAAAAGTGAAGGCCAGATTTGATCGAAATCCACGCCGCAGTAGTAGAAAAATTGCTCGTGAGCTGAACATATCGCGAGAACGTATGCAACACATATTGAAAAATGAGCTTGGACTAAAGCCATTGAAGTTCCAAAAAGTGCAAGAGCTCACCGATGGAAAAAAAAAGTTAGACTGGAAAGAGCCAAGGAGTTACTTCGCTTGCACGAAAGTGGCCAGTTACCGAATATGGTTTTCTCCGATGAGAAGCCATTCCAAATTGAGCAGTTTGTGAACAAACAAAATGATCGGGTTTACTTGCCAAAGAGGTCAGCTGAAAATTTACACCTGCGATTGGCCACCAGAACTCAAGCGCCGCCGATGGTAATGGTGTGGGCCGCCGTAACGGTCGATGGGGTCAAAATATAAGCCGAATATTATCGGGAAAATGTCTTAAAGCCAGTATTGAAGCCCTGGGCAGACAAACATTTCAGCCGCAGACCATGGACATTCCTACAGGACTCAGTACCACCGCACTCAGCACGCGTCAACCAAGAATGGCTTAAAAAGGAGGTTCCTCGCTTCATTTCTACCGCATAATGGCCACCAAAATCTCCGGATCTCAATCCGTTGGACTTTAGCGCCTGGGGCATTTTCGAGAGTAAGGTTCTCACTAAAAAATACCAAAATGTCGATCATCTCAAGACGGCGCTTCGCCGGGAAATGGGCCAAAATACCGCAGAGCCACTTTCATGCAGCCTGTGATGGCTTTGTCGGCCGTTTGAAGGCCATAATTCGTACCAAAGATGGCCAATTCGAACAAATCTAAACTGATTCTAAAATTTGATATTATTTCCAACATTTTTTGCTTTGAACAATAAAATTAAAAAAAAAATTAAAAAATATAACGCTTTACTTTGTTGCATTATATATCAGCCACCCTGTATGTTGCCAGCAAGACGGGGATAGACTACACCTAACAATAGAATATTGCGACATGTAGGGAAAGCTGATTACTTTGGCAGTTGTTAAATCTGCCAAATTAATCGTCACTTATTCAATCTCTTTTGCTAAATCACAATGAATGAGCTCTGAAACAGTTGACAATTGACCATAACTGTCATCGTATAATCATCTTCAGCGTTAAATACCCTTTCTGGATGAATGGGATGAATTTTAAACGATCCATGAGCATCCAATACATTCTGAAAAAGTTACATTTTAGTGTGAACTTTGGCCTGTCGGTGTTATCGGTCCATATTTCGACGTTGGCCAGGCCCTCGCTGTCAACTGCAAGCACTATAGGTCTTCTCTTGTGGATTCAACTGGATAAGGTTGCACAGCTTATGCCACATCAGACATTCTGTACAAGCAATTTAAGGGCATGGTCATTTCAGGTAAATGTTATGTGAACTGAACATTGACATTTGACTCCGTTGGACTTTTTATTGTGGGGCTTTCTTAAGTCACAGGTGTATACGAATAAGTGATAAACTATAGCAGTCCTTAAAGCCATGCTGTCGATCAAATTCAGTCTGATAAAATGCGCCAGAGTTATAGAAAATGGGACATTTCAGATGCACTCTACTTAGAGATGCCGTGGCGGACATTTAAACGATGTTATATTCCATACATTATGGTGTCGATAGATGTTTCAAATGAATAAAAAATTCCAATTATGTCTTACACATATTTTGTTTTATTTGAATTGGAAGAGATTGAAGGACCTTATACAAAAAGTGGTCAATTAAAAAGACTTTCAGAGAGACTTTAATTGTTGGTGCAAATTTGCAGTTTGTAACCTTTTTTTACAGAATATCGGCAAGCTGATGGTGATGGTATCTCACCAATAGCAATCACATGTCAGTCAACATCAATTCTTTCATTTATGCAAAAACAAGGTCACTAATCATCGCACGATACATTGGTCCTTTGGTAGTAATCTCGTGATTTTCATTGTTATTAAAAAATATGAGCCAATGATGCCACCGGTATACAAATCCCACTAAGCAGTACATCTATCAGGATGCAATGACACCTCTTAAACTATCTTTGACTGCTCTTCACACTAAAATTCGGAAATTCTATTTGTTGATGTACGCATGAAGCTCACTCAGCATGAATTTTAATAAAAAAAAAACTCCCATTTTATACGCAAACAAAATTAAAACTTAAAAACCAAGTACAAAAAGGTCACCCTTTATGGCTATAAAACATCAGGATAAAAAGTGTCTAAAATTTAAGTTTTTATTACAAACATTTTCTTTTTCCCACATTCTTAACATCTTTCGTTTTCCTTAAAAAAGTAACCATTTTAAATGTTTAATTGCATGAAACTAATCTTTAAAAGTAATTTATTTTTTTTTTTGTAGCCTACTTTAGGTCTGCTTTAGCCCTGTATTCAACAAAATGCCATTATTTTAAATACGTCATTGACTTTTTCAATTTTATTTCTAGGGCAGGCTGGCTGGAAAGATTTTGAAAATGTTTTGTTAAATTATCAAAGTCTCGTACCATCACCTAAGTAAGGCTCGGTTACGTTTTTAAAATTAAAAAAGTTTCGTTCAACAAAAGAAAAATAAAAAATTACGAGAAAAAAAAGAGGAAAAAGAAAAGTTAAATTTACTAAAACAATATATCCCACTGAGACTAATTGTAAAACCCTTTTTTCAACAAGCCGACGACGAAGCTGAAGCCAAAACCAAACCAACCAACCGGGCACAATAAAAATAAAAAGAAAAAAAAAAAAGAACAAGAGAGTCTGTAAATGCTGTGAAAACAAATTCAACTGTTCTAGAGGATGCAAGAAAGGAAATTAAAAAGAAAACAACAACAACAACAAAAACAATCAAAGCATATGATTAAACAAAACGAGGGGAGAAAAACTTTAAAAACACAAGAAACATGTCAATGCAGTTAAATTTAGTCTCTCAGACACTCTAGCTAAACACAACGTCACCTTAAAATACACAAAAGAAGAGAGTGAGAGAAAGAGTAGGAGGGGGGGGGGGGGATTCACTTCATAGGGATAGCCTGTACTTAGACTAGAACAAGAAAAGAAAAAGGCTTGGATTTCAACGTTCGTTTTGTTTTGTTTTTTTTTTCTCCATAATCTCTTCATCCTCTCTCCTTTCTTCATTTTAGTCATGCTGAGTAATAAAATTGAATTGGAAAACAAGAAAAAATTTTTACTACAAAAATGCCACGAACAACAATAACAACAACAACAATAGATGCTTAACAGAACTAAGCATGGCTGTTTTAAGTTCTGTAAGTAAAAAACCAACAAGAGCTTCTTAAAATTTATACTCTCGACTTTTATTTCTCTTTATCTCATCCACATCTACTACATATACCTGTAATGCTTTACAAATTCCGTTGGTCTCTCACTCTCTCTGTGTAACACTTGGATAAAATTTTGTATTGTATAGTTCTCACTGTAGTTCACACTGGAGGACGTACATATGTATGTACATACGATGTATCGTAGACTAAACCTGTGTTTCGGTTTTTGATTTTTTTCGTCATGGGACAAACAGAATAAAACAGAATGTTCGTGAGTTTAATAATAATCAACCAGGAGTCAAGTTTCAGGTCGATATGATCTACTTAAATCACATTGCTTTCCATCACTCTATTGCGGTTCTTGCAGGTCGTTAGCATTTTAAAAATCATTCCCTCAAATGAGACTATCCTTCATTTTATGTGCCAGTGCTGTCCAAAATAAATCCTGCTATTACCGCACTTTCCTAGAGAGAATGTTTGATCTACGTTTTGGGCATTAATTTTTGTATCGCTTTGGACCATAACTCTCGCCCAAGAGAGACCTTACCCTTCAAGGAGAGTACGCCACCTAACCTAAATAACGATTGGCTCGTATCTATAGGTCAATCTTTGTTTGATCTCGAGGTATTGTAATGTGTGTGAAGATAAAGTCGAATTTAATTAGCAAAGACAAAAATCAAAAATTTTAACAAAGCCAAAAATAAAGTTAACAGAGTAATGTGAAGTGTTTGTGCAGCCCTTGCGCTGACCAACTTCTTCCTTTTCCTTGATTTTGGTGGAACTTGGTTAGTACAGGGACTGCTTTCACCCGTGGCATCACAACGGGCCGCTATGCGTGCTCAAGTGAGCTTTGTGATATCAAAGCTACAACTCCGACCTAAACCTAAACCTAATGTTAAGTGTTTAACAGAAGATACCAAAAATAGTCATGGAAGATATCACCCAAATATACGATATCAGAGAATGGAATCTATATTTTTCACTAAATATCTAAAATTATATCCCACACGTTCCTGAGTGGAACAGCTTCTCTGATTATTCGCAAATTGTTTTGAAAATTTAAAAATTTAAATTGTTTTAACAATGTCTAGGGAGGTATATCCCAAATAATTTTGGATTTTTAAGGAAATGGGGCTAGAAACATTCACTATGTTCGCATGGTCTGAGGAGGATGGTTGATATTGTGAAGAAATTGGACTTGCTGCAGAAACCCCACTATATATCCACGGTATCAAATACTTCAAAACAGATTTCCTTACGGCCTGGCTTTTCTTGGAACCGGAGGCACAGGCATCGAAACTAATACAGGCGACGAAGCTAATATCTGTCTTATAGGCAAAAACCAAAAAAATTCAAGTAACAGACCAAAAAATGCACGCCATCGTATAAAAAAAATGTCAAAGTTCAAAAATTGCACCAAAGGAATGCATGTCATCGACCAAAAATGCCAGTCCTCGACAAAAAAATTCATGTCATCGACCAAAAATACAAATCATTGACAAAAAAAATGCAAGTCATCGTCCAAAAAATTGCAAGCCATCCATTTTGATTCTTATACTATGTTCAGACGAGCACTTATATTGAGTAAATCGCAATAAACGGCATTATTGATCTCAATATTTCATATGAAATGTCAATTAATTATTGCTCAATAAATTCATAAATTGTTATAATATTGATTAAAACTTGAAATACAGCACTGTCATAACTACGTTCAGTGACCATATTACAATTTTCCGAACACTTTCAATTGATATTTGACAACTCAGATGTCAACAACTACAAACAAAAAAAACAAACAAAAAAAAACAACGAACAACGAACAAAACAAAAACAATGTTGTTGAAACAACCAGCTGTTTTGTTTACCAGCTGTCAAATGAATATTGTATAAGCAGCTGAACTGCGTATATTGTTATGTCTAAACACTTAAAATATTGTAATCAATAAATCGAATATTGACTCAATAAAAGTGCATGTCTGAACATAGTATTATGTATGTATGTACCGAACAATGTCCTCCGTATTTTATTTCTGACAGTTCCATTAGAGAAGTTAAAAATGTCATTCTTAGTATTTTGAGCGACCTTAATATAAGTGTTTAGCAGTGACACATTAGGTAAGAGACTTCTTTCTCTTTCGACTAACAAATTCAGAAGAAATCAATAGATATACCTCCCAAGTAGACAGTGTGCTCATATCATAGGGATAAGTGACCACGTACTGTAGGTTCAGGCGAAAAAAGAAAATGAGTTATTTTGTCGACTTTGAATTAAGATTTCATGTTATTGCGGAAAGCCCAGGAAATGTTAGTTGTCACTAGTTGTGAATCTTCCTAATGCAACACAGTTTCTTGTGATGGATTGAATCCCATCTTCGGTAAATTTGAAAATTTTCGTAAGAATAGGCGACATTCTGAAACAAATTTTGTCATTAAAGAAAGAAAAGAAAAAAACAAATCATTTCCGTAATAATTCTCATCCTCAAGCCATAGTGTTCAAGTGCCTTCACTGGCAAATGTGTTATCGATTTTTAACTTTTCACAAAGAGTCTATAAGTGTATGAATGTATGTGTTGGAAACTGGTGTGAGTATAAATCGAAGTGAGTTTGTGTCATTTGCTGTCATTTTCGTTGGGATTTCTCATCTTTACGTGTCGGTTTTTCTCCCCGCTCCCTAAATAAATTTTCCAATTTTTTGTCTTTAACATTTGGTAGATTTGTTAAGTAGCTTAGGCTAAACGAAAACAACCGGACAGGTTAGAAACATAAAACCAGAAAAAATACGAAAAAAAAGGGGGAAAACGTATTAGAAAAGACACAGCAAAACCATAGGGATAGACAGACAATGTGTCAATAACGTATTAGACATGAAAAAACAAAAAATAGAAAAACACGCACAGCCAATACACAGACACTTAATAATTTAACAAACACATAAATACGCATAACACACACATACACCTACACATACATTTAGTTGCTTCTGGGAAGTGGAAAAGAATAGAAAAGAACAGAAAACATTTTAAACAGAGAGAGAATATAATGGCAATACATCAACGCCACCAATTTACTCCCACAACTTGTGAGTGTAATTTTTCATGTTTAGAAAGAAGTTTGTTGGGCAAGAGAGAGAGAGAGAGACAGAGAGAACAAGAGCAAAAAAAAAATACAGGGAGAGTGTAAGAACTTTTAAATCGGCTTTGTCTAGTAGTTTTGTAAACTTTTCTTGTTCTTGTTTCAGTTCTGTTCTTATTTCTTTTTTGTTGGTTTTGTTTTGTTTCTTTTTTTTTGTAACGGTAGTTGTGTGTGGTAATTTATATAGAGAAGCAGATTAATTTGAAAATACATTAGTGAGTAAAGCATACTTTAGGGATATATTAGACTCTTTCATTACTTTACTATGGGAGTCTATGTGTATGTGTGTATTTACTTTTTTTTTTGTGTGCAAATAATCACCTAATCATTAAGGCGTGTATTATTGCCATCACTCTTGTTTAGAAAACGTGTCATTTTCTGAAAAGCGAAAAAAAAACAAGAAAAAGGAAAACAAAAAGAAAAAGAAAACAAGAAACAAATAAAATAAATGAAATTAGAAAAAAAAATAGCAATAAGAAGAAAATGTTAAAGGCAGTTAAGCTCTCAAGAAACCATAAAATAAACATCACCACAACCCTACCCCATAATATTCATCATTAAAAGTCAGTTCAGTTGCTGTGTTAGTGACTGACTCACTCACATACATGCATAGTTGTTGTAAATATTTATGGTGCCTACACTTACCTCATCAATAAATTCAAAATCACCGCCATTTTCGCCGATATACTTTTTAGGCTTCTTGGCTTCAACGCCACCACCACTACCACCACCTTGGGATGATGACATCAATAAAACCAGACCACAAATGGCCATTAAACACACCAAAGTGTTCATTGTTTTTTGCTTATTGTTATTCTCTTGTTTTTAAATTATAAAGAGTTATTTATTTTATTTTATTTTTTTTTAATTTCTTTACAGAAAATTTGTTTTTCTTCAATTTTCTTCAGTTTTTTATTTAAAAATTTAATTTTTTTTTGTTAACAAACTTATCTTTTTTAAACCACTTTGAATTACTAAAAAAAACGCACAGAATTTCTTTTTTTTTATTTGTTTTAATGAATTAAACACTTTAATTATTATTTAATTAAATATGACAATGTATCCTTAACCCAATTATATTTTAGAACAATGTGTCTCCCTTAGCAATTGTTTTATTAACACAAGCACATACAGAAACAAAGGAAAAAAAATACAAAAATTATGAAAAAATTCTTTTAATTTTCCCAAAAGGAATTTAATCGCTATTGTCTTTAAGCAACGACACTGACACTCATATAATATGCTTCCCCTTTTAGTCTCTCTTTCACTATCTCCCGTGCTTTCTCTCTGTGTTTTTAATTTTGTTTTTCTATTTTGTTTTTCAAAATTTTATTCTTCATTTTGGTTTTTAACTGTCCTTATATACGCTCTCAAACAAACAATTACATGCTCTCGCTCTCTCTCTCTCTATCTCTCGTACACACACATACACACACACACCACACAATATTAGTCAATGACGAGTACTTTTTCAGGGGTTTTGTAAAAGGATTTTAAATGTGTTTGGTACTTTTTATTTTAGTTTTAGATTCCAAAATGGATTTTTTTTGTGTCAATTTTATAAAATAAATTATTTGGAAAATTTAAAGTAAAAAAACACTAAGGAGGGCATGTTAATCTTCTAATTGAGCGTATTACAAGCCTTTGATAAAAATTAATACAAATTATGGCTGCCAGAAAGTACATAATTTACCTTAAAAAAGTTCAATATCACCTAAGAAGCGAAGAAAATTACAATCCGTTACTAAACTAGGAAACCAGTGAACTTATAAAATTAAAAAGTCTTATTACAACTTCAAAGAATTTATCCAGTCATCCATAGAATATAACATTGACAACGAATATCACAAAAGATCGAACTACTCTGCCTCTTGAGAAAGATTAAGACGCAATCCCAATAATATTTTCACAGAGGGCGTTATTTCTGAATATAGATAGACGGCAACTCTACCATCTTAGAACTTGCTACAAGAGCCCAATTACTTGCTTATCTGGAAAAAAACTTTATTAAAAAAACTAAGACAAAACAAAGTAAAAAAAGACGATACTGTAGACGCTTTATGAGAGAACAAATATAAAAATAGATAGCATGGGGGAGCATAAAAATGAGTCATAAAGAAATTGGGTCCCAATTAGGGTTGCCAGATTCCTATTCGCAAAAAGCTGGACATTGGGTTTTAAATAGCTGGACAAAACAAAAAAAAGCTGGACATAAAGAAATTGACTATCGCTCGCAATAATATTTATTATGACATCAGCTGTTCAAATGTTGAGACATGTTGGACATGGCTAACATGATTTGACAAAGATAACATGAAAATTATTGCCCAAGTTATTGCAGTGTACTAAAAAATTTCTGTTTAGCTGGACAAATTAAATTTTAGCTTGAAACTGGACAAGCATCAAAAAAGCTGGACAATCCAACCAAGTCCAGTCAGGCTGGCAACCCTAGTCCCAATGCAAATGTTACATAAGAATAAGTACTTTAAGCTTTATAAGGTTAAATAGGTGCGAGAAGTAAATGAAAATGTAAAAAGGACTTGAACTTAAAACCAGGCTAATGTGATCGTTGCAGGATCACTGCATATGTTTTTTATTTTTTTTTTCTCTCGAATGATAATGACTCTCTTGTTGTTGAATATTAATTCAAAAACGTTTTTTTAATTTTACAGAACCCTTAATTGTTCACTTTGGTATAACAATCAACCAGATAAAAATGCAGTGATCATTTGTGACGAGTGACACAATTTTATCACAGAGCCACATCAGCTTTATAGTTTTAAATTTGGCACTCAGTCATTGTTAATGAACTACAACATTTATGTGTCAACAAAATATTTGTATATTGGGGCACAAAAAAAAAACGCCTTTGCAATTGCTATCCAGAAGCAATAACATAATGAAAACTTTTTGGAAATGTGAAGGCCAAAAATATATAAAAAAAACCCCACAAATACGAAAAAGGAAAAGGTCTACCAAGGGAACTCATTCTCGTCCGACTGAAATATGTAGATTGCAAATTAATGGCAATTTAAACGAAGCTAATTGATCTGCAAAGAGAATCCCTGTGTAGAACGAATCGATAGAATCTATTGGATTTTGCTGCAGACTCATGATCGTATCATAGATCCTTTAAAAACCCAATACTTTTACAGGAAAAAGTTTACTAGTTTATCAATTTCTTTACAACAATGTCTACCATAATCTACTGGCTTAAACCCAAAATGCTTTTCCCTATGAACCATTCTGGGGGTTAAAATATTAAAATATATAATATGAGACGATGAACTCATCCAAAATTTCTATTTGTACCCCCAAAGGAAGCAATACAATCAGGCCATTCTTTCGAACACGATTAAGGTTACTACAGCGAACGATAATAAATTTTTATGCTAAAGTTGCCTCTTCCAGTGGAATTACAACACTTAATTTGTACAATAAGATTTTTAAAATAATTTCACTATCAATTTATATATTTTTCAGCATCAATAGTATTTTAATACACCAAAAAAAAAGTACCACAACAGTTGCATCTCTAAAATCCCTTAACAATATTCCCTTGAAGTCTTTTCGTTAAAAACACTCTATTACTCATGCAATACTCTCAGTTAGTTTTTTTTTTTTTTATTTTTGTTTATTTTCTTTCTATCGAGAGCGCATGTACAAATACTTGCTATTTTTTTTTTTCTTCACTTTTTCCTTTGCTGTGTTCTTAATTGTGTTGTTTTTGTTTGTTTAAACTTATTGGTGTTTTTCATTTATTTTTTGCTGAATAATTTTAATTGCAATTGTTGTTTCTAACTGTAGTTTCTCTTGTCTGCTAAACACTTTATTGTTCTCATTAGAATTTTGTTTTTGTTTTCACTGGTATTTTACTTTCACACTAAAAGACTTATTACAATGGAATTATAATTTTTGATTTTCTTTTGTATATTTTATTATCATTTATTTTAAGTTTTTTATCCGTTTCGCTTAATTTTACCTTTTGAACACGACCACGTCTAAACGTCTACTGATTTGTATTTCTATAGGAATTTTCATATTAAGCTCGGATAGTTTCTTTGACTACAGCAACAACATCTCTTAAGTGTTGCAGTGTTGAAAATAAAACCGAAGGTTTGCTTAAAATGTTCTCTTAATTGTGTTGAATTTTGAAAGTCGGAATATCCCTGTGATAAAATGTTATAGCATGTACAGTGACATGAAAGTGAGAAATAATTAAAGCCTGAACGGTGAATTTTTGGTGCATTTTAGGATGCTTATGACGTGTATTTAATTTTTTAAGTAACATTTTTTTTTTTAATTGGTCATTACAACCCTTCAGTCAGGATTACGAACTAGCTTCTCACACCACTTATGTTGTGTGCGTAATTTTATACAAGAGTGGCGGGACTTACAGTTTAAAGTCGATTCCGAACGACAGTTTTTGAGAAGCTTTTCATGGCAACTTTATTTACTCTCAGAGTTTTTGCCAGAAATCTGCTGAGAGGAAGTCGCCGAAGAAACATTTTCATATTTTCGTTTTGATGTCTGACCTGGGGTTTAAACTCGGGCCTTCAGTCTAATAAGCCAACATACTACCTACTTTTTTTTTTAAGTGAAAAATCCTGAATCTAAATTTAATAAATCCGCATTCGAAAATTATGAAAATCAGTAGAGTTTTTATAATTTTTTTCATTAAATACAATATCAAAGACAATTCCTGCGACATTTTTAACCTAAAAATGTTTATTACAAATTTACGAAGGTACTTTAAAGGATACCGTACATTTTTTCACAAAAAATATTTTCTTAAAAGTACATATTTTCAAAAGTACTTTTTGTTTTATTTATAAATAAAAATATTTAAATCTAAAAGTAAGTGACACTAAATTAAATATAAAAGTACCAAAAAGTTCTGGAAATAAGTACAATGTTACATCCAAAAAAAAAGATAATTTGCCGTTTTATTTAAATAGAGAAATTATTCTTTAAAGTTCACATACATTATTTAAAAAGGTATCAAAATTTCATAATTTTTCAAGCCTATCGCGTTTATAAAATTTACTAAAAAAAATTTTTATTTTTGGTACTTTTTTGTGATATTTTCTATCAAAAACAAGAAGGAAAAAACAAAGTACTTTAAATTAGTATCCCCAGTGTAACTGATTTGTTCTTGCGTTTATAAATCCCTTAATATTGGAATAGTCCGTTAAAAAATCAGTCTCTTTAGAAATAGGGGAAAAAACATCCAGTTAAGTACTTTTGTTGTAATTCCTTAATACGCGTTTATGTATTTATATTGTATAACGGGTGCCGTCAGAAGTACTTTCCGTGGGGTTAGAGTAGCTATATGTGTATATGTATGTGGATTATCAAACTTATTTAAAGACACTCTCTGGATATCATCTCAGCTCGAGACCGATTTCTGTCTACGGAAAAGTCCTACGGTGGCTGTTGGAAAAAGTGTGGTTCTTCGATGGGTTCTGTGGTGTTATGACGTATGTGGCAATGAAATTCTAGACCTGTAAGAGCAGTCGGTTAAACCTTTCTTCGGAGACTTTTTTGAGCCAATCGGCTGGGCAGTCAGGCGGAAATTAAACACTTGTCGGTTATGGAAGGAAAATAGAATATCGAGGTTAATATGGCCGAGTCTTGACTGTTGTAGATGGAAATGAGTAGAGAATCTCAATCAACTATTGCGATAGTTTTTTAAAGAATCATTATGTTTTGTTTGTTAGGTCATCGGCACCCTTTTTTCGACAGAATTTGCAGTAGCGTGGCGGAGTCTGAAACAGTTGAGCACATTCTATATCTCAGAGGCGAAGAGTATTATTTCATTTGACCTCTTTTATTTTGCTCAGTGTTTAGTGTTGAGAATGCGCTTTAAATTCAAAACCACTTGAGTGAAACCAAGTCATCACCACTGTAGTAGGCAACTTATTGCATTCTCTTATTTATTTTCTTTCTCTGTCTATCTCTCCTGATTTTAAATTGCGAAATAATCATCATCGTCAAAATGGGCAAAATCAATTGAATTTCTTGTTGTTTCCAACGCTGTTTGAAGTGGTGTTAATGATGGCGAAAAACACGATAATGATTACCACTACACAGAGGAACTTAAAGTCAAGAGGTGAATTCCTTTAAACGTTTTACACATGAACTCAACACCAGTATAAGCAAGTGTACGTCACTAGCATGAAGAACAACAACAACAACATTTTGTATGTTAAGGAATGACTGGTTTTACCTTAAACTACAGCAAAAATTCTCTTTTAATTGAGCATGTCGCCGATAAAATTTTATTTCATTTCATTTTCGCCCTTTATGGCGTTAAAAGTACCAACAATGATGAGGATGTTGACGATTACGATGACTATGATAATAAAGGAGGGACAAAAAAAAGCAGAAACTATTCAAGACACATTCAAGACGTTGAGGGTTTGGTCGTTCGTTCGTTGTTATAAACTTCCCAACATTACAACAACATGCACTTTATAAATATTGTTTTAAGAAGAAGGAATAAAAACAAAAATTACAAAAATGTTACCGTGTTGTTTTTAATGATGCCTCTGTGTGATAAAAACAAAAAAAAAAAAAAGAACGAACAAAAGCACAACGAAAGAGAGAACGATTGGAAGAGAAATGAAAGAGCATGTCAAAGGATAAAATGTTTCAGCCTTTTGGGTCGTGAACCTTTTGGCAACATTGTGTCAATTTTTAAAACCGTTATAAATTCTTTTTGCTCTTCTTTTCTCTTCTCTTCTTTTATTGTTTTAGTTTTTTCAATTTATAAGGAATTATTTTTATTGTCGACTACAATAAAAATGAAAAGCATCTACAATAACAACGACAACGATAACAATGATGTCACAATAAAAAATACTACAAGAGAGGAAGAGTCATAAACAGAAAGCTGGGTTATAGACTGACTGACTGTCTGTCTGACTGATTCATCAACACTAGAAAATTGAAATTTCGTTCCTTTAATGCTGTATACAGAGTTCGGCTCTTGAAATATTGTCACTAAAAATGCTACACAATCTTTTTTTTTACTTTTCATTTAAACAATTTTGACTATAATTTTCGAATTTAAAAAAATAATTTTCAATTGTTAATTGGCGTCACCTTTAATGAAGAGTAGCAGTTAGAGCAGCTTTCTTAAGTGTGATGACATTTCACCTTTCCTAGGCTGGTGTTATCTGATTATATTCGACAGTTCATTGAATATAATCTCCTAAAATACGAATACAATATTGGACGATACAATAGTGGACGATATTTTACTTGCCGTTGATTGTTTGAATGCGGAACTTGCACGGATCTTCTTATGGGCAACTGCTAATGGTCTCTGTTTGAACCCCGGGAAATCTAAGTGTATTTTATTGCATAGAAGAAGTGTTGTACCCACAATTTCTGGGGATGTTATGATGAATCGTGAGAAGATTGAGATGGTTCATGCGATGAAGAATTTAGGAATAATTTTTAACATAAATTCACTGGTTGGGCAGACGTACATATATTAAGTTACGCGCTCTCTGATCTAATCCTTTGAGGATTAGAATTTTAATTCCGAAAACTTATTTGATTCCCTGCTTACTGTATGGATGCGAGCTGTTTGGTAATTGCGATTCTAGCAGCAAACGTAAGCTGAACGTTCTATTTAATAATATTGCTAGATATGTTTATAATTTGAGAAGATATGATCATAT
This sequence comes from Sarcophaga caerulescens, assembly GCA_927399465.1. Lineage (NCBI taxonomy): Eukaryota > Metazoa > Arthropoda > Insecta > Diptera > Sarcophagidae > Sarcophaga > Sarcophaga caerulescens. Next base: position 34,383,603 of record OV656872.1, on the reverse strand, counting down.
CTCTGTGGCAGCTAAGAGTCTTTACGGGGTGACCTTTGATAATCTTCTGAATATTCGTGTACTTTTATTTTTGCATCGAATTGTGAACAAGCGGATACCGAGTTATTTATTTGACAGGCTACGTTTTGTCCAGTCACCCCGTAGTAGGAATATTATAGTTCCTCGGCATCGACACCTATTTTCCGAATAGCAGTTTTATTTACATGCTATTCGTCTCTGGAACATTCTTCCACAACATCAGCAATGCAACACCAACGCTAATAGCTTCAGGAAATTTTTGTTTCAATATTTTCGTTAATTATTTTTTTTTTATATATAAATATTTGCAAATTTGTTATTTCTTTTTTTCCCTTTTTGTATTTTGTTTTTATTCCCCTTATTGCTACTTGTAATTATTCAGTTATTCATTTACTATATTAAGTTAATTATTATTTACATATTACGTTCCTGTACTTTAAATATAAGATTTTCATCTTGTTGTACAGGATTTGGGCAATGATTTCATTAATAAACAAATTAATAAATAAATAACCTATAATTACAGCAGAACCATTATGTATCAGGAATTTGGACATACATTGAGACATCGACGTGCCCGCAAACTAAACTGGAAAATACTTAAAAAAGTTTGGATACTGTTACCGTATTCATCCAAAAAAAAACTGATATTGTAACTCTCCGAAAGCCGCATTTATGCAAGGTGTTGATGGAAATTTAAGAGGTTCAAATCCCAGCTCAAGCATCCCGACCAAACAAAAAAATATGAAAAAATATTTCTTCAGCGACCTTCTCTCAGCAGTCTTCTGACAAAAACACTGAGAGCAAATAAAAATTGCCATGAAAAGTTTCTCAAAAAATATGTCTTTCGGAGTCGACTTTATACTGTAGATGCCAACAGTCATGGATGGTGTGAGAAGCTAGGTTGTAATCCTGACTAAAGGGTTGTAATGAACAATTATGGAAGTAAGATGATGGAAAAATAAAAACTTTTTCGAAATATAAGGTTTTATAATTTATTATCAATTCAATTTCGTATGTAAATAATTATTGTAATCACATATAAAAAATAATTTTTCAAATATTATGAAAATAGCACATCTAGATTGCCACACCTCTACGAGCCAGACAAGAGGGCAACTTAATGGAAATCGTTTTTAATTTTTAATCACACAAAATTTTCGCTCCAAATAAAGTCAGTTTTATAGTACTTTTCTCTCCCTTATTTTAATATAAAATAGTGAAGCCTTACGACAGGACAAAAACAATTTCTATTTTCTCCGAATTGTTGTCCCACTTTAAAACGGTTACAAATCATAAAATTTCATTTCAATGGTGGAGTAAGTAATTTTAAACGCAACTTTGTAGAGATTTACATTTTTTTCAATTTTTTATTTTTGTTTTTATTTCTTGGACTCAACATTTTAGCGCTGTTCTATATTTCTCCAAACATTTCTTTTTTTTTTTTTTGTGTTTTGGCACGATAATTTGATCTGTACTACGTACGATATGAAGGAATGAATGACTGAAACATAATCGTGTATGTCCTGGCAATAGAATAGTGGAGTGCGGCGAGCATTCCTGGCAAGCAAATACATGTTGTTTTAAAACGATTGCTTAAGGGCTGGGATTTGTTAACGCCTCATTGCATTTAAGCAAGAATTGAAAAGAAATCTTACAATTTAAAAAAAGAAATGAAAAAATGAAAAACAAAATTTGAAGAAAAAATCTCCAAACGATACACCATTAAGTGCATAGAGTTGTCTGTTTAATAAAAATGATGATGATGATGATGCTGACAACAGTAATAATGATTATGCCAAAAGGTATGTTTGTATCAAAAAAAAAAAAACATTATGATTTATGTTGTTAACTTACTACTTACATTCATGCATACATATGTACATACATACATACTCGTACTACTATCATACATACATACATACACATTTATTTATTCTTTACATTTTATTTAAAAAAAAAAATAAAATTCCACTCAATTTTCAACTGACTAGTCGCACTGAATGAATTTTATTGGTCTTTGAGCTGAATTGCTGCCTAGATTCGAGATTATGTTGCCAAACTATGCATGTATATACATATGTATGTACATACCATAGAAATTTTTGTTATTTTCTAATGTTCTGCTTGTTTCTTATTGCATTTCATTTTATTTTTATTTTTGAATTTTTTTTTTTGTTATTATTGTGCTTGACTTTAAGTCCATTCACTTGTCGCCGGAAACAGTGGCAAGAAAGAAGCCACATAATCTAGTTAATGTTTTACTTCCAAGAAATTTTATTTTTCATGTGAAAAATACTTATAAAACTGGGCCTATTTATCCATGATAATTATATAAGAAGTCGCCGTAGTCTAGGGTAGGGATGCAACATCGTTAAGAAAATCATCGATGTTGGCAACATCGATGTATCAATAAAAAAACATCGGTGTTAAAAAACATTGGTGATAAATGATCGATACATCGATGTTTTTCGATGTTTTATTTACTAAAAAAAATATTATTTAAAGGAATAACTAATTTTTTTGACAAAAATTATTTAATAATTCATTTCATTTATCATAAAAAGCAAAACAAAATAGCCTCATAGGCTCAAAATCAAATTGTATACATAAGTACATATATTTCCACTGTTATTAATTAGTTGAACAAATAATTAATTAATTTATACATTTTATAAAAGATGAAATAATTTTGGTTTTAATTGAGATTGAGTAATTTTGAGATAGAGTTAAGGAAAAGTAGCTTTGAAAGCCTAGATCCCAAAAGTCTATTTCTTTCTTGTGTTATTGTTGCACCAGTTTCCGAAAACTTGGCACAGAAGTAGCAACAATTGGGAGATATTGAAGTGCAATTCGCGAAAGTTTTGGAAACAAAGATTCCATGTCCTCCCAAATAACGATTGCGTCGCTTTTTATTGGTGCTACCGGGGATGATAGGTACATTTGTACTTCCGTTTCGCTAATGGTGTCTATGTTTCATATTTTTATGGGTTAACAGTTTGTGGTATTTCCAAATATCAGATTGTAAATCATTTTCGCCATCATCAGATGTGTCATTATTGGAAGTTGTAGAAGAGTGAAAACCATTATATTCTCGAACGTATTTATTAAGGTAACTGACTACTTTTTTTTTGGCCATCAGCATAAGCCGATGTATCGTTATTAAACGCCGATGTATCGTCCATAAAAACATCGGTGTTAAACATCGAAATTTATGTGTAAAACATCGATGTTTCGATAACATCGATGTATCGTTTGCATCCCTAATCCCAGGTCAGTCATCAAAAACAAAAGATGAAAAAAAATATTTCTTCGGCGATTTCCTCTCAGCAGATTTCTGGCAAAAACTCTGAGAGTAATAAAACCTGCCATGAAAAAGTTTCTCAAAAAAAATTTGTCGTTCGGAGTCGATGTTAAACTGTAGGTCCAGCCACTCACGTATAAAATTAACGCACACAACATGAGTGGTGTGAGAAGCTAGGCTGTAATCCTGACTGAAGGGTTGTAATGACCAATTATGTATGTATGTATGTATGTAACTATATAAATTTTCATAAAGATTTTAAACATATTCAGAATAGATTTTAAAAAAATTACGTCAGGTTTTAAATACCATTCCTTCATGACATCATCTTTAAGTCAGCTAACTCTCGGTATTAGTAACTAACGCATTACTTATGCTGGATATTGAACTCTGGTTGGTTCACAAAGTCTTATCATCAAAGAAAATTATGTTACTGTGTTCACTTTTCTCTAAACGGACAGTGACACTATTTTGTAAACAGAAATCTGAGCCACTATGGATAAAATTCTAACAATCTCAACTCAAGTTTTCCACTTAAGGAGAGTGCCCGAAAAAATTTTACAATATTTCAAAATTTTTTCTAATTCTTTTCTTCTTGTTTCAGTTTTAAAAACTGGCAACAAAATAATTTGAAAAAAAATTAACGGTAATTTATTAATGTATATTTTTTTGAATTGTACACTTTCTTTTGACGCTCACAGTATGTATATTCTTTCACCACTACAACAAAGTCCTCGTACAATTAAATTACATCAATAGGCTGAGTACGAGGAAGTTCCCAAAAGTAGCTGAACTTACAAAGTGAACACAATAGGAGGTGTCTGGCAGTAAATAAGGGCAAAACGAAGTATGTGTTGTCGACAATTAGGGACATGCGGCGTAATGGATCCCAGATTACGGCCGATAACTATACGTTCGATATAGTCAATGAATTTTTCTATCTTGGCTCCACCGTTACCACCAAAAATGATGTCAGTCTGGAAATCAAGCGTAGGATCACTCGTGCCAACAGGTGCTACCATAGTCTCAATAGGCAACTGAGTAGCAGAGACCTCTCTCGTACGACAAAACAAATACTCTGCAAGACGTTCATTCTCCCCCTGCTTCTTTATGGCGCAGAAGCAGGGACACTATTAAGCATTGTTGCACCACCCTTGAGAGTATTCGATTCGACAATGAGCTGTTTGAGCTAATCAACGATGTAGCCGCGACTGCGCTGGCTAGGCCATGTCGTTCGAATAAATGAGGATGCTCCGGCGCAACATTTATTTGATGTGGGGATTTGCGGAAGTCGGCGAAGAAACATCGAGTTTGCGTTGGAAGGACCAAGTCGAGGAAGCCCTGTCATCGATTGGTGTGCCCAAACCGACGATGGCGTGCTAGGAAGGATGTACTGAAGCAGACCGAAATCTGATAATCGGGTTGTTAATGTTAATTAAGTAAATAAGTAAATAATTTGGGAAAAAGTTTATTTTTTTCAATTCACTTTTACCAGCGATATCCAATTGCATGTTGAACCCTTGTTTCATTCATGGTTAGGAGTCAATGCAAAAACTTTAACGTCGAATCCGAACAACAGATTTGACAAGCTTTTTTATTGCTACTGGTTCGCCCTCAGTTTAAGCCGTTCGTCAGAGGGGGTCATTAAAGGTATTTTTTCTTATATTTTTCAGTTTTATTTGATACTAAGCCAGTTTATTACAGCCATACTCGGATTCTTGTATTCTTCTTTAGTTGTAGACAATCCTTCTTCGCCTCCTGTTAACCTATGGGTTTGAAACAATCGCCGTCTTATATGTATCAATCCCGGCTCACTGAAAACATTAAAATTTTACCAAACCAAAGGTTATAAAGATCTACGACAAGTGTATTTGCATCATAATTCCCAACTGTATAGCAACCAGAGATCAGCAATGAATCGTATTTTCGCTACTCATAGGTACTTATGAAATTTTGAGTATGAGTGAGTCAAGAGTATTAAAATTCAACTACTCTGATTCATTCGTACTCGCTACAACATTGATTTATAAGTATAGGTTACAATGAGTAGGAGTACAACGTTGACATTAAACTCACAACATTCGCTTCATTGTTTGATTCATACGCCTACTCATTCAGATTCAGAAATTTAGAAAAATACTTATAATACTTACGAATGATTCGAGTCACTCGAATCATTGATCAAAATTTACAGTAGTAGTTATTGTTGCATTTACAAAAGAAGAGAAAAGAAAAGACAAAGACAGCAAGCAAAGCACACACACAACCTTCTAGCGAGTATTGTGGTGTTCGTACTCGAATCATACTTATTTTGTGCTTCGTGTATATGTTGAATCATAGAGAGTCGAAATCAACAACATCGTGCGTATTGTTAAGTATGAGTACGATGAGTATTTCTAACTTTGAATATGAGTAGTATGAGTATGATATTAAAATAAGTATGAATGCGTATAAGTAGCTGAAATTATAAGTATGACTCGAATCTACTCATCGTTTTGAATACTCGTTGCTGATCTCTGATAGCAACATATATTTTACATTGGAAAGGAAAAATCCTTCCATTTTAAGATGTCTTTGAGGCGAATTTAACACCTTTCGTTGGATGTATTCTAATCAGTTTAGTTTTATTGACTGTAGACATCATATCGGGTAGTCAATCTTAAAATTTCATTGCGTGCAATTGTCCATTGGACACCAAATATTTTTCTCCTTGAATAGAAGATCATTGGAAACTCGTTTTATGTCAAACCAAATATCAAAATAATATTTAATTTTCTCTACACTTGTATTGTTGCTATATGATCCCACTGTCATTTGGTGTTGACAAACTTATTTCCTGGCAAATGATGGAGAGAGAGGAAAGGAAAGCAACCACTTAATCATCCTTTAATGTTTGCTATGATGACGTTTTGCTTATGTGGCTTCCCAACATTTATTGGGATCATACGATACGGCGTCTTTGCTAATACGAAAGTATGTAGTCTCAAAGGAGACTAAACTTTTGCTATTTTATTCTTATTTTATGGTTATAAAATTTGTTCAAACAACAGTAGAAAAAAAAAATAAAAAGAAGAACGTGGTCATAACAATTTCCTTATTATTACCAGACTTTTGACCAAAGTTTACCTGTTATTATCTCTCTCTCTCTCACTCTATTTCTGTGCCTCTGCCTCTGCTTGTTTCCTGATAACATCATCATCCTGCTTCAATTATGTCCGGCATAGCAATTTTATGCTAAAGGTTGCCTTGGACAAAGGGATGTCTTAAATAAAAATCTTGATTGTCTACTATTTGCAAAAATCCCTGTTTATTTCCCTGTACAAAACAAGTGTTTTTCTTCTTTTTTCTTTTTTTTCATAATGTTTCCTGCTGAAATTCCTTAAATTTTCTATTGAAGAGATGTTGTTTGTTTCTTAAAATATAAAAAAAAATTGTGGCAGTTGGGGGAGTGAAATAATGTGTGTGTGTGTGTGTGTGTGTGTTTAAATTAAAGTTTATCTCCAGTATTTTTTTATTCTTTATCCTGACAACATTTTAAAAATTGAAGCTTGACATTGTTGCTACTGGTATGTTCAAGTATTTGTTGCTTTTTGTGTAAATAAAAAAAAATTGTTTTTATTGTTGCCTGAAATACGGAATTTTGTTTTCTTTTTTGGGCCCAATTTTAATACAAAATAATTGAATTTTTAGGTTCAATTTTCATCCATTAAAATCAATGTACCATCACATAGATCATGTTGGATATGGAAAAATAAAATTTATTTTTTTAAATGTTGAATATTTTCAAAATTAAAATTTGCACAATCAAATACAGAAAATAAAAAAATTAAGATTTAAATCCCCATCTCTCTCTCTGTATAGCCAATACGTAGTATGTATGTAATAAATGTAAATATGTTGCGTATACTTAATATAAAAATATTTATATTATCCATTACGTATACGTAACCTGTAACCATGTAACTTTAAATTAGTTTCTGTTGCTTGTATGCCTTTTAAGATGAGATTATCAAAATAAATATGGTTTCTGTAACCAAATCTCCATCATTATGTTATCGATAAAAAAATTTTCCGATTAATATAGTTCGTACTCGTATAAAGCCAATAAAATAGAAAAGTGATAGGCCAAGTTTAAAGGGATTAAAAATATTTTATGTTAATAAAGTTTCTTATACAATATGAATGTTAAGGCTTAAGGTATACATACAAGTTTTCAATACAAGTATTTTAACTACAAGATCAAAAAAAAATACTAGAGGTTTACTTTAATTTAAGTTATTTAAATTTTTTTAGGCGTACCATAATACTAATTGACCAGCGTATGTACATACCAGAGATCAGCAATGAATCGTTTTTCCGCTACTCATAAGCACTCATGCAATTTTGAGTATGAGTGAATCAACAGAATTGAAATTCAACTACTCTGATTCATTCGTACTCGCTACAGCATTGATTTATAAGTATAGGTTACAATGAGTATGAGTACAACGTTGACATCAAACTCACAACATTCGATTCATTGTTTGATTCATACGCCTACTCATTCAGATTCATAAATTTAGAAAAATACTTATAATACTTATAAGTGATTCGAGTGGCTCGAATCATTCATCAAAATTTACAGCCATTGTTATTGTTGCATATACAAACAAAGAAGAAAGGAAAGACAAAGACAACAAGCAAAGCATACACACAATCTTCTTGTGAGTATAGTAGTGTTCGGACGCGAATCATACTTATTTTTTGCTCCGTGTAAATGTTAAGTAGAGACGAGTCGAAATCAACAACATCGTGCGAATTGTTAAGTATGAATACGACGAGTACTTCCAACTCTGAGTATGAGTAGTATGAGTATCATGCATATTAAAATAAGTATGAATGCCTATAAGTATCAGAAATAATAAGTATGACTCGAATCTACTCATCGTTTTCAATACTCGTTGCTGATCTCTGGTACATACATATGTAAGGTATAGCAAAAATACATACATATGTATGTACATACATAATTAGTTATTACAACAATTAATTTTGACTTACGACTTAGATTCTCACACCACTTGTATGTTGTCCCTGAGCGCCGGGGCCTACAGTTCGATGTCGCCTCTGAACAACAGATTTGAGAGACTTTTCATGGCAATATTTTTATGCCCTCAGATCTTTGCCAAACAACTGCTTAGAGGAAGTCGTCAAAGAAATATTTTAAACCACGGCCTTATTTCTTATAATAACACACTACCTACTAGGCTACGACAACTTCAAATCTTAAAATTAAAGAAAATTATAAACGCCCGATCTACTTACTTTCTTCTTAATTGGCCTTAACAACATGTTGTGGAATTTCAGTCTACCTTAGCACTTCCTTTCAGTTGCCCCTGCTTAGCGCTTGACTATGAAAGCTGGCCGTACTAAACGATGACATCAGTTCCCCATGTTAGTCTTTTCAACATAGAAAAGTTTATCCACTATACCCACTTTCGCATATCTCCGCATCAAATACCCATCTCGCTAAAACTACGTCTTCTATCCGAACTACAATGCCGATACAGCGCTGTACATATTAATGAGGAGCTCGTATAGCTCTCCGCACCAAATACCCGTCTCGCTGGAACTTCTTCTTCTATCCGAACTACAATGGCGATACAGCACTCTCCATACTGATGAGGAGCTCATATAGCTCTCCGCACTAAATACCCGTCTCGCTGGAACTTCTTCTTCTGTCCGAACTACAATGGCGATACAGCAGCACTGTCCATACTGATGAGGAGCACATATACATATGTAGCTCATTGATTGTTCGAATGCGGTTATCGCCAAATCGAAGATATTGCGCAAAACTTTTCTCTCGAATACACGCAAGGCAGCTGCGTAAGAACATCCATTGACTCCGGAAGTCCCAACGCACTAGAGAAGTCTCTGGCACAAAGCAAACAAATTCCTTTACAAAATCGAAGGTTTCATTGTCGGCAGTAACCTGCTTATTCAAGTATTACTTTAATTACATACTTGTTATTAAAAATCTTTGTTTTGAGTGATTGCACTTTGCTATTTTTTCTGTTTTTACTGTATTACAGAGCTGCCGTTATCATTTGTAAAACTACATATGTGTGACGACTCCCTTTAACTGGATGGCTTAGGAGTGAATTCAATAGCAGGAATTTGTAATCAAGATACAGCAAATTCAATTAAATCAATTTAAATTAGACACAGCTGGGCATTTTATTAGAAAAGATAAGATGTTGTACTAGAGAACATCTGCGATTATAGAGGAATACAAGTATGTAATAAAAAAAATCCAAATAACTCTATAAGAACAGACTATACAATTTGATTTAAGTATCTAGCCTGGTCCTAGAACCTTTTACGTTTGAATACAGTACATGCATAAGAAATTGAACAATCAACCTGTTTTAGAGCATAAATTAATTTTACTAGATTGTTGGATACGTGTTTTCTGACTCTGAATTACGTTTAAAAAAAGTGGACTCTCAAAGATGTCTGCAACCCATTTTTTAAATATATCCAGCGGCTGCGCTGGCTCGATCACGTCGTTCGAATGAAGGAGGATGCTCCGTCGAGACGTGTATTTGATGCGGGGATCTACGGAAGTCGCCAAAAAGGACGAACTTGTATGCGTTGGAAAGACAAAATCGAGGAGCCCTGTCATCGATTGGTGTGACCAACTGGCGTAGGCGCCCAAGAAGCATGAAAGGATGTGTTGCGGCAGCCCGATATCCGTTAATCGGGTTGTTAATGGCCAATTAAGTAAATAAGTATTTTTTAAATATATTTTTAGTACCAACAAAGATCCTGATGATGCTGCGATTTTTCAGGGTTTAGTAGGTGGAAGTTAAATACTTGACTTTTTTGTAGTAATTCATATAGAGCCGATATTTTCAAATTGTTTTTGGATTCCGCCCCATTCAAGCGGTTTTAAGCAGAAAAGCTAGACCTATAATATCAATATATGTATATGTACAGGAGTAAAACGTTTCCATTCATCCATGATTGCAAATCATCGTGGGCAATGACTTCCCATTTCTCCACGAGTCTCATTTACATTTGGTGGTGGTGGTATAAAGTCAAGTGTATAGTATATGTATGTATATACAGTGAATCACAGTGAAAATGGCCCACCATGAAATTACATCAGTATTTGGTTAATATTTATTAAAAAGGAAGAAAATAAAATAAATATTTTTGTTTAAAATAAAGTTTATTTGGTATTCAATATAAAGAACTAAAAAATTCTTTTAATTACATTATTAATTCATTCAAATTTATCTCACAATGAAAATGGCCCAGTATATTATTATTAAAGAAATAACGTTTTTTTTATTTTTAATATTTTGTAGGGAAGCCTTTTTGACTTATTACCGATTTTATACGATTAGGAATGGATTCTACTAACTTTTTTGTGTAACTTGGAGAAAATTTTTTGAACTGTTTTTGTTTCTGATGTAAAAAATCAATGAATTAATAATGTAATTAAAAGAATTTTTAGTTCCTTATATTGAATACCAAATAAACTTTATTTTAAACAAAAATATTTATTTTATTTTCTTCCTTTTTAATAAATATTAACCAAATACTGGTGGGCCATTTTCACTGTGATTCACTGTATAACGTACACTTTGAGAGATCACTGGGTAATTTATTTCTGTATAACCAAATTAATTCCTGAAACTGAATATTATCTAACATAAACTAACGTTATTATTTGAGTGATATTCACTAATGGCAATAGTAATCCCTTTTATGTTGAAAGGTCAGATCCTTTTTGATAGAAGTGTTTTTTTTAATTTTTTAATGAGAAAAGATTTATCAACATCTTTGGTAGCTGCTACTAGCAAGCTCCATTTGCCCCTCGAAGACATTTAAAAATTCAAATTTCAAATAATCATTTTATTTGTAAAAAAAAAGAAAGAATAACACGTTTTTTTTTTTGTTAAACACTGGGGGGGTTTTATAGAGATTTCTTTATTTCATTATAATATTTATATTTATATATACTTTTTTTAGTTAATTTTTTTCAATTTTTTTTTTATAAAAAACTACAATAATTATGTTTACATTGTATGTGTAAAAAAAACACACACACACAGACAAACAAATGAATATTGTTTTTAACTATTATTAAATTCAGACCAATTGTTATTACGTAATACACAATAATATGTTTTTTTTTATTTTTGTTTGTTTTTGTTTTCGTTTATTAAATACACTTTGTTCTCTTCTAATGATATAAATTAATTATTTTTTGATTTCAATTCTTTGTTGTTCATTATTGTTGTTTCAAAGGAGTTCACAAAAGGATCAAATAACTGCACAATTAAGAAATTTTTTTTTTTGCATGTTTTTGTTCTTTTTTTTACGGTAATTGTTAGTAAACTAAACAACAATAATTGCAATAATTGAATTAAATTAATAATAATAGAAAATAATTATAAAAAAAATTAAACAGTAGCATGACACTTAATTGTTCGCAAAAAAAAATTTTCAACTTTTTTCTTTTTTTAAATACTGAAATTCATCATTTAAAAACATTGATGACAATTACAAAAAACAAATGCTTATACAAGAAAAAAAAAAGAAGGATAAAATATTAAATATATGTATTTGGATTCACACTACAGTAAATATCCTGTGCAACTAAATTTGTATATGAAAATAATAATAATAATAATAGAAAAATAAATCAATAATATAAATGCTGCACTTAAGTGCAGTGAAAAAGAAAAAGAAAATTATTATCATAATATTTGTTCATCATTGACGAAGGAAAAGGAGATTTTCAAAAATTTATAAATGAACTTTAAGAGATTCCATACGAGTAACAATACGACGACGTAATTCGGAATATCTGTAATGAAAAATTAATAGTAAAAGAGTTTTAGTTATAGAAACATAAATATAAATTAAATATTATGTGCGTTAAATAAATAAATGATTTCAAGAAGCAAAAAATAATTAAATTTCCTGATTAGATAACACACTACGATAAAGTCGCCGTATCCTAGTAGGTGTATAGTGTGTCATCTTATTAGACGTAACGCCATTATTCAATATTGAAAAGAATATTTCTCCTTCATCTTCCTCTCATCATATTTCTGGCAAAAAACGCTGAGAGTAAATCAAAATTGTCACGAAAAGTTTCTGATAAAACGAAATGTCTTACGGATTTGACTTTAAACTGTAGGTTCTGCCATTTATGGACAAAATTAGCACACAACATGGGTGGTGTGAGAAGCTAGGTTGTAATTGGAACTGAAGGTTTGTAATGGCCAATTAAGTAAGTAAGTAACATACATAATTGTTACATATTTTTTCAATTTTTTGTAAACATTTGCAATTAGAAAATGCACAAACTGCTTTGATATCTGTAGGGATTTCATACTAGAACCAAAAGCTATCCACAAATATCTTTGGCAAAACGTTATCTTGGTTTTGTAATGCTCTAAGTTGAAGAACACTAATGCAGATCGATTTTGTATATCCTATATCTGGATCAAGGAGTTCGTACTGAAATCATTCGCATGTATCTGCAGACTATGTATCGGGTCCGTCATCTAAAGTTTTTTTTTTTTTCAACTAGTGCTTATTTCGTGAATGGTAACACTTAGCTCATGTCTGATTTGACAGATAATTAGTTTTATCCTTCCGCTGAACGAATATGGTTGTGTATACGCTTGAACAACGCTGTGAAATATTGCGACATTACTTTGAAAATCATGGTAATGTTGCAGAATGTGTGCGAAAATTGCGTACGGATTTTGGAAGAAGAGAAGCACCGTCAGCTCCGTATGTTCGTTATCTTGTGAAAAAAGTGAAAGAAACTGGCATCCTCATAGATAAACCAAAGCGTGAAAAGCCAAAAACAGTGGCAGAAAGTGTACGTGAAGCGCCATCAACATCAATTCACCGTCGTTTTCAACAATTGAAAATTTCGGAGACATCATTGAGACGAATTTTGCATAAAGACCTTGGTATGACGCCATACAAAGTCCAATTGGTTCAGGAGTTGAAGCCAATTGACCATCCAATGCGTTTTCGCTTCGCTAAGTGGGCCTGCGATCGACTCACAGAAGATGCCGATTTTGGCAAAAAAAATCATCTTTTCAGATGAAGCTCTTGGCGGGTATGTAAACAAGCAAAATTGTCGCATTTGGGGCACAGAAAACCCGCACGCATACATTGAAAAACCGACGCACCCAAAACGAGTCACTATTTGGTGCGGATTTTGGTCCAGAGGCATAATTGGGCCATTTTTCTTCGAAAATGAGCAAGGGGTGGCCGTTACAGTCAATGGCGATCGTTATCGGGCCATGTTGAACGAATTTTTGTTCACAAAAATTGAAGAGAAGGATATTGGCAACATTTGGTTTCAACAGGACCGAGCCGAAGCTACACTCGATGTTTTGAGCCCTGTTTTTGAAGATCGCATTATCAGCCGCAGAGCATTTTCAGTCGTTTGGCCACCTCGGAGCTGCGATTTGACACCGTTGGACTATTATTTGTGGGGTGCCGTCAAAGATAAGTGTTACGCCGACAAGCCAGAGACAATTGACGCTTTAAAGGTCAATATTCGTGAACCCATTGGTGAAATACAGCTACAGTTTGTTTGATACAAATTAGTGATTATTGACCTCCTCCAAAAAGATCAACAGGGAGAGCGTTTCACATACGGACAATATGACTAAAGAACGAATTTGCACTGAAAGGTATTGTGCAAGTTACTTTAAAATTGAACACTAACGGATGTGCTCTGCGGGACAGACGAGTACTACGTAAAGATATCGTGATGGGAAAAGACATAAATAAATTTATTTTTAACATTTCTCCTTCAATTGAGTACAGCATGACACCTAGATACTTAGCTTCTTAATAATTTCAGGGTAGGTAGTCTAGGGGGTAGTAAACGGTATGGATATGATTGATTTCATTTATGATTAATAGGCTAGTGATATCACACTAGTCATCATTCTTACAGTTATAGCTGGCATAGAGCATTTCGTCTGCGGTTGTCTGGAGTTTAGTAGAAAAACCTTGATTTACGGAGATGAAATGTTTAAAAAAAAAAAAATTACATGAAAATAATTCAGATTTATACACATAGATTGTGAATAGAATCGGATAAGATTGGTTCTGGAGATCAAACACTGATATTCGAATAAAACACTGAAGAAAAGTGTATATCTTGCTCGATAGCTTACATCAATGACGTATAACAACAACTTTATAGTCGTGATATGGACAAGTTTCGATAGACTATCCTAAGTTTTTAAAGATGTTATTTCAGTTATATAAACTTACTTTTCTCTAACTTTGGTAACTTCTCTATCTAATTCCTGATCGTAGCGCTCTAAAATCGCACGACACTCTGGTAATGACAGGTTTAAGAATTGCGCAACTTCATTGCTAAAAGAAAAGAAAAACGTATAAACATACTGTAGCAGATTATTTTAATACTTCGCCTACCTTATTTCATCAGTTTTTTTAGCATCGACTAAAAATAATTTGGCCACATCTTCATGAGGACCCAATGTAATGCGCGTTATCAGTGGATACTCATTATCTTTAAGACGTTTTTGTTCGCCATTGTCTCGTATAATGAAAAGGGAGAAATTTTCCGCAGCACTATCGACACGATATTTCTCTAACAGTAGATTAATAACCTCCTGTGTGGTCACTAATGATGTTACCCAGACAGACATTTGAGAACCATAGGGTGGCGTAAAGAAAGACGTTTCACGATTATAAAAATGACCATTAATGGAGCAACGTCGCTTAAGTTTGGTGCGTGATCTACAAAATGAACAAATCGTATAAATAAATATCTTTTGGAAGATCGTTTACAACACGCAAACAGTTTACCTTCTATTGCCACTTCTTCTCTTAATGGCTGCAGCACCCGTACGTGGTGGTCTCCGCAATACGACACCATCTTCTGTTACATGCAACGGCTGATCATCGTTATCCAGATGATGTGAGTTGCGATGATTTTGGTGTGAGCCCACTGATGCTGTATACAGTTCCTCCGTTTGAGTCAATTCATCACCGGCAGCAGCACCGCTTTGTGATGTAGTCGATTGTGCATTATCCTGACGGCTTGAATCACAATCACTGGCACCTTCTTTGGGATAGCAATTCATTTTTATTTGTATAAATTTTGGAGGTATATCACTTTTGCGTATAGTTGCGGATATCTGCATGATACCATCACGTTCAGCAGCTTCTCTTCTAAGACGTGGCTTTAAAGTTGAGTCATCGTCATCATCGCTGGAAGAATAAACGACACAAGAAGGCCCCGACTTGGAGCGATTGATACCTTTTTCAAAACGACCATTTGTCACCATAAGTTGAGCCTGCGCAGAACCACTCTTTTGTAAAGCATACGGAGAGCGTTTTAATGGTGAACCGCCTTCGTGGTTCTTTAACGATAGCGTATCGTTAATAAGTGAGGCGTCTATTGATCGTAAAGCATGTTCACAATTAAAACTTTTACTCATTGGATTTTCGGCAGCATTATATAGCTTGAGGGAATCGTGTATGCGTGACGGATCTATGGGTTGATTACGTTTTAGAGTATCGTCGTTGTGTTCTTGGAAAGAATTGGCACCATTTACGTAGTCTTGATGAACACTACGTTTGAAGTCTTCATAATCCATGGGCTTCAAAGTGGCATCATCGGAGGTTTCGTAATTATCTACGGTTGTAGAGGTGGTGGTATTAGCATTTGTGCTTGTTTCCCCCGTAGTTGTGGTGTTCAGTGAGGCAGTAGCTGTTAAAAAGTTATCAGACGATGTTGTTGTGGAGGAAGAACTAGCGGAAGAAGTGGTTGTGGAGGACTGTGATGTTTTGGAAGGTGAAGCTTCTTCGATATTAGTGGAATCGGTGCTATTTTGATTGGAAACAGTTTTCGAACTATCCGATGTTGGAGTGGATGAGGATGAATTCTGAGGCGAAGCCGATGGCAAACGTACAGGCATTGTCTCGTAAACTTTGTCTTTTTCACTGACACGTCTCTCTACCTGCAACAAGTCGTCTATTTCATCCCAATCTAATTTTTCCAGTTTATCTAACTTTGAAGGCAATGTTGTTGAACTAACGCCATTGTTAGTGGTGCTTGTTGATGTTACCGTTGTTGACTGATCATCGCACAAAGTTGTGGTGGTCGATGAGGAATCCTCCTCATGTTTACCGTTTGTTAAAGTTTCGGTATTACTTGCTCCAGTGGTTTGGGCTGAAACTTCTTCCGGTGTTGTTGGTAATTCTGGATATTCGTTTAGACTGCACGAATCAAAGGTCATACTCTCACTTAACGACACATCAGTGGATATGGCATCGACTTGATCACTTGTTGTGGTAGCAGCATCGTATGATTCAGTGCCATCGTTATTTTCTTTGTCAGAGGCATCCTACAAATATGTGCGTTTTAAATACAAACATTCTGGCATTTTTTTTTTTTTTTTGTATAAACTATTAACTTACATTGTCTGCTTTCGACATGCGACAAGAATTTCGTTTACGCACTACAAAAGTACGTTGATCATCGTCTTCTTTCAGATGAATAACACCCTGTACACCCCAGTACACACGTAACGCACCTTCCAGAATCAAACGATTATTAACTTCTCTGCTACGAACTTCCATACTTTTATTGTCATAAAACTGATTATATACCTGTGGATAAATTATGAAGAAGATGACATTTAGAATAGTTAAGTATCACTCTATCTTAATCTATACAAACAATATAAGTGTTTGTAACAAATAGACTTTTAAAATTATTATTCTGCTCGAGTCAAGGTATTTTAGTTGGACTATGCCAATGGTTTTCAATTACAATTCAATGTTTTACATATTTCATTGAGTTGTAACGCTTTTCTTAAGACCTTAGTCAGTTTTTGTGAACTAATGCCTTAAACTACGAAATAAATAAATAATTTAATATCTTCCTAACTATACTATACAATATATTTACGATAAATTTGGATCTATTGATGAGGCATTTTAATCATTAATAAAACAACTTTTTTTTTTTCTTATAAGAAAAATCACTCATTGAAAATCGTATGATTTAAATATAATCTTAATAAAGAAAACAATGCTACAAATACAGAAACATATTCGTATGACTTGCAAAAATATTGTATATAAAGAGATATATGTACATACATACATAGATACACAGATACATATAATTGACTATTATAACTTTTCGGTTTTAGTTTTTGTTTTTAAGAAAATAAAATATTTGTTTACAGTATTGATTAGCATTGGAATATACAAACTCTTGTTATTTTTGCCTTTGTAAAGTATTTTCCTAAAGAAGAGCATTATTTTTAAAAGACAATCAAAAAAACAAAAAAAAAAAGAATAACGTAATCATTTTGTACTTTACGCAATAAGCCACCAATGTCTAGGGAAATGTGAAATCCTTAAACAAGATAATGAAGGCGCTAACATTCACGCGGAAGTAATTTTTTCTATATACAAGACAGTTTTCGTACCTCTGAATTCCCACAATTTGATGCTCTTTAGGCATCTTAATGAGAAGTCATAATCCTCACTATCTCTACAATCATGTACTGCAGGATAATCCATATTCCCGGCATATTCCTCAAAGAATTCAGGATTATATCCCCATATTAGAAGCTACAGCAACAGCCAATGGCCAAGAAATACAACATCAGGTTGCTATGATAGGTGTAATTATCAAATATAGTTTGAATCGGGTCTTAAACTACCATCATCCATAGATTGTCGGCTGCGGGTGACAACTCCTAACTCTCCCTCTGCTAAGAGATTCAGTGGGATGCTTGACAGATGTCAATCCAGAATAATCCCAAATTCAAGGAAGGAAAACCAGTTTAACACATTTGGATTTCTGGGCAAGATCAATTAAGTCTGCTTGCTCCCTGCAACCACCAAATTTTGATAACGACATACAAACAATAATGGATTACACACATACATAATTGGTCATTACAAGCCTTCAGTCAGGATTACGACCTAGCTTCTCACACCACTTATGTTGTGTGCGTTAATTTTATACATGAGTGGCGAGACCTACAGTTTAAAGTCGACTCCGAACGACAGTTTTTCGAGAAGCTTTTCATGGCAATTTTATTTACTCTCAGAGTTTTTGCCAGAAATCTGCTGAGAGGAAGTCGCCGAAGAAATATTTTCGTTTTGATGTCTGACCTGGGATTCGAACTCGGGCTTTCAGTCTAATAAGCCAACACACTACCTACTAGACTACAACCTACTAGATAATGGATTATCTTTGTATTTTATGCCTTGGGTCTATCTAGAATCGAGCCTAGCTGTTTGAAATCAGTATTCACAATCAGACGTTAGCCCATCCTCTAACAATATCTTAACACAAACCACGTAAAAATATTTTGTAGAAATAAAAACATCATCACAAAAATTTACCTTTAATTTCGACTCAAGATGATCCCTAGGCAATGAAGGGCAATTTTGCTGACCGGGTCGATTAAAAGTAGCTTTATTACCAAAGCTTTTGTGAGATTCAACGCGAGTGCCATGGCCAAAGAGTTGTGGTCCAAAGAGGGCACCATAGCATGGTACATGGCAATAAGGCACACCTTTATGCTGAAAGGAACAAAATTCTTCTTTAAACCAACTACATCGTTATACAACTACAAAAACAAACCTCTGCATGTTGTCCAGGATTAAGACGTTTGCCGCACTCTTCACATCTTAAACATTCTGGATGCCAATCATATCCCAAAGATTGTTTACGCTCCGCTAAATAGAAAATTAAAGTTTTTAAACCATAACTCATCTGAACCGTCTAGAACTAGAAGTCAGAAGCTATATGTACCTACAAAAGTGAGGTTAAATACTTACCAAAGTATACGGGTTTACCGCACTTGTGACACTTCCACATCTTGGGTATTTTTGGCGCAGTACTGTAATTCTATAGAAATCTAAACTTCAAAGGTAGTCCGTTGACTATTTATTACTATACAATTGCACAGACGCACACATACAAGACTATAGTTTAATGACCCCCACCTCTGGAATCCGTCTTATTTTTTTTTAATTCTTATGATTACTACGTTGATTATTTATAATGGTTTTCTTTATATGCAATATTCAATTTTAATTTAAAAAAGGTAATTGAACTTAAATGGCCTAAAAACCAAAAGAATAAAGTTCAACAGCTTTACAGAACCAATAGAAGCGAAGGGTCAACTTTTTACAAGACAACAAAGAATACAACAACAAAACCAATGAATGAAGTCAAATGTGTTCTTAGCAGCACTTGTGTCTCCTCTCACATAATCCTTTTCCTTTTCTTTTTCTTCTTTTCCATTAACAATTTAACGTAGTGATTATATGAATTCCAAAAAAATTTTTTAAACAATTACTATTATAGTTCTCCTGCCTGTGCGTTTAACGTTTTTCTTTTCTTTTTTTATTCTCTTTGTTGCGTACGTGTTTTGTTTATTAAGTTTTTTAATTGAAATTATAATTTATGCATCCACTATACGCCTCCTTATTTTGTTGTTGGCTTTCCGTGAGTACTTTTTCTATTCGGGTTTTTATTCTCATACACTCTTTTGTTTGCTATTTTGTGCACCTGTTTTTTTCTCTAGTCAGATGTGTTTATTGTAACTTTTTATTTAAAAACAATTTATTTAAAAGCTTTCGTGTTTAATTTTATACAAATTCATTGGATTATTAATTGCGGTTTTTTTGTTTTTATTAATTTTTATAATCGCCGCGTTCAACGTCCATTTACACAGAAATTTGCAATTATATCGTGTAAAATTAGATCTAGTAAAAAAAAG
Source organism: Sarcophaga caerulescens (assembly GCA_927399465.1). Classification (NCBI taxonomy): domain Eukaryota; kingdom Metazoa; phylum Arthropoda; class Insecta; order Diptera; family Sarcophagidae; genus Sarcophaga; species Sarcophaga caerulescens. Next base: position 34,363,455 of record OV656872.1, on the reverse strand, counting down.
AGGACTGGAAAGTCTCATGCGACTATTTGTTCTCTTCATTTGTTTTGTTCTTGTAATAATTGACAACTGGAAGTCTTAAATGACTCTGGAAGTAAATCAGTTGATTTGTCTTAAAGACTTGGTAGTACTATTTCTTGATTACATACAATGTTGCCAGGAAATCAAAAAATTTATAACCAAATTTCAAAAAAAAATCTCCAAAAATTCATAGTTTGATTAATTTTTCCTAATGTTAAATTTAGATCTCAGTAAGCACAAAAAAATTATAAATATTTCGACAAAGAATATCCAATTTATAACCGTTTTGTATGCATTTGGGTTAAAGTGCACGCAAATGCATACGTACAGTCATTATTTATTGTAGTTGTTTATTTGTATATTTATACTAATTTTGCAGAAAATCTTTGAATTGAGTTGGGCTCTTCTTTTTAAGTCAAAAAGAAAACTTTTCCGGTTTTTATCCCTTATTAATTAATTTATATCCACAAATTCTGTCTTTGAATAAGTTTAAGAAAGAGTAAGAAAAATTATTCAAAAATGTATTTACAAATAATTTAAATGCTATTTTTTATGCTTTTTTATTTTACACAATATTTTAATCGCAAAAATGGCAACACTACGTTCGTTAAGTGTATTTCAGACATATCGGTGAATGTCTCCGCTAAAAGAAGTGAAATTGCATATTGTAGACAAACACCGTCCAATTCACAATACATAGTACATTGATCTATGGTAATACAGTACCATTACGAATAACGGCACTTTGGTGAGTTTCGATTTTATTCACCACCCCATTGAAAAGTCACCACAACAAAATTCATCACACTTCAAAAAAAATTAAATTTTATTGCCGTCCGCTCCACTAGAGCGGGTGAGCAGCCCCCAGTCCTCTCTCATACACAAACCAAGCGCAAAGCAACAACACACACACACCAACCAACCACCACATAACCCACACACACTCACCTGTCTGGACCCTGGGGTTGAACCGTGGCCTTTGCGTCTAATAAGCTACTAACTAAAACTACCTACTAGACAGACAGACAGACATAAGACCATAAATGTTCATTAAACAAACAGGGGGCTCTTAATTTACTTTACTTACCAGAAACGGAAAAAGAATGTGCGAATGTTAAAAATGTTATTGAACGAACAAAAATGAATTTTTTCACCAGTGTTGCCAGGAAGAAAAAGCTTTGTTTGGTACTCAACTGCATCAATGTTGCCAGGAAGGAAAAAAATAAAAAAGACACTGATGACTATGTTGCAAAACTAAAATTTTGAAATGGTACTGAATTATAACTGAAAAAGTTCCTTTTTGCATCACATACGCTGATTTTCCTTAAAGGATCTTAGTTTTAAAATATTTATTTATTTATATATAAGTTTTAAAATATATTTTTAAGTTAATATAGATAGCATCCTGACATATGTAAGTAAACATACCTTTTATTTTATCTTTTTACGCTTTTTTACAACTCTGGGGTGAAAGTGAGTACGTTATCTGTTTGTTGGGTTAGTTGCTGTTTATTACTTACTCCGCTCTGTAGTTTTATGCAAAAGAAATATTAGTGATTTTTTTATACCAATAAAATAATTATTAAATTATGATTAGTAGTTCAAGCTGTGCTGATATTTTATTAAAATTATGTTTAAAATAATGCATGTAGTAAAGTGCTAATTAAAATAATAATGAGAGAAATAAAATCTGTTGAAGAAAAGCAAGAAGGAAAGGTCCAATAAAATACGTGTTAAACTACGAAAAGTGGAACAAAAAGGAAATCAAAAAAGTATAATACAACTAACTATACAACAACAAAGGCTTTATTTAATAAGATGATATAAAAATAAGAAAAAAAAAAACAAGATAAAGCGACAAAAGCAAAGAAACGTCAGGATATTTAAGCGCAACAGCTGAAATTTATTGTCATTGTTGGAAGTTTCAGTGCAAAGGAATTCTTGTGTTCCGTGGCCATTTCTTTTTTTTTAGTGGCAAACGTTTAGTGGTACTAAAAACATATCTTTATTGTAAATTAAGAAAAAAGTAGACGTGAACGGTTAAAGAAGCAAATAAATTTGAAAAGGTTTTTGTGTTCAATTTAGTGTATTGTATTGTGGTCGTGACGGCGGTGGAAATAAATTGGCAGAAATATGAGAACCACAATAGAGTTTGAGGAGTGTCTTAAGGATTCACCTAAGTTTAGGTAAGTTGTTAAGAAAAGTAATAAAATTTTATGTTTATGTGACATTAAGAGTTCGTTTAAATTATAATACGGATAGTATGTGTATATAATAATTAACGAAATTATATCAATTGTAAATTGTTATTCCGTGCATTTAAACATTTAAGAGGACAGACAGACATAAAAGCAACGCCCCTATTGCTTGGTTTACTTTATCATTATTTTGCCTTAATTTAACGATAATTTTCTCTGTGTTTTTATTTGTTTTTAAACAAATCATATACGAATAATGCAAATGATATATTTCATATACGCTATAAACCACTGTGGAATATGTATGTTGTTGATATGTATGTACTGAAGTTTGTTAAATCTTTGACAAGCTGTTTTAAAACTTCTTTTGTTATACTAATCGATAAGGAATTAATTTTTGCTCAGTAGAAAATGTGCCAATCCGTATATCAATAATGTCAATTGCAATTATACATTCATATACATATTATATGTATGTATGTGGTATATATGTATGTACATATATATTATCTGCAAAAGGACAAGGTGTACAAAATTTGATACGGATATAAACAACGCCTCAAAAGTTATTTTCTAGTTTCGAAATGGATGTATGTATGTACGTATCATTGTTGAAAATAACTCTTGTTCCGTAAAAGATTACCTTAATTAGTTCGAAATATTTTAAAATAGACATCATCGAAGAACCAAAGGAATATTATACATTTCACTACATTTATCAAATGTGAATAGAGTAGGTATTTTAATTGACCACTTTAATACTACTTGTAGTAGGAGCCTTTAATTTTAATTGTTTGTTGAACTTCATTATTTATTTATTATTTACAATGCAATTTCAAATTATGTATTTCTAATTATTATAAGCGGAGTGACAAAGACAAAACAGAAGCTTAGTGTAGCGTAACAGACCAGAGTCTCTGGTGGGAATTGAAACCCTGAACACCACACTACCCACTTGACTATCAGAGCACCCCTGAACTTCTTTATTTGTGAAGATTTCTTTATAATTCAAATTAATTGCAGAATTTTCCGTTATTATATTTATATTAATAGTATTTTCTATTTTATTTGGCTTCGTTAATAAATGTTTATAAGATGATTATTATGGTGTATATAAGGATTTGGTAGACTAATGAATATTTCTTGGTGCAGGATATTAATTTGGTAATATGGAAAAACCCATTAATTAACTTGCATTAAAAGATTAAGTAAAAAATACTACTTAACTAGACCTGGGATTGTATAAACAAATAAATGTTGCTTTTTGAAATTAGATACCATATGTGTTTTAAAAAATGTCTTCTTTAAATATTCAGTTTTAAACTTATTATACTGCTTGTAATTGGTGCAATACAGTATTCCCTCGATTTACGTCGTAGAATGTTCGGGAAAAAGGCGACGTAAATCGAATTTAAAATAACTCATACTATCAGATTCATTTATTTATGCACATTTTCCAAAAAAAAAAAAAACTAAAATAATTCAATTTTTATTCTGCATAACTAAGTACATACATAAATATAGATGGATTATTGATTTGTTGTAAAAATTTATTTCATATGTTGTTCACAAAAAGTTTAATAAAAAACAAAAAATTATCTATTAGCACTTAAATATTTATTTTTTTTTTTCAAAACTCTATTTAGGTATATTTTATTCAAATAGTTACACACAAATATTGAATTTTTTTTAAAGAGAGAATTCCCCTGATTTTGTTTATAAACAACAGGGGCGACGTAAATCGAATGACGACGCAAATCGAAGTCGAAGGGAACAAAATTTTTGACGACGTTAATCGAAACAACGTAAATCGAGGGAATACTGTATATAGAATATATAGGGAAATAATATGTATGTATGTATGTATGTTTGTACATATAGTAACTGATGGATAAATAAGGCCACTACTGCAACATACATATACAATAATCAAAAAGGATAATAAACTACATTTATATCGACCTAAAACTCTGAAAATTTACCTAATTTGGTTTAGAAATAAAAATTCACTCATAGCATTGCACAAAATTATAAAAAAAAAAGTAAGGTCAAAGTCAAATTGTGGGAAAATCAAAGAACTTTTGTTAATACTTTAACAGGCAAACCTAAGCCATTTGTTAAGAGGTAGACGACGGAAAAATTCTTTTAAAGAAATAATTATATTAAGCAGTTATCAAGAAAACGTTTTAAATTTTATTACCAAAATTAAACTTGTATTTTTCTTTATATTTTCCACTATAACGTAAGATTAGTTTATTAGAAAAATATAATTATTTACGGAAATCTTTTATAAAAAAAACCATTGAATTGTCAATAGACCATCAAATCATTCAAAAAAGAAACAAAAATATGAACTTAATTTAATTGTCTCTGATAGGAAAAGGTGGACTGAAGAAAAATGTTGCCAATGTGGAACAAAAACCTTTAGAAACTAATATGTTTTGTGAAAGTTACATCTCTTGTAGTATGAATCCACTTAAAGGTGCCATCTAATGGCAAATGTTCGTGAAGTAACTATTTCAACAGAACAATGATCTCTGCAGTATTCTTCGAATCCTGCAATGACTACCCGGACTTACAGAAATTGCAGAGAAAATTTATTTAAAATCATAAACGCGGAGTAAAGTCCTTTAAATTAAGAAAAAGATGAATTGTGTTGGAATATATGTATGTATGTAGAAGTGATGTAACATTCTATTTCAAAAAAGAAAGATTAAGATTTATTAGAGTCCATGTTAAGGAAGTATAAAGACCTTCTTGGAAGTTAAGATTATAATATAAAATATCAGATTTCGATCTAATTTTCTTCTCTTTATCGATTTTAATATTTTCATTTTTAAAAGACAATTATTTTGATTGTTTACGATGAATGAATGGCAAAGATAAGCATTAAACCATAACAATAGAATACTGAAACTCACAATTGCATTGTAAATTATGTTTGTTTTTGTTTTGTAATACATATTGTCTTTGTACGTAAATGAGTCATTATTAGTGTATACAGGTAGTCCCCGACTTACGGCCATTCGACTTACGACTATTCGCACTTATGACCATTTTTTCTAATTTTTTTTATAGAAAATACTTAAAGAAGACAAATATGTAATTGCGAGGAATTCCTAAAATATAAATTTTATATACATAGGTATATAAGTAAATATAAATATAAATTTTGGGTAGTTTCATTTCTCCTGACCCTCAAAGTTAGTAGTTAGTATGTAATTTGTTTCTTAAATTTTTTTTTTATATGAAATTCGACTTACGACCGATCTCGATCGTAAGTCGGGAACTACCTGTATTTTCCTACATGCGGAATTAGTAGGTCGTCAATATAAAAATGCATTTCATTTTTATAGAAAGATTATGAAATTTGAACTATGGGTCCCTTACACTAAACCCTTACATACTGAAACAATGCTTATATGCTGTAATTTATATATAATATTTTATCAGGAATCAATTTCTAATTTGTTAATGCTTGTAGGTTCAAAAGTTAGCTTTATAAGTATTTTTATAAAGTCGGTTAAAGATTAAATACCTGCAAAGCCATTAAAGAATTAACACTTTTAAAAGCATTTATTTTTAAATTCATATACATACGTAGACATAAATGTGTGAACTTTAATTATTATTAAAGTTATAGTAAATAATAAATATAATTTTCTTCGCATATTTTGCTAACGTTTCCTACTCAAATTCAACTTTTAACGAATTTTATCTTTGAACAACGCAAGTACAACTGATTTGTTTTTGTTTGTTATACAATTCTTGTTAAATTAGTCATCAATTTTTTGCCAAGATTTTAAGATCTTTGATAAACATATAGAAAAAAGCTTCATTTGTAATTGTAAACTGCTCCGCTCCGAAGCATTGCTTTATGTAAAAATTTGCTTTTAACTTAATTTAACTTACTTTTTTAATTATTATTTATACACTTATTGAATGAGCATTTAATTTAGCATTAAAAAACTTATATTGTATCATTATGTACTTATTTTTCATGCTCTATCTTCATTAAATAAAATAATGTATATACATATGTATAGTATATAAGTATTAATTTATTGATTCTTTAACTCCCTCATTGCTATTTAATTTGTTTGTTTTTTTTTTTTTAATACGATATGTATTATTCATATCTAACATTTTCCTGTTTGAATTTCACATTATTTAGATGTATCGGGTCCGCCACCTAACGTTTTTTTTTTAACTAGTGCTTATTTCGTGAATGGTAACACTTAGCTTATGTCTGATTTGACAGATAATTAGTTTTATCCTTCCGCTGAACGAATATTGACCATCCAATGCGAATTCGCTTCGCTAAGTGGGCCTGCGATCGACTTACAGAAGATGCCGATTTTGGCAAAAAAAAAAATCATCTTTTCAGATGAAGCTCATTTTGATCTTGGCGGGTATGTAAACAAGCAAAATTGTCGCATTTGGGGCACAGAAAACCCGCACGCATACATTGAAAAGCCGACGCACCCAAAACGAGTCACTGTTTGGTGCGGATTTTGGTCCAAAGGCATAATTGGGCCATTTTTCTTCGAAAATGAGCAAGGAGTGGACGTTACAGTCAATGGCGATCGTTATCGGGCCATGTTGAACGAATTTTTGTTCACAAAAATTGAAGAGGAGGATATTGGCAACATTTGGTTTCAACAGGACGGCGCTACGTGCCACACAGCCGAAGCTAAACTCGATGTTTTGCGCCCTGTTTTTGAAGAAATTTGAGAAAATATTCAGTAGTTTTTTTTTGAAGCATTTTAAAAAAAAAAAGTTATTTGGCGGACCCTTTATAACAAAGAACTTGATAAATACTTATATATTGAATGTCTTTTCTTTTACATGCACTTGTACTCAGTTTCAGTTTACAGCAGGCAAATAGCATATCAAGTCTTAATTTTGTTACAAACCATCTTTTAATCGTGTCTCTTTCGGCAATCATAACCTGCCTTTGCTTTAGAAAAAAAACCAATTATTTTGTATTTATAAAGTAATTCAAACCCAACTTCATCTGTTCATCTTTTAATAGAGATGTGGTTTCAATTTTCTACTCCATATTTAATCAATTTGTGTATGAATAAAAAATTTCATTGTCACTTTAACCAATCTGTTAAAGTGTTTATATACACTTTTTTTTTTTATAAATATTTACATTTGCATAAAAGCGAAAACACTACATACAATGATGAGATAATCCAAAACCCTTCCAAGTTATGTAAATTCTTTTTATTTTCTCTGTTATCGTTTCGACTCAATTCAGCATAAATTTAAATCTATAATTATGTTTTTAAGACGTAAACAAAAATAATACAAAGAAAAAAAAAACTTAAATACATACGTCAACTTACTGAACATATTGAACGTAATGAAAATAGCGACACAAAAAATATATGAAAATCTTCTGTAGAGAAAAAAGAAATCAAAATAAACAAACTAAACTTGTACGTCTTATAATTGTTTATCAAAAGATAGACTATTTTCTATTTGTTTAGATAGACAGAAAGATATGTATGTACATATTATTATTTTGATAGTAAGAAATTCTATTGTAATGTTAAGAATTAAAAGAAGAAATATTAAAATAACTGACAATAATTAACAGCTATTAACGGTGAATTGTTTCTATATAATCTTTTATTTGCGTAAATTTACGTACTTAAGTAAAGAAATGCAGCTAAAAGGAAGCCATGAACTTTTAGGTTGTTGACTATAGTAATCTGTATATCGCGTTCAAGTTTAAAATGTATCATACTTCAGCTAGATAAGATTTTGTTCTAAGATACTCTTCTTTTTATTGTTTAATCTACATTAAAAATGGACTCTTTCAAAGAGAAAATACGCCATACTTTACAGATTTTCTGCAATAAACTGAATCATAAAAACTCAGGTGCCTGAAATGAAGTGGTTTATGTTTCTAATACTTTAACAGGTAATTAGGTTGTAGTATTTGCAATGTTAGTTTCGTTGGATTGTTTTTATGTCTAAGGATCAAGGTGGTACGGTTGATTAATTGTTGAAAATCTTGATAAAATAATGAAAAGGATTGAACTCGCCCGTCATATAAATACTGTTCTGATTTCTCCAGGGGTTAAAAAATACAGCAACAACAAACCTTATTTAAAAAATTTGGTCGAACAAAATTGAAAGCATACAATTTAAATTTCCATATGTGAGTTGATTGCTGAATCGCAACAAAATCGAAACATTTCCTAAATGGAATGTAACTGGGAATGAAGAGCGGGTCACTTACAGCAACATCAAACAAAACGACGCAACTTGTGGGACACCCAGCTTAGAAGTCCAATAAAGTTTTATTTGTTTGTATTTGGACAGGAATGTCTATAACTTTGTTGTCGAATAATTGTCATAATTTTTTCCTCAACAGGTTACAAAAAGTCGTGCATATTTGACGTGAAAGTGACAATACTTACGATGTTAAACAAAAAAAAAGGCTTGAATATAATATCAAAATAATATATTTTTAATTAATCTTATCAGTTATGAAAATTGTATCACTTGTTTAACAATTTATTTCTTTTTTCTTTCAGGCAATTCATTTCAAAAGAAGAAACTGATATTGAGCACTTGGAACAGCGTTTAGAAAAAATTATTAAACTTTGTAATATAGCAGTGGATTCTGGCAAAGAATATGTTAAAAATCAAAGGTAATTTTTACTATTTTAAAATTATACTACCAACATTTAATTTTCGTCGTTTTATTATTTGTTATTGTTTGCTTAAGTACAAGAAATAGAATTCGAAATAATGCTACCTAATACTGTACAAAACTACTACTTCAAAAAAACATACATATTTAGATTCTTTCGAAATATTAAGTTAAATACCTCAATTGATGATTAAACTTTTATAATATACGACAATTGTTATTTATATGTTGCTAACACTCTAGTCTAGTAGGTAGTGTGTTGGCTTATTCAGACATCAAAATGAAAATATGTAAATATTTCTTCGGCGACTTCCTCTCAGCAGATTTCTGGCAAAAACTCTGAAAGTAAATAAAATTGCCATGAAAAGTTTCTCAAGAATCTGTCGTTCGGAGTAGACTTTAAACTGTAGGTCCCGCCACTCATGTATAAAATTAACACACACAACATGTGTGGTGTGAGAAGCTAGGCCGTAATCCTGAAGGGTTGTAATGGCCAATTATGTACATATGTAACACTCCACACTCCACTGCCAATCATAAGTGGTTCGAAATTATAATACGTATTCCTTATAATGATGTATTAGACTACCTCATTGGGTATAGTGTACTACAGTGTGTATTGTTTTGGTAAAAAATCAATTGTTATAAAAAAAAATAATTAAAATAGTTAATAATTAAAACGGACAATGAAATTTGTGGGGCAGAGGAAAAAGGAGTCAAAAACAAAAATTGTAACCAATTCGATAGTATAGTTATATTTTTGTTTCCAATCTACTTATTATTTCCTTTCCTTTTTTTTAAGAATTTAACTCCCTTTATTTTTTCAAATTTGTTATATTCCGTATGGAATTATAAATTTTTATTTAAAGAATATTTATCGGTATTGAAATATAATCATTTTTCTTTCTCTTTAACACAGCGCATTTGCAATGTCCCTTTGGGATTTGCAACAACATTTTGCTGATAATAAAAGTGCTCACAATGCTTTGGGAAAACTGATACATTGTTTTCAGGTTTGTTGATTTCAATAATAATAATAATAATAAAAATAATAAAAACATTACAAGAATGGTTTCATTTTCAATTGTTATTTTTTATTTACTTGAATATTTCTTCAGTACATTGTAAAGTCATATAGAAACATATGTATTTGTGTATATGTTTGTATATGTATTAAAATCTTGCTTATCTCTTGCTCTTTACACAATATAAAATTATGTATATTATAGGAAATGAATAAATTTCACACCATATTATTGGATCAAGCCAGTCGAACGGTTCTAAAGAATCTATCCGTATTCGTTAAAGACGACATCAATCAAGTTAAGGATTATAAAGGACATTTTTTTAAAGTTTCTGAAGGCTATGATAATGCATTAATTAAAAATGCTCAAGTAAGTTACTAACAAATAATACAATTTAAATTTATAGCTGTTTGTCAACAAAAGCAAAGAAGGCTAATACAGCATTATTATTAACCTTATACGATTTAGTTAATTTACTTGAATTTTATTTATTCGTAACAGGCGAGCAAAAATCGTGCACAGGAAGTACAGGAAGCCGCAAACATATTATCAGCATCTAAGTCTTGCTTTCATCATACAGCATTAGACTACGTTAACTACATCACTCTAGTTCAGTCTCGAAAAGTACCTTCAATATTGTCGACTGTAAGTACCTGTCTTTGCATACATACATATGTACATATGTATGTGCATAAAAACCATTTATTTTTATAATGTTTTAAATGTGGTGCTAAAGGCATATGTATGTATGTATATAAACCTTAAGGCACAAAAATAGTTACATTCATTTTATGTATTTGTTTACCTAAATCGATGTTTATGTCTGCGGTGTTTATGTCATTTAACTACAAAAAAAAAAAAAACAGGATATCCTCTTTAAATGTTCTCATAAATTTCTTAAGATGCCTGCAGTGCATGCATGTGTATGTATGTGTATACATGGAAGATTTTCCATAAGTAAGAGTGAAAAGAAAATTGGAGTATACATTATATTACAATATATAATCTTATAACGATTGAAACATCCTTAAAATAAGAAATATGGTATTTCTTACAAAACAGTTTACAACAGTAATAAACATCAAAGGAAAATATTTTACAATTTCAAATTAGAACTAGAACACAGGAATATGTATATGCTTAAAAATTAAAAGCAGCTCTTCTCTACAAGGAAAAATTTATTTCAAACATATTAAATTGAACCTTATATTTTGTAAAAATAGAAAAAAAAAACTTTGAGAATTAAGGAGGATAATTCAATATTAACATTTACGATCTGGTTTTAACTTTACTTTTTGAAAAAATTCATCATTTTATGAAAATATGGGACAGATGAGTACTGTACAGTAAGAGTGAACTGTGTTGTGTTAGCTTAAAACGATATACCGCCATTACCCGGTATTATTCCAAGGGCTTTAGTTGCAGTTGGAGTTCCACCATTCCTATGTTTATAATCAACTTCTAGCGTTAAACCAAGCACATTAAGCTAGTCGTGGCTACATCTCAAAGAAAATAACATAATTTTTAGCCCAGTAGCTCATACTGTGTTGTTTCTAATCGACATGTTTTCACAGAAAATGGCAAACTGTATCATCTTTCGCGACAAGAAAGCTACTGTTTGATCCTTTGGAACATACTGATTATGATAATGTCTCTAATAAATTCTACAATGAGTTCTTATTGCAGTTATTGCCAAAAAAAAAAAAAGGAAAAATTGATATTCACAAGCCTTAATTAAGGCGCATTTTCAACCAACAAAATTTTGACAGGTTTAGGATTATTCTGATGACTAAAGCTAGCAAAGCGATTCCTTAATTCAGGCTGCCTTATATACCGAATCAAGAGTTTTGTTATATGATCTCTCGCCTTAAGCAGCCTATTTTTTTATTCGTTTCGTTCCAACAGCGATACGCAAATTGAAATTCGTTCAACGAGATTTTATTGTTGTTTATATTTTGTCGAATTCAAATGGTTCCAACTCATTTTTTGTGAACAATTGAGTAAGCTATATGGAATGCTTACATGATAGTCGAACTCATTGATTTTCATTATTTTATTCACATTTTCGATAATTAACCTGTCAAACCAAATTACAGGAATGGTACAACAAAACTAGAAATGCATGTGACTGTTCACGTATCACGGCAATAAACTCTATTTAATAACTTAGAAAAAGACATATTTTCTCTTTAATTGCGTCTATTTAAGATGCAATTAAACAATACTGAATCAAGCAATCAGTAATCTTTTTAAGAAAAAAACTTAAACATCCTAAAGCCGCCTATTGGCAATATATTTCTACTATTTCCTATGTACGTATATTTTAAAAACACACTTTTTTAAATCATTTGAAGTATTAAACACACTTTATTAATGAAAGGAATTAAATAATTAATCCATAGTACAATTAATTAAATTTTGTTGGCAGATTATTTATTAAATTTAAAATATCATCCATCACTACTCTACGGTTTGGTTTACAAAATTAAAATTATTTTCATTACTGTTTTTGCAACTAGTTGTGCAACGAAGCGTTGATTTGTTTATACGATTTTGTGTTAATCGAAAAAGATTCATAACATTGGTATTTTTTAATTGAATTCCCAAGTATAGTACATGTTTTCATAAACTATTACATGCATTGCATTGCCGGAGTTAAAGCAAACAGCAGTATAACGTTTTTTTCTACTTTTTTTTTTGTTTTTTCTAGTTTTGATTTTAAAGTATATTATTAACATACATGCATTTTTTATTCTTTCTTTCTTTCTAACTGTTGAAATTCAAATTGATTTTTTAGAATAAAAAAAAATCTTTCTCATTTTTCTCATAACGTAGACGGTATTAGAAAATACAATATTTTATCTCTTTTAGATTTATTAATCAAGTGTAGTTGTTAGTTTTGGTATTTTCTTAGAATTTTCTTTCAAAATTTAATTTCTTTTTCAGCTATTGGATTACTATCAAGCTTGCGTTACATATTATCATCAAGGTTTCGATTTATGCAACGATTTTGATGTATTTTTTAAAAGTATTACTGAAGACTTGAATGCACTCCGTGGTGAATATCAACAATTAGAGAAGGCCATGCAAAATCGCCATATGAGTGTTAATAATTTCAATGAAACGAATACAAATAGTACTTCGAATAAAATCGAGGGATATTTATTTAAAAAGAAATCCAAAGGTTTTAAAACATGGTGCCGTCGTTGGTTCTATTTAAGTGATAATCAACTAGTATACAGGTACGTTAAATTACACACAACTGAATTAGTTAGTATTAATTATTTACAATTTATGACTAGAAAATTATAATTACTAGTATTTTTTTATAGTATTTAACTATTAAGGCATGCTTATGTAATTTTCAAAATTCCTTTTTTTTATAATTTCTTAAAAGTTTTCATCATCAATGATTCTAAATTTTATTTTTTTCTTCTTTTTCTTATGTATGTTTTCTTATGTATTGCTGTATTTGTATTTCTTGTTTAAAACTATTGTGTAAATTGTATTTGTTTTTATTTTATTTGTCTAAACTTAACATATTTTTATGCGTTCCCTCTTTTTTTTATAAATTAATCTTTTGTTGCTATTTACGAAAAAAAAACATTGTTGTTTTGTATGTTTTTTGTTTTGTTGAAAAATGTCTTGTTGTTGTTGTGTTGTTGTGTAACGCTCTGAAGTGATTTGGATTCGAATTGCAGAAAACGTAGCAATGAGGACTCATTTTCTGTGATGGAAGAAGATTTGCGCATTTGTACCGTACGACCCGTTAACGATGGTGATCGACGTTTTTGCTTTGAAGTCATATCGCCAACCAAGTATGTACCTTGTATATATTTATAATAGAGCAGCATGTAGTATACATATTGTTATATGTATGTACATATATAATCTAAACTTTTTGTAATCTCTTGTGTTTCGTTTTTATTGTTATGTTTTCCTGTTATTTGAACAGATCACACATTTTACAAGCTGACTCAGCTGATATGTTAACGATGTGGATTTCAGCATTACATAAAAGTATTGGTGCAGCTATACAACACGATTCTCAACATTCCAGACCACAGTCATCATTAAATACAAATCCATTAAACTCCAAAAGAAAAGTGTAAGTATAATCATTATTTTCAATAAACTTTCAAATCGAAAGACTTCTAATGCTTTAAGACGCAACTTCACTTTAAATTTAATATTAAACTTGAACAATAAGGATAAAAAGCCTGTTCTGTTTAATATAAAGTTTTGCAGAGGCGATATGTTTTAACAAGTATCTCTTCAGTTGATTTTATTTATATTTCAATAAAGATTTATCTTAATCACTAGATTACCTGTTACGTTGTCATTAGTACGTTCAGGTTTAAAGCGAACTGTTTTTAAATTTACTCACTCAAGATTTACATTCCTTTGCAGATATTGGGAACAATTCCGCAAAATTCCTGGTAACGCACAATGTTGTGATTGTCGCGGTTCTGATCCCCGCTGGGCTTCCATTAATTTAGGTATAACACTGTGTATAGAATGTTCCGGTGTCCATCGTAGTTTAGGCGTACACTACAGTAAAGTTCGTTCGCTAACATTAGATGCATGGGAGACTGAAAACGTTAAAGTTATGATGGAACTGGGCAATGCTGTAGTTAATCGCATCTATGAGGCACGTATCGGTGAGAATTGTGAATTGAAACCGGCCACAGAAAACTGTGACATATCGGTGCGAGAGGCTTGGATAAAAGCAAAATATGTAGAGAAACGTTTTGTTTGTGGCATGCCAAAACCAACAGATTATCTATCAAGCGAAACAGCTGAAGTACTATCAATTGATAGTGGAGAGCTGGGAAAACGTGCTACATTGTCATTAGGCGCACCAAAGAAGTGGGCTGTTAAGAAATTTAGACGTCGTCGCCACCGTGAAAGAAAACGTCAGCGTTCAAGTTCAAAGTCATCGGATGATCCTGTTGTAGACGATGATGAAGACGATGACGATGATGAATCCATAAACATACCATCAATGTCGTTAAGCATTTCACGTGAAGACCTTTTGATAGTGGGCGATGAGTTGAATTTGGAAACGTATGAAACTCCTGGTATATTAGGTTCCGATCAAGAGTCCACCGAAGGCGAGAATGAGCCAGAAGTAATACATGAAGTGCCCTTTTCGAAGCTAAATGCGAATCTCATGTTGTATCAAGCATCTGCCGTACACAATTTACCTGTAATGTGTATGGCTTTCGCTTTAGCAGCTGATAAGAACTGGCGTAATGCCGAAGATCATAATCGTACTTATTTACATCAGGCCGTGTTATCGGTATGTTGCCACTTTAATGTGATATTGTATGGCTTTTATAAACTTTTCTTTGTTTGTTTTCATTAAGGGTTCTGTAATGGCTTGCGAATACCTTTTGTTAAATGGTGTACCAATTGATGCCGTAGATGATTTAGGCTACAGTGCTTTACACATGTCAACCGAAAAAGGTTTCATAGCTCAAGTATATCTATTATTAAAACACAAAGCCAAATATGACATCGAAGCCAACGATGGCAAAAAACCATTAGATATTGCTGTTGAACAAAGAAATGCAGATATTGTTACACTGTAAGTAAAATTTAAATTATTAAATTTATGCATAAGCGACACAATATCGACAAACAATGTTTATGAGTAATTTTATAAGGAAAAAAATATTTTTTTTTCCAAGAAAATGATAAAAATATAAAAGAATCATTAAAGTTTAGAGGAAGTTTATGAGTTTACTTTGCTTTTAAAATATTCTTATGCTAATGGAAACATTTTTCTATTTTTCAGTTTACGTTTAACTCGTTTAAATGATGAAATCGGACTGAATGACGAGGGAAACGGTGAAGATGAAACATACAAAGATGTTATGAAAGATTTCTCAAATTTTACTTCCAGTCAACCCCGTATGTTACGTAATCGTAATGATTCTAATACTCTAGAATCTCAACGTTCTTCCATGACTAATTCGGATTGAAAATAAATTTAAAAATTACTCTTAAAAAATTATTAAATGTCGCGTTTTTACTATGTATGTATGTTATTATATTTGTTATATTTATATTAAGAAACACAATACAAAACACAAATTCAAATATCAGTCATTCTGTTAAAACATTTATTATAATTAATTAAGAAAGTGAAGATGTGGTGCTTTAAGAGCTAAATATCTTGGTATTATGTTTAGATTTTGAGTTACAATTTTTACTTTTATTACCCACATAAACTATAATTATTATTATTTATTAAAAGCCAATGTGTAAGAAGAAAAATATAGTATTTTGCTTTGCTCAATTTACTTTAAAACTTTTCAAACTTCTATTTCGTTTAGCATTTATTGTTGATTAAAAATTATGATTAGAACTTAAAACGTATTGCTTATAAAAGTGTCTTCAAAGTTTTCTTTTTGTAATAATTATAAAGCGTTCATTATTTTGCTAAAGTTATACGCTGACTTGCTACTTTGGTTATTGAAATATATAGATAAATATTCTAAAAAAAAACAGAAAAGTAATTATATTTACATTATTTGTAACATCATTCGAAAACACTAAAAATGTTAAATACAATTTATTATAAAAGATTAAAAGATAAAGCATGAATTTTTGTTAAATGTAAGTAAAATACAGTGATTGGAAACTAAGACGACTTATCTGGATTCTGCAATGTGCCTTTACAGAGAAGAGCATATTTTTTTTCAAATTCTTAATCAATATAGACCGGTCTCAGATTAATTTTCGTTTGAAATAGTAATCACGTTCGTACATGAACATTTTCTAGAAATGTTCATACAAATATTAAAATGTGCAAGCATTTCCATTCTATATATCTCTCTTCTATTAGTCGCTCTTTTTATTAAGTTTTTGCTATACGAAAAGCAATTGTCCAAAAAATAAAAACTTACAACTGATATAATGAATGTCGCAGACATTTCTAAACTTTTAAAAAATACTTTTTTTGATGTGAAAAATATTATTTTAACTTAAAACAAATAAGGAATTATTATTATTATTATAACATTAAAAAAATTACGGTAAATACAAAAGCTAAGCATTTTCAAATTTCAAACCATTTTCGTTTGACTTGACTTTTTGTGGCTTTAGCTTTGAATGCATATTTATAATGTGTCGTTTAATTGAAGAACGATCGCCAAAAGTTCGATCGCATTCACTACATTGGAAAGCAACACCACTGTGTGTGGTTAAATGACGACTCAAACCAGATGCATGATTAAATCGCTTTGGACATAGATGACATGGATATTGCCGTATGCGTGGTTCTTCTAAATGATTACGGTTTATGTGTTGAGTTAGATTAATGCGTTGGGCAAAAGCACGATCACAATGCGGACACTGATGCGGCTTGACACCGGTATGGGTTTGCATATGCCTTTTAAGTATTTCCTTTTGTACAAATGACTTTTCACACAAATTACACGAAAACGGCTTCTCCTCACAATGTACATACATATGACGACGTAAAGCACTGCTACACGAAACTACAATACGACATTCGGGACATTGAAATGTAACACCTGTCTTTTCCACCTTTTGATGGGTGCGTAAATGACGATCTAATGAGTGTTTAGTTGAAAATACCATTGGACAATCATTACATCGAAATATTTTTGGTGTATCTGTGCTCCGCTGCATCGGATTCACATACGTTTTTGTAAGAACTGTTGCCTCTACTGTTGTCTTTGTTCTAGAGACCGAAGAAGAAACAATTGATTTCACATTTTTCTCGGGTGATTTCTCAGTTTTTGTTAACGCTAGTTTTTTCGGTTTGGAATATTTTTGCTAAAAAAAAAAACATTATTTCTGCTTTAAGCTTATATTTCTAGAAGAAAACAAAGCAAAATAATAATAGTGAACTTACATCTTCAAATTCTTCTGTATATTCTTCAGTATCCATGTGTTCTGGAAGTTTTATGATCATTATATTTTCATCACAGGTTTGATCCAGATTTTCTTCATCCATTTCATTATTAAAGTTCTCATTTTTCTTTAAAAACTGTATTTCTCCATTTTCATTGTCAACTTTAAGTACAAAAATAAGTTTAAATAAATAAGTATAGTATACATAGTATATTTAAACAGATATTTTAGAACAAAAAGTACTTACTCCTATAAGAGGTCGTAGTGGCTCCTTGTGATTCTTCATTGTTGTACATAATTTCGCTAGCATTGAGCTTTGTATACGGCTCATTATTATCTGTAATTTCTTCATCGTTATACTCAATTTCGGTTGCATCAGCATCCTCTTTATGATCAGAATCTTTTTTCTGCACATCAAATCCTTCATCGATATCATATATTAAAAAATTTCCTTCGCTGTCACATTCTTCTTCGTTCATATTTAATTCCTCTTCTGTAGTATTTTCTCTTTCCCCGCCCTGATTTTGTATTTCCAATTCCAGTCCAACATATTCAATTTTAGGTGTTATTCTTACTGTTTGAGATGCCTTTTTATTTGAATTGGGTGTTTTCGTATCAGGCGTCTTAAGGGGAACATCTCCCACATTTCGCTTTTTGTTTGCGAGATAAGTTTGTAGATCTTCCAATAAGGATTTTATTTCTAATTGCCTACATTCTTCATGCACTTCATCACGCACCAACACCTTGGCTTCACTTAAGCACTGATCCATTAGCTCTTGACGTAAATTTTGTTCCAGTTCATTTTGAACTTCAGTTCTTACTTCCTTCTTAAGTTCTTCTTTTATTGATGGTATTAGTTCCTGCTTCCATTTTTCTCCTAAAGTTTCCTTTGCAGTCTTTAATTCTTCTTCGTATTGTATTTTTATTTCTTCAATCTTCTTTTCAAATTCCAATCTTTCTTCATGTTTTTGTTTCTCCTCTTGTTCTCGTATGAAATCAAGACTGTCTTTGAATTCTAATTCATCTTCATCATCATCATCATCCAATTGTTTGTTAAAAACTTTACTCAATTTGCCCATGCTCACCAGGCGTAAATGCTTCTTAAGTTTGACATCGGATGCTTGGCTCATTTTGCGAAAATAGTAGGATTTCTCCAATTGTAAACGGCAATCGGTGCATATTTTCTTTGGAAAATCATCATAATTCTGCACCTCAAGTGAAGAGCAAGTCATTATTCGCATGGGTATTGATAATGAAGAATGTTTGTTAGTTGAGGATTGTTCTTTTGGAAATATGCAAACAGTTCCCTCATTTTCTTTTAGGCATAAACGGCAAATTTTTTGTAAATCAGGATATACTTTTTCACTCATTTTAATTTATTTTATAAAAGTTTACTTAAATTTATTCTTTTTTTGTTTAGTTCAGATTACAAATTGGCATTCCTGTCCGTGCTAAAAAGCTTTTCTACAAATGTACCAGTGTGAACTATCCAAACAATAGAATTCACTAACGAAATTGAAACACAGCGACATGCGACAAAATGCACTTAAATACTGTACCAGTAAAAATGTTTTGTGCAGTAAAATGTAAGTCTAAACTAGTCAAATTTAGTTTCGTCGCGTCGTGCTCGTTCTATTTAAAGATGTAAACAAACGCTTTATGCCGCTTTATTGTGAATTAGCCGTCCAGTATTGTGAATAATGCTCTTAAATTCGTTTGATTCATAAAGTTATACATTCTTCAATTTAGTAATTTCTATAATAAACTGTTATTAATGGTTATTGAATAAAACAAATGTAAAAATGTTATGCATGTTTCTACCCAAGGCGAACATAATAAGGTAATAGCACTATTACACTATATTTGTATTTATTTTTTGTAATAAGAATAGCATTTGAATTCAATAAAAGAAACAATCAGCCGAGTGGTAACTCTGCCTCCAGGCGAATTCATATTAAATTCGCCCTGCTTTAATAATATACATACATAAACTCAATGATAAGGAATGGAAATGCTGGATGGTGTTATTATAACGTTGCTCGGTGTTTATAACGAGAGTTAATGGGACGGGATTTCTAAACTGGGGTACCTGGTATGTGTTCAATGTGGAACTCCACCCTGTTCTAGGATGCACCAGTATTGACCTCTTCAGCCTGGGCAGTAGTCTCACACTAGCGGAGATGTCTGGAACCCTGTTATATTCATACCCGTTGATTGTATTCGTAACTGTATTCGTCACGTAGACCTCTCATTCGGTCTGTGATGGTTGGTGCAATGTACCTAATGTCGTTTATATATCTTCTGATGCCCAGTCTTATATTACGGTGTGGGAGCTTTTTTGTGATTCGGATGGTTTGACAGGTGGCACGCAGCTTTCTAGCGAGGAGAGCGTTATGAATATTGACTAATTTACTTCCTATTTTCATCTTGCGATACTTTCTTTTCCCTTAATACAGTAAACGCCTATCAAAGTAAAGTTAATTGCCAAATCATCTTTTTAGATCATTAGGTAGTGTGATGTTTCGTATATCATCTACAGCGTGGTCAACCGCGTCAAAATATTTGGAAAGATTCAATTTATAAAAAAAAGAAAGGTTTTATTTCCGACTAATTATTTAATAAAAAAGTAAAAATTAAATGGATATTAAGCCGTATTTCCACCTGTTGACATTCTGTATATATTTAACTATTTGAAACTCGAATAAGGTACAGAAAGTGAATGAAACTTCCTCAGCAAGTTTAGATATAAATACATATTAGGTATGTACATATCTTTGCGGTGTCATGGTTCAAGAGGCTCCGGTTGCTAAAGCATATGTAGTTTTCTCGTTTCTACACATTTTTATAGACCGTTATTAGGATAACAGATGACATAGTGAAACAGTTAAAAAATGAATTGCGTTTAGCAAAAATTTTTATAAATTTATTTTTCTACCTTAAAGTAGCAAACTTTTGAAAATTAACGGTACTAAATTTTCCAAACAGCTCCAAGGGATAGTGACGATCTTCCACAGGCGCGTGTATACGTATTTGTCGCATATGCGTATCACGTCCATTTTGATGATTCGATATGACGGCAATTTGAAGCATAAATGTACGTATGCATTTAACACTGCCATCCTTAATAGGTATAGCGACCCAACCGGTTGGTTCATTTAAATCGACAATTTGTAGTTCTTGTAAATCATTAAAATTCGAACCGGCTCGTATGGAAATGCGAGATGGTGTATAGCTTTCGTCTAACTTATAATCGGTGTATATGTAAATTTGGCTTATTTTAGTTTTGCTGTGAAATTGTATATTGACTAAATGCGGTAGTTGACCATCGGATTGCCAATACGTATCCATTATATTGTCGCGCAAACGTTCAACGCCAAAACCAGGTTTACAAGAAGACAAACTCCAAACAGCAAGATTTCCAACTTCTCTTACAAGACCCTGACGTTCTTCATCCAGGGGATCTTCCTTCGTTTCGTTTTTTTCTTGATCCTCATTGCTGCCCTCCACTTTGATACAAGATTATTTAATTTGTTTGCAAAATTTTTATCTACAAGAATTACTTGAATTTTGAAGAAAAAATTGTAAACAAAAATACCACCAGACGTCAAAACACGAACAGAAAATAAATCACAATATATTTATATGAACATTCACAATAGTATTGCGTTTCAGAAGAAATAAAATTAGTAGAAATAAGATTGAAGTTTTAGTCGTTTGTATATTATTTTGTATTATTAAGTTATTTCTATTATTTTCATACTTTATTTAAGACATTCATTGAAAGCCAATTTTATTTTATACTTCATTCGTTGAAAGACATTCGGATTTATAGCATTCGATTATTATGAACCATTTCTATTCTAAGTGCCCTGGCAACATTGAAAGGAAAATTTGCAAAACAAAGCAAAACAAATAAATATCAATGCAAAAGGGAATGATAAAGACCGGTGCCATACCACAGATCTACTGTGATTTTTTTATACAAACTGTGTGTATTTATTTAAGAGGAAAACTTTTAATTTAATTAAATTCAGGTGAGTGTTCTAAAAATAAAAATATATTTGAAACTGTATTCTAAAGTGCTAAAAATAAATTACATGCATCGATTTGTTGTGTTCAAATTGAAATTAAAATTAATCGGAAAAACGAAAAGAAGATCAATAATGACTGACCAATATGTTTATAATATATATGTGTACACACAACTGGCTATTGCGGATTTCATCCGTGTCCCCCTTTTGTGGCACCCACTAAATTTGATGCAATTTTCAATAATAATTTTTTTTGGCATTTTTCCATTTAACGTCACAGTAGAATATCAATAATTTGTAAATGTCGCCGATTGTTTGTACGTATGTGTGTACTATACCCGTGTTGCTGTTGTTTTTGTTGTGCTTTGGTTAATTGTGTAAATTATTTTTAATTGTTGTTGTTGTTATGGTTGTTGATACAACCACCAGTTGATTCTACATTGCTATGCCGCATGTGGCTTTCGTATTTCATTGGTTTGTGGTGTGGTGGTACAGCATTATTATTTGCTATTTATTTCAGTGTCCATGTAACTTGTGTTTTCTTTTGGCAAATAGGTTTTTGTTAAACATTAATATCGTATTTTTTTCAATTATTATTTATTAATTAAATTTAAATTGTTTATAATATTTTAGTAATAATACGGTGATGTTCCATTCACACATAAACTTCTAGGGGATAATTTAGAAAAATCTTCTCATATGTTCGAGGGAGTACAAATTAATATGTATCATGGTTTTAATTCTTAGAAATTCACCAAGTTGAATGGAATCGTTCGTAGACGTAATTATCGTTTTTTTCATTTTTGTTCCTATCAGGAAAATGGATTCGTCCTACACTTATTTGCTTTGTTTCAATTTCACTAATCTAGTTTCTTTCAGCTAAGCTAGTGATTGATCTACGATGGCAGGTCTATCTGTTAGTACACTCCTCACAGAAATTATTATTCCGAGTTATACCTATCTGATCTTCTTTGATCAATAGAATTCAGCTAGAGAACTGTCTCTGAAGGTTACATTATTTTGGATAGTTGTCCCTGGAAAGCAGAATGAAGTTCTTATTTCCTTTCCCTTGTTGGTTTTACACTAGACCGAACGAAAGTACGCACAGAGGGGCATTTTGCCTGAAAACCTGGCCAAAATTAATAGAAGTGTTTTATGAGTTAATGGCTGGAATTTTTTAATAGTGTTAGTGATAGTTAGGCCCAAGGATGAACCCAACTGATTTTAGTTCAAATCGGTCCGTGATTTCGCCTAGCCCCCATACAAATTCCCCTCGAAATTGCACTTATTTACACATAATTATGGTAATTATGCAACAATCATGATAAAATTTAGCATGGATCAGTTCTGTGTACTAAGAAATCATGGTGCAAAGTTTGGTGAAAATCGGATCACATTTGACCCTAGTCCACATATAAAGTCCCCTTTAGAAATTCAAATTCACGTTTACGCTTACAAACGGCTTAAAAACATCTGGATCGTGATGAAATTCGATATGAACGTGTATTTTGTAAATCTAAATCAAATTACCAAATTTTGTTATGGTCGGTCCATAATTTCCCCTAGGTCCAAAATAGGGCCCCTTAACAAAAAAATATGTTTAGCAATTATAATTAGCTTAAACATTTTATTACCTCGATGAAATTCGACATGAACATGTTTAATATGAATGTGAATCATTCTACCTGATTTTATTATGATCGGATCATAGGTATGTGGTACCTGGGGGCACCTATGATCAAACAAACATCTCATATTGTTATAATAGTCGAATTAAAATTTTAATGTTCTATGATAATTAATATTTATTTATAATATTTATTTTACATTATTTAATACTTAAATTAAAAATACTTAAAAAGTGAAACTAAATACAATCGTTAAAATCGTTATCATTTTCATCATCAATGTCAGGAAGGAGTAATTTAATAGTATCTGATGAAAATGCTTTTCTATTCCTTCGCGATTTTTGTGTACTGCAGCTTATAAAAGGGTCACTGCTTAAAAGTAACCTATCAACCGAGCTCAGCATTACACTGTTAGGGCGTTATTGCACTTGGGTCTCATTCTATTGAGAAATAAGGCCATATGGCTTTATTGCCTATGACTTTATTACACTGCGTCTAATTTTTTTTAATTTTTCAAAAAAAAGTAAAATTTTCAAAAAATCACCAAAAATAATTGCGCAAATTTGCGCAAACTTTTTTTTTTGAAAGTAGCAGTTGCTCATACATTTCAAATAAAAAAAATCAATATAAAACCTCTATTCGTTTAGCCACAAAAAAATATCATATAAACCTATTAAAATTTCAAAAAAACACCAAAAACGCATATAATTTTCTTCACTTTCCTAACTTTGATATCGTCTCAAATCTACAAATCTCAACTTAAAGTCGTGAAAATTCACTATATAATGCAAAATTTTGTTGTCTATCGAACTGCATACTCAGTTTCTTAAATTTCTTTAAATTCATTTTTGCCTTTTTGGCCAGGTTTTCAGGCAAAATGCCCCTCTGTGGAACGGTTGCAATATTTAAATGGAACGTATTGCTTGCATTCTATTCGACTCTATTCTTGATTTATTTCCTTCCTATCCTTCAGATTAGTTTCTTTTAAAACTATATAATCAATATTAAAGAAATAAATCTTCAATATTTTAATCTTTCTACTCTTTAGCTAATCTTATATAATAAGAAGAGAAGGAAATTGAGTTTCATATATTTTTTTTTTTTAATATTCACGTGTTTCATTAGCCTCAAACATTTCCTCAAATACTAAACCTACATACATATATAGTTGATATGTTCAACAAAATCTATTTAAAATTAAATTAAGCAGGCAGATTATATTTGTACATACATATGTATTTTGTATATTCATTCAAAAGAAGAGATTATATTTTGTGTGTGTATAAGTAAACAAATGTTGTCAAGTGCTTTAAATGCTATTACGAAAAGTACTTATTTCTTTATTTAAATACTTACAATTTTTTTTTTTTTTTTGAATTTTTAAAGATAAGATCTGTCATGGTTTTATATTTTGTTATACTTTATACACACAATTTATATTTTTGCGCCATCATCGGAAAATAAACAAAACTATTGCTATGATTTCAATTAAATGAAATCAAACGAGAATATTTTTAATATTTAAATGTTGACACTTAAACAGATTAATAGTAAGATGTGTTTGTCAGTCTGTTGGTTAGAACAACTACGTGACGGTTACTCTTAAAAAATATTTAAAGAGATAATAAACCTTATCTCTTTATTTTACTTTTAATTGCACTGACAGAATTGTAAAGTATAATTTAATAATTTTTATTGTTTAAAAAATGAACTCCTATTTCATTTAAGAAAGTGCACTTTAATGAATTTTTCATGCAAACAAAACCTAAAATTCTTTTAAATTTCTGATATCAGAAATACAGATAAAAAGACAACCTCTTTCACAAATCCTGAGAATGATGAATAGATGCTAATATGTATTAGAATGCAAAGTACTAATAGATGAGCATTGTAATCATTTAAATACGCTCATTTCTTTCAAGAAATTATAACACTTTGATACTTTTAAGTATACAAGATTCTGAAAATGACAAGTTGAGAAGAATATTTAGTTGATATTTAAACGTTAAACGGTAATAATCGAGCGGAATTTTTGAAAAATAAAAATAAAACACTTCTGGTGGGAAATATGTTGAATATTTAAATTTTTATAGTGACGATTTGCATAAACAGAACTTGAAAATTTCAAGAATTTATAAAAGTGAAAAAATTGGTCATTGATCTTTTAATTCGGTTGGTTAAATGTACAATTTACAATACCGAAAATAATATTTTTATATCGTCTTTTAAGATCGTTCAATCGTCTTGTCGGTCGCTAAATTGATTTATCGTGTGGTTGGTGACAGTTTATGTAAAATTGTTTATCAATTTCCCCTTTTTTCTATTCTAATGACTGTCTATCAGTTATTTTCACTAAAAAAAAATTCGATTTGATTCTCATTAATTTCGTATCGTTTAAACGAAAGAGCTTTAATTATTTTCTGTAATTCTTTTTTTTTTTTTTTGTTTGTTGGCACGAGAATTTACAACAAATTGATAAATTTATATTAGTGAATATCAATTTTTATTTTTTTTTCAATTAAATTTATAGTTACGCATGTTTTTATTTTTCTATCTAACCAATACCCTCGAATTATTGTAAATAATTTTTCTGTAAATCATTTCAATAAAAATCAATAATCATTTTACATACATACATAGTACGTATATGTAAGTGTTTTAATATTTAATTTTTTTTGATATATTTTACAGTCTTATTGGTTCTTTTATACAAATAAATAGAATTTATAATACATTTTATTGTAAACATGACTTTACAATCTATTAAATATGCACCCGGCAAATTGGAAATACTGGATCAGTTGCTGCTTCCGGTACAATCAAAATATTTAGCAGTGAAAGGAGTTGAAGATGGTTGGAAAGTCATAAATAAAATGCAGGTAAGTGTTGTGAAAAAAAAAATAAATTAATAAAATTGTTAGTAGTTAGTAAAGAATAATGTTACTGAGAATTTAGTTGAAGATTAATTAATATGATTTCGAGGATCATCTTCCAATTTTTAATTGAGGAATACGATTTTATTCTCTAACATTATATGTATTTCTATTATTTATCTAATGAATCGATCTCATTTAAACTTCGACTTTATAGAAGACTTGTTTTGTAGCATATATTAATTTTGACCTTTCAGCTGAGCATAAAATATTTCTCTAATGATATAATCGATTTATATCTAGTTGTGACAATGACATTAAGTAATAATCTCTTTAAATATGCAAGGAAACATACACTTTTCTCTTGTTAGTTTGCCCCAGAATTCTTAAATTTGAATTTCTTTTCCATCTGCTAATAATGAAATTGACTTCCGCAACGCCGCATGGTTGGCTCGAATGCGTATAAGGTAATGCCACAAATCTGTCCGTCATGGTGTATTAAAAACCTGAAAATCCAAAGGAGCACATTCAGTCTTGCTGTCGATTGTATACTGGGTAGACATTCAGGCTTATGCAAAAAAAAAAAAACATAAGCTTTATCTTCTCAATTTGCCTCAGTATTTTCCTTAAAGTTATTTTCTACCTGCTGAGCATTGTACTTACACAGACGTATAGAACTTGCTCCTCAGCCAAGGACTTCTACAGCAGAGTAACCCATTCTTCACCTACTTGTCATATGTCCGCTGTTATCTGGCAGGCAAAAGGAGCACCTGGGTTTATATCATGCAGTTCAACTCAATTACTGGAGGGAGGGATATTCCAGGGTTAGGGGAAAACGGTTGGATTACGTTTCTTACGTTTTTTCTTGGAGACGGTCATTTCTACTTACATGCCTAACTAAATCTGGCTACATTATTGAATGATGTTCAATGAAGTCCGAAAATTTCTGATATTTTAAGTGATTTATCCAAGATGTATCATTAATATAGGTAGTTTTTTTTTGAAATTTGATGCACAGCGTTTGAGTTCCTTGCTCACAGTTACCTACTGTACAATTTTTGAATACGCGATAATCAGCCATATGTATACACAATCCTTAATTATGGCTCTATCTCGGCAAAGTGACGTCGAATGTATATTCCACTATACATATATCCATATTATTTCAGTTTGTTAAAATGTCAAGAATATATAATCTGTTGATGATGATCTAATGGTCATTACAACCCTTCAGTCAGGATTTCGACCTAGCTTCTCACACCACTTATGTTGTGTGCGTTAATTTTATACATGAGTGGCGGCACCTACAGTTTAAAGTCGACTCCGAACGACAGATTTTTGAGAAGCTCTTCATGGCAATTTTTATTTACTCTCAGAGTTTTTGCCAGGAATCTACTGAGAGGCAGTCGAAACGGAAAAAGTCAATTTCTTCAGAAGAATCAAATGTTTGCTCTTCAGTAAAATTAATCCTTTATAGACGCTGTTGATGATTGTTTAAATTTGTTTATACAAAATGAAACTTGCTAAGGCTTAAAAGCTAATCCTTCCCTACATTCATGCATTTAGCTTCGATTGATGTGAATACTGTCCAATTGCCCAATTTGTATTTTCTACAATGCTTTTCATTATAGCAGTGATTTTTCAACGAAATGAAAAAAAAAAAATACTCTAATTGCTTTACACATTTTGTAGTTAAGTTTCTTATCTTTAACTCCGTTATGCGATTGTAGTTACAAGTAATTCATAGATCCATCAGTCTAGCAGTAGATTTTAATAGTTTATATACGTTAAACTCTCTATCAATCTGTCAAAAGAAAAATCTGTAAAAAATAATAAAACAATATTGAAAAAAGGAAACCTGATCTTAAAATTACCGGTATCTTATGAAAATCTTAAAATAACACATCTTAATTATGCCGAAGGTTAACAGTAGCCCTTCTTAAAACCTAATAGAAATTAAAAGACTGCAAGTTTTGATGTCTTAATTGATGAGTAATATTTTGGTACAATAATTATATTAAAACTAAATGCATTCTAAAAATAATTGCATAGTTTTTATATGTTTTTAAAAAAAATTTAGATTTACTATACCTATGACCATAGTCCATTATAAATAAATTACCATTTTATTATAATGCAAGAAATGTCTATTAAGTTATGGTAATAAAACTAAAGAGATAAAAACAATTTTGTTTTATTTAATTTTTTATTTATTTTTATTACACAAGAGAAATCTAAAACAAATTAACATTCAGATAATTTTTATTTATTAGCAAAAATTTTTAAAATTCTTACAAATAGACTGCTAGCAAAACAAACAAAAAAATTGTAAAAAAAAATTCAAGTGACATCTAATAATCCCATACGACTATTACACGATATTTATATACTACAGAAGCATTTAATGCAGAGATTTGCTAAAAATTTATATGTATAAATAGAAAAAGAAATAAAACGCTTAAACAATTAAAAATAATCAATTTACATACTAATTACTCAACAAAAAACAATTTATACCACCGTCCATATGCTAGACACAAAATAATTTAAAATTTTTAAAAACCTTTCACAATTCTAAACAAGTTGTACGTCATATGGTTGACAGATGTCAGGTATTTTTAAGAACTTTTTCTTTAAAATCAATGGGAATGTTAACAAACGAAAGTACATACACACTCATTTCTAAGAGACTCTTTGTTTGCCTTGAATTATAAAAGGTGAACGAACATTTTAAATTTCAGTTTCCATTTACACCTAATAATGAATGCCTTAAATGAAGATATTCTTTTGAATATCTTTTTTTGTATGAATAAATAAAATGCATAAACGTTTATTATTTGCCTCATGCATTTTATTATATTCGTCTGTCAATCTAACTAAACACAGGCATAGATTTTTTTTGCAATGGTGAATACATCATAATCAACATGAAAACATATGCAATGTCATCGCATTACAGCAAAGCCCTTTCCTTTCAGATAAAACAACAGATATAGGGGTTTTCATCAATTGCCAAATTAAGTGAAAAAACCATACTGTTCGCAACCTAATGACTCTATATTATGAACGTTTAATCGTTTGGTTTATATAAAGATTTACTTTATTTTATTTTTTGTTGACTTTCTTTTGTTGATTCGTATGTTATTTATTGTTTATCATCACGTGAATGGTGCAAATATTTATTGTACATACTATGCATATTTACTTGCCTTTCTTTTAGGACTTGATAACTTTTTGTCTTAAATAAATTTTTAAAGTATACAACATATTGTCTTTTCTTAATTTAAGGCAGTTTAACTTTAACGAAAACAGTGAAATACTTTTAAATAATATTTTCATAACTTTCAATATGTTCTAAAGCAGGGGTTACCAAAAATTTTTTGGTTGTGTATTAGTGAGTAAGAGAGAGAAAATAAGTTGAAAGTTTACAGTCATAGAAAAATTTTAGTAATATACCCTATTTTGATTTTCATTTCATCAACATACACAAAGTTATACATCTTTGATTTAATAATTAGGTTATCTTTTTTAGATATTTGCTGGGTACTAATTTTGGTTTATAAATTTCCTCTCCTTCTAATAACCAACCTTTTAATTTTTCCAAAATATTGCTTTATGTCTATAAAAAAGTTGTTCTCTTTCCACATCATCTAAATTATTCACTTGACAATTAAAACAATCAAGATGTTTTTTAAGAACATATAAGACTTTGAATTAAAAAAAAAAAAGAATTTTTTAACATAAAATATTTTTTGAGTGTAAACCTAAAAAATAATAATATAGCATCCGCTGACATGTGTGCTTGTCGCAGTCTGATCGACAACTAAATAAAAGAGCATAAGCAATGTGTGTGAATTCTCTCTGTACAATTGTGCTATGAAATGGTAATCACTGTTCTAAAGTAACAACTCGTAATAATTTCTTCATTTTAATATGTGTGATTTCGATTTTAGTTCACAATAACTACGTGGTGTTTTGGATTTTATTTTTAACTGGAAGTATGCAGTTGAATTTTACTTTTCAACCATAATTTTCCAACAATCTATCACTTTGATAGATTTGAAATTAAAATATAATTTAAGAAATTATAAAGAGACGTTTAGAAATTCAATTAAGTCGCCGTAGTCTAGTAGATAGTGTGTTGGCTTATTAAACGTAAGGCCCGAGTTCAAATCCCAGGTCAGACATCAAAATGAAAATATGAAAATATTTCTTCGGCGACTTCCTCTTAGCAGATTTCTGGCAAAAAACTCTGAGAGTAAATAAAATTGCCAAGAAATGCTTCTCAAAAATCTGTTGTTCGGAGTCGACTTTAAACTGTAGGTCCCGCCACTCATGTATAAAATTAACGCACACAACATAAGTGGTGTGAGAAGCTAGGTCGTAATCCTGACTGAAGGGTTATGTATGTATGTTTAGAACTTCAATACAAAACATACCATGTAATTCACTCTACTTAACTTATTTTGGAATTATCTTTAAACTTTCTGTCTCCAGAAGACCAAATTGTACCTTTTGATAATATTCAATCAAGTTTAACACATTCGCGCCGGCGCTTTAATTCATGCTTGTCGCCTACGGGCGGCTGTTATATTTATAAGACGTTATCTTAAATGCTTTTAAGAGAACATGACTCAGGTATTTTTTTCGACAGCCGAAGTGTTAAAAATCTAAATATTTGGTATTACGTATCGTCTAATAACTTGATCAATTGCAGTCTAGTGCGGGTCACCGGTGGTACGCGCCGTTGTGACGTTTTAAAAAGAACTTTCTTAAATGGTTGTGTAAGCAAATAATTTGAAATTAAAAATAAAAAACCTAATACAATATTTTTTCAATCGATGAATTTAGTAGTGTTTTTCAAAGTTTTTATTTTTGGTACTTTCGGTTCCGTTCAAAGATGCATCAGAAATCGGCACCATTTTAGCATTATTTCAGTTACTCAGAAACTAAATGCTGCAGAACTGGATACCAAGAAGTTCTAAATATATTTCCAACATAACATAAGAAGAAAAAACCATGGACGCAATTTCCAATCAAAAAGTGGATTATTTACCAATGCGATCGATAAGCGGAAACAATTGAATTTTTATATGCGAATCGCTTTAAAAAAAAAAAGAAAAAAAGTGAAGATGGTGAAGGGATTGCATTCTGTTTTTCTCTTTACGAAAAGAATTGAATTCCATCGGTAAAACGCCACCGATCCACCACACATATCGATTGTAAATCGTTTGAGTCCCTCGCAGCTTGATGGGAAGTTATATGTCTCCTCTTTAAAGTCTGAACTTCTAACGTCATTATTGTAATTTGTTCTTGTTTATGGTGTAGGAAATTGAGGATTGCATTCTGTTTTGCTCTTTAAAAAAAGAATTGAGTTCCATCAGTGGAATCCCTGTCCACCACACATTTCAATTGTAAATCGTTTGAATCTCTAGCAGCTTCAAGTGAAGTCATATGCCTTCGCTTTATAGTCTGAAACTCAAATAAGTAGTCCTAGTATCGATAAAATTAGAATTATCTTAAAAGTTTAGTGGAGTGAGTACCTTCGCTAACTAAGGGCCGCAAAATTTATTGTTCTTACTGCCTCAGATCGAGAAGGCGTGGTGTAGTAATTAAATAGTGTGACTATACACACGAGCAATTTAGCTTTCAACAAATCAAAAATATGTTCATTATGTTTTTGGATTAATGAAACCCGAAAATCATAGAAAGACCAAGGAGCACCAATTCTTCAGAAAGAGTACAACTCATTTATAAAGGTTCCACTCCCCTATACCTAATATAAACACACAAAGGGCTTTGTTTCAAGTCATCTATAGATGTCAAATCTTATTGCCTGCTGTAAAATAATAAAAGCAAGATGGATCAAATGCCAAAATTTTAAAGAACTCCCTACGAACGGGATCAATAAAATCATTACATCGTGACTGAAGCCCTAATGTTTTATAACGAAATTATCAAAAGTCGACTAAAGTCAATAAATTGTCAACATCTTAAATTGATTATTCATTGTTATAAGGGGATATCTTGGAAAGGTTTTTTTTTAACTTTTCAATATTTATCGAATATGAATTTCTAAAACAATTGTAAAATATTTCCCATTAATTTTTAGTAACACTATTTCACTATTTTGTTTTTTACAGGTTCGAGGTGCGCCTGCTATAGCCATTGTTGGATGTTTATCGTTGGCTGTTGAAATTTTTCCAGAGAACTTTGATTCGAAGAAATCTTTACGTCAAGAAATTGAAGGTAAACTTAATTACTTAGTTTCGGCCAGACCGACAGCCGTAAATATGAAAATTGCAGCAGATGAACTGATTGCATTAGCCAACGACTTGACGAAGGATGAAAGTATTTCAGTTGAAGAAATGAAATTAAAGTAAGATACACACACTTTAATTATATAGGAATTCCATATTAATTATAATATGATATTTTATTATTAATAGATTCCTAGAAGCAACCGAGGCTATGCTTCAAAAAGATATTTCAGATAATAAGGCAATTGGTGCAAATGGTGCTAAAGCAGTGCTGGAGAATGCTAAAAAGGATGGTCCTGTACGTGTTTTAACACACTGTAATACTGGCTCTTTGGCTACAGCTGGTTATGGCACAGCACTGGGTGTTGTTAGAAAATTACATGAACTTAAGAAACTGGGTAATTATATTAAGCATGATGAAACAAACTAAAGATATTTCTATAGCTTCATACTTTGGTTTATTTAGAACATGTTTATTGCACTGAAACCAGGCCATATAATCAGGGTGCTCGCTTGACAGCATACGAATTGGTACACGATAAACTTCCAGCCACTTTGGTCTTAGATAGTATGGTTGCCGCTTTATTGCGCGCCAAAAATGTAGCGGCCGTTGTTGTGGGAGCAGACAGAGTAAATATTTTCCAGCAGATTAGAAAATTTATTTTTATTTCTTTTAAATATATACTTCATTTTAAATTAAGGTGGCTGCTAACGGTGATACTGCAAATAAAATTGGTACTTATCAAATAGCCGTTGTGGCTAAACATCATGGAGTGCCATTTTTTGTAGCCGCCCCTTTGACTTCCATTGATTTACAAATCCCTAGCGGTGATCATATTATTATTGAGGAGAGACCAGATCGTGAAATGACTCATGTGGGTGAGCATAGAATAGCTGCACCTGGTATAAACTGTTGGAATCCTGCCTTTGATGTTACGCCTGCATCTCTAATTACTGGCATAATTACGGAACGCGGTGTATTTAGTCCACAAAAACTTAAAGACGAAATTAGCGCTTTACTAGAACTTTAAAAGAATTTAGCTCCTATAGTTTGTAAGACATAAAAAGTAATCTTCCCTTTCCCTTTCTGAAAAAAAAAAAACAAAACACGTAATTAATAATTTCTCCTCAACTCTTAACTTTACATAAGAACTAATGTAGTTAGACTTTAACTTCACCATTTTTCTATTAAAAAAAAGTTTTCTCTTTACACTTAGTTGTGATATTGTTAACATGCAAACCTACTATATATTATATAAAAATATACATAAAACATATGTATTTTTTGATACAATTATTGTTCAAAAGATATTAATTATTATTATTGAAATATGTACTGCAAATTATGCCTACAAGAAAAACAAATACATAAGAAATATACTTAAAATTTAAGTACAGTTTTCGAAAAAGAAAAAAACAATAATTTTTATAAAAAAGTTTATGCCAATCAGACAGGGATCAGCAGTGAATCGTTTTTTCGCGATTCATAATCACTCATGAAATTTTAAATATACTATGTGCGTCGACAATATTGAAATTTAACTACTCTGATTTATTCGTACTCACTACAACCTTGATTTATAAGTACAGGTTGCAATAAGTATGCGTACTACGTTGACATCAAACTCATACCATTCGAAGTGTTATGTTAACAGACACTGTTAAGTTAATTCCAAAAAAATTTGGAATAGAGATGAAAGAAAATCGATTAAAAATCGCAAAAATAGTGATAAATTACAAAAGAAAATTAAAGGAAAACGTAACTAAAACTTTGAATTTTATAAAAAAAAAGAAAAAACAAAAATATATGAAAATAACAATTTTCTTATTTAAGAAAATAAAGTTAGAAAATCAAGTATTTTTATCAAATATATCCTCCATAAATTGAGCAAAATTCGATAAAATTTAAAAAGGTGCGGTTTTCTAACCTATTAGGCTGGATAGCTATTGGATCAAACAGTTTTCGTTACGTTCGGCGGAACCTTGGGATCGGAGATATAGCCGACGAAGCTAACACATTCATACTTTTCTTAATATCATGGAACCTCTACTCATATTCAAAGTTTGAAATACTCATCATATTCATACTTAACAACATGTATGCTGTTGTTGATTTCGAGAAATTATGAAGTTATGAGTATGATTCGATTCTACTCACCTTTTTGGCATGTTCAGTGCTGACCTCTGGTCTAAAGTAGTAATAAATAAATGAAATAATATTGAATATATAATTGAAAATATTTAAAATATTTAGAATCATCTTTCTTTATGATTTAATATGCTGTTCGAAGACGCCGTAGTCTAGTAGGTAGTGCGGTGGTTTATTAGGCGTAAGACCTTGTTTCAAACTCCAGGTCAAGACATCACGCTCGGCGATGGAAGAAAGATTTGCTTGCTATTTGGTGCCAGTTGTGAACTAAAAAGTAAATTCATTATAAACAAGCTACTGCATCGAGTCACAATTAATCTCTGCATGCGTTCTCTTTTTTTTTATGCAATCACCATTCATGCGAAGGTCTACATTAATGCAGTGTATTGTGTTGTAACAAGGAAAATAGGTCATGAGGTAAAGGAGAGATGGAGTATTGTTTGTGGACTTTAAATTTCAATCTATTTATGTTCGAAAGTGACGAAAAGAATTGTGCATCTGTGGAATGACTTTTAACTGTAACACATTATGTGTTCCACTGGCAAGTCGATATTCGAAAAACATGCTGATTCCACAAGCTTCTGACTCCCTAATATTAAATCCACCTCTAGTTACAGATGACATATTATCAATGGTGCGTTTATGAGTCAATAAGTAATATTGGGTTGTTCTCGCATCAAAATTGACTCAATTCGCACTACCCCCTTCGAAGATTGTCAGATGAGATGCGTACAATTATATTCCTACTTGCTTAAGCTGGTTGATTGAGGGCGATTATTAACAATATGTCTTCTAGTTAGAGCTGGAGGAGACTATGGCCAACGATTTTGCTGGGGATTATTGGAAATGTCAAACAATGTAGATGACATTTATTGCAAGACTGCTAATTAAGTTTTTTTTTGCTACAGAATTTTTATTTTTTTAACGCCAAAGAACTTAATCTAACAGCATTTGTACCACAGAAATCTATTGGAAAATCATAATAAAAGTTCATGAATGGACTGGTTTTGGGTTGCATAGTGTTATTGTTTAAAGTTTCGCACGTTTCTAAAGAAAAAAAATGAGATGTCGGCGATATTTCCAATAACCCAGAAGTCTTAATCGAAAACACTTGTGCTAAAACTAAAGCTATACACACACACACATAATAAATGAAACAAAGGAAGCAAAATATAAAAACTGACTTTAATTTAAATTAACTGACAGTCCAATAACACATCTCATTATAAAAGATGATTTTGTTAAAATTCTTACTCGGTCTGAGTTGCCTTCAGATTCCACATTATTGTAAGTATAGTTGTGATCGATCGATCATATAATGATCAAATAAAATTTATTATAACTTGTGGCATTCATTGTTTCCAGTGGCGTCTGGTATTAAACAACCGCTCAATGTGGAAACAAATCATCGGAATTTATTATTGCGATTAAATAATCGTTTCGATGAGATACGACCTTCTATACACTTACGAGAAGGTCGAGTTGAAATCAGTTTTGATTATGGACGTAGTTGGGGTACCATATGTGCTACATATTGGAGTTTTCGCGAAGGAAATGTAGTATGCAGGCAGTTGAATTTAGGTTATGCATCCATCTCTAATCAAACTCAACAGTTTGGTAATAGTGATCGTTATCCTTGGACTATGGTGGGCACCCTGTGTCGTGGTACTGAACGCAACTTAAGAGATTGTTTTCGTGAAGCCAGGTATGCGACGGTGTGTAATGCCACCAATAAAAATGTTGCCGTTGTACGCTGTGTTGAAAAGTTATCCGATTTAAGTTTGGGCATAACTGATATCCAGCAGTCGTTATTTTTGGACAGCCAACCTTTATCGAGTTTAACATGTGCCATGGAGGAAAATTGTCTTTCAAGAGATGCCTATCGCATTATACTCACACAGCCGCAAGCAATCCGTAAACTCTTGCGTTTCACCACCAGAGCAGAAAATGTTGGCAGTGCTGATTTCAGTCCGTATGCTAATTTCGATCAGTGGCAGTGGCATGAGTGTCATAATCATTATCATAGTATGGAAACATTTGCTTCATTTGATATCTACGATATGCGTTACCAAAAGATAGCACAAGGCCATAAAGCCTCATTTTGTCTTATGGATACTGACTGCAAATCAGGTATAACACCGAAATTTACTTGCGGCAATATGACACAAGGTTGGTGTATTGGTTAATGTGGTGGTAAAAATTAAAATTTTTTTTATTAAAGTCTTCCTTCCTTTTACTCATATTAGGTATTTCAATTGGCTGCTGGGATACTTATATGGCCGGTTTAGATTGCCAATGGGTGGATGTTACAAATCTACCGCCAAATAGATCATATATTCTGAGAGTAGCTATAAATCCTGAATATATGATTGGCGAAATGTCATTTGAAAATAATGGCGCCGAGTGTATTCTACGTTATACGGGCGAAAGGAGTACAACAAGGATTTCAAATTGCACATCTTCTGCATTATGGTATAATAAGTAAAACATTGATATATACATACATATGTATGTATATGCACGTTGTTATAAGCATTAGATTAAGTTTGGTTGATGGTTTGTAATTTTAGTTCTAACTTGTAACAGGAATTCTTAACTTTTAATTTATTTGTTAATATAGGGTGATTTTTTAAGAGCTATAGGAAAATTTTTCAAAAAAAAAAAACACATAAAATTCAGAAAAATGCATGAAATCTTTATTTGAATCGATAGTACGGTCCATATAATTTAATGTTTGAAGATTATTTTATGCAAATGTTGACCGCGACTGCGCCTCAAATGGTCCATCCGCTTAGTCCAATTTTGGCAAACTCTTTCCAACTTTTCGGCAGGGATCTCACGAATAAATGCTTCAATGTTGTCTTCCAATGCGTCAATTGAAGCGGGCTTGTCTGTATAGACATGAGCTTTACCATAGCCCCACAAAAAATAGTCTAAAGGCATTAAGTCGCACGATCTAGGCGGCCAATTGACCGGTCCCGAACGTGAAATAAAATGTTCACCGAACTCGCCTCTCAATAAGTCCATTGTTACGCGTGCTGTGTGGCATGTGGCACCGTCTTGTTGAAACCACATGTCATGCAAGTCAAGCTCAAAAAAAAGTTGGATATCATCTCACGGTAGCGCTCACCATTCACAGTTACGTTACGATTCGCAGCATCTTTGACGAAGTACGGTCCAATGATGCCAAATTCAATGATTGGCAAGCGTTGTTCGTTTGTAAGACGATTCATGGTTAAATTATAGACCAAACTGAAGATGTTTGACAGTGAAACAAAACACGAAACGTGCGTGAGCTGTTTAAACCAGTGTTGCCAAAAAGATAATAGCTAAAAAATCACCCGTTAGAAGTAAGTATTTTTCATAAAGATTTCCTATTTTTTTGGTTCATTTATTTAATAGTAATTCAAGAAATATTAATTAAGACAATGTTAACAACATTAGTGTAGAATTTAAAGTAATAAAAAGAAAGTTAATCTAAAGTCAAGGTTCCGAATTAGCAACAAATGTGTCGCAGCAGAACTTGAATTCTGTTTCCCTCTGCCCATTCCTTTATTTTTAACTTTTATGTAATTTTTACTTTGTTTATGCCTATCTTCTTCCCTTTGGTAACCACAATGGACCGTTCATAGTGTCTGGGTGAAGGAAGGGGTTTCACCTACCTTCCTAATCTAATCTAACCTCGCTTTAGACTTCATACCTCATATGCAGACAGCTTCTGAATAGTTGCTGAACATTTGAAAGCGTAGTTTAACTCCTTATGCTTCAATTTCATATGACAAGTATTATAAAGCAAATCGAAATAACTGCGGACTATGTATCGATATTCTTCACGAGATCACGTAGGCACTGGAGTATCTATTGCTTACTTTTTTTCACCGGTATTATAATTAGTTATTTTCCTACAAGATATGCTTGGATTTCACTTTTAATTGTTTAGCACATAATCGTTTAACACAATTTACGTCTGAAATGGACAGCACAGCAACGAAATAATAACTTTTTTGATATTTTCAACGAATCGACGAAAAGACAGATAAAATAAAGAAATGTGTTGAGACCAATACTCAAGTAAGGGCGAACTCTGTTGTCTAGAACCGATCTGATTTTAAAGCGGTTGGTTAAATGCATAATTGGGCCTTACAACCCTTCCATCAGGATTACGACCAAGCTTCTCAGACCCCTTATGTTGTGTGTGTTAATTAAAAAATACGAAAATTCTCTTGAAGGTCAGTGGTCATTTGCGAACATATAAGAAATAGTACACCATACAGACTATATGCAAATGGTAGTCCAGAGGGTGCTCTTTCCAATCGTGGTCGTTTTTGATAGCTGAAATAATTTTGTGAGTCGAGATTTTGAATTTTAAAAAAATCGATTTTTGGCCAAAAATTATACGAAAATTCTCTTGAAAATCAGTGGCCATTTGCGAACATATAAGAAATATGTATATGTATGTATGTATGTATTATCGTTTTATTTGTTAATACATATTTGTATTCTTATGAATAGAATGAATGAATAGAATCGTATAAAAAAGTTAGCTTCGTCGGCTTATCTCCGGTCTTAAGGGTTACCCGACTGAAACGAAAACTGATTTGGAATCCTTGATCCAATGGCTATCCGTTAGAAAACCGCACCTTTTAAAATTTTATCGAATTTTGTTCACTTTATGGAGGATATACATATGTATTTGGTAAAAATACTTGATTTTTCAACTTTATTATCCTCCAATAAGCAAATTGTTATTTTTATATATTTTTGTTTTTTTTTTTTTGTAAAATTCAAAGGTTTAGCCTCATCTTCCTTTAATTTTTTCTCTAATTTATCACTATATTTGCGATTTTTAATCCATTTCTTTCCTCCCTTTTTTCAAATTTTTCAATTATGTTAAACTAACAGTGTCTGTTAACATAACATTCACTGTAAAAAAAAAAAAATATAAGTTTCGTAGCTAACTTCACACATATTGATTCGTAAGCCTACCCATTTAGAGCCTCAAAAACCAGTCGCTCGGCGTCGACTTTAAACTGTAGGTCCCATTACTTTTGGATAAAATTAACACACACAGGATTAGTGGTGTGAGAAACTAGGTCGTAATCCTAACTGAAGGGTTATAATGACCAATTAGGTATGTATGTATGCTGTTTATATATTGTAGGTAATTCTCTTAATTTCTTTCTTATACTATTATCTTTAGTGTCCTGTTGGCAAAAACTGGAGTAACCAATGGAAGGCAGATTTGCTTGCTATTTGGTGGCAGGTGTGAACTAAAAAGTAAATTTATTATAATCTTTCAAACAAGCTACTGCGCCGAGTCACAATTAATGTCTGCATGGCGTTGTCTTTTTTTTATGCAATCACCATTCACGCGAGGGTCTACATTCATGCAGTGTATTGTGTTGTAACAAGGAAAATAGGTTATAGGGAAAAGAAACGATGGAGTATTGTTTTTATGTTCGAAAGTGGCGAAAAGAATTGTGCGTTTGAGGAATGACTTTTAACTGTAACACATTATGTATTCCACTGGCAAGTCGATATTCGGAAAACATGCTGATTCCACAAGCTTCTGATTCCCTAATATTAAATCCACCTCTAGTTACAGATGACATATTATGAATGGTGCGTTTATGAGTCAATAAGTAATATTGGGTTGTTCTCGCAACAAAATTGACTCAATTCGCACTACCCCCTTCGGAGATTGTCAGATGAGATGCGTACAATTATATTCCTACTTGCTTAAGCTGGTTGATTGAGGGCGATTATTAACAATCTGTCTTCTAGTTTGAGTTGTGGAGACTATGGCCAACGATTTTGCTGGGGATTATTGGAAATGTCAAACAATGTGGATGACAAGTTTTTTTTTTGCTACAGAATTTTTATTTTTTTAACGCCAAAGAACTTAATCTAACAGCATTTGTACCACAGAAATCTATTGGAAAATCATAATAAAAGTTCATGAATGGACTGGTTTTGGGTTGCATAGTGTTATTGTTTAAAGTTTCGCACGTTTCTAAAGAAAAAATGAGGTGTCGGCGATATTTCCAATAACCCAGAAGTCTTAATCGAAAACACTTGTGCTAAAACTAAAGCTATACACACACACACATAATAAATGAAACAAAGGAAGCAAAATATAAAAACTGACTTTAATTTAAATTAATTGACAGTCCAATAACACATCTCATTATAAAAGATGATTTTGTTAAAATTCTTACTCGGTCTGAGTTGCCTTCAGATTCCACATTATTGTAAGTATAGTTGTGATCGATCGATCATCTAATGATCAAATAAAATTTATTATAACTTGTGGCATTCATTGTTTCCAGTGGCGTCTGGTATTAAACAACCGCTTAATGTGGAAACAAATCATCGGAATTTATTATTGCGTTTAAATAATCGTTTCGATAAGATAGGACCTTCTATACACATACAAGAAGGTCGAGTAGAAATCAGTTTTGATTATGGACGTAGTTGGGGTACTATATGTGCTACATATTGGAGTTTTCGCGAAGCAAATGTAGTATGCAGGCAGTTGAATTTAGGTTATGCATCCATCTCTAATCAAACTCAACAGTTTGGTAATAGTGATCGTTATCCTTGGGCTATGGTGGGCACCCTGTGTCGTGGTACTGAACGCAACTTAAGAGATTGTTTTCGTGAAGCCAAGTATCCCAAAGTGTGTAATTCCACCAATAAAAATATAGCCGTTGTACGTTGTGTTGAAAAGTTATCCGATTTAAGTTTGGGCATAAATGATATCCAGCAGTCGTTATTTTTGGACAGCCAACCTTTATCGAGTTTAACATGTGCCATGGAGGAGAATTGTCTTTCAAGAGATGC
Organism: Sarcophaga caerulescens; assembly: GCA_927399465.1. NCBI lineage: Eukaryota > Metazoa > Arthropoda > Insecta > Diptera > Sarcophagidae > Sarcophaga > Sarcophaga caerulescens. The sequence goes on along the minus strand of OV656872.1, from coordinate 34,321,870 downwards.
CTATCGCATTATACTCACACAGCCGCAAGCAATCCGTAAACTCTTGCGTTTCACCACCAGAGCAGAAAATGTTGGCAGTGCTGATTTCAGTCCGTATGCTAATTTCGATCAGTGGCAGTGGCATGAGTGTCATAATCATTATCATAGTATGGAAACATTTGCTTCATTTGATATCTACGATATGCAATACCGAAAGGTAGCACAAGGCCATAAAGCCTCATTTTGTCTTATGGATACTGACTGCAAATCAGGTATAACACCGAAATTTACTTGCGGCAATATGACACAAGGTTGGTGTATTGGTTAATGTGGTGGTAAAAATTAAATTTTTTTTATTAAAGTCTTACTTCCTTTTACTCATATTAGGTATTTCAATTGGCTGCTGGGATACTTATATGGCCGGTTTAGATTGCCAATGGGTGGATGTTACAAATCTACCGACAAATAGATCATATATTCTGAGAGTAGCTATAAATCCTGAATATATGATTGGCGAAATGTCATTTGAAAATAATGGCGCCGAATGTATTCTACGTTATACGGGCGAAAGGAGTACAACAAAGATTTCAAATTGCACATCTTCTGCATTATGGTATAATAAGTAAAACATTGATATATATATACATACATATGTATGTATATGCACGATGTTATAAGTATTAGATTAAGTTTGGTTGATGGTTTGTAATTTTAGTTCTAACTTGTAACAGAAATTCTTAACTTTTAATTTATTTGTTAATAGAAGTAAGTATGTTTCTTAAAGATTTCCTATTTTTTTGGTTAATTTATTTAATAGTAATTCAAGAAATATTAATTAAGACAACGTTAACAACATTAGTGTAGAATTTAAAATAATAAAAACAAAGTTAATCTAAAGTCAAGGTTCCGAATTAGCAACAAATGTGTCGCAGCAGAACTTGAATTCTGTTTCCCTCTGCCCATTCCTTTATTTTTAACTTTTATGTAATTTTTACTTTGTTTATGCCTATCTTCTTCCCATTGGTAACCACAGTGGACCGTTTATAGTCTCTGGGTGAAGGAAGGGGTTTCACCTACCTTCTTAATTTAATCTAACCTAACCTAACAAATTAAAAACATTCAATTGCTATGAACAAAATCGCTTTAGAGTTCATACCTCATATGCAGACAGCTTCTGAATAGTTGCTGAACATTTGAAAGCGTAGTTTAACTCCGTATGCTTCAATTTCATATGACAAGTATTATAAAGCAAATCCTAATAACTGCGGACTATGTATCGATATTCTTCACGAGATCATGTAGGCACTGGAGTATCTATTGCTTACTTTTTTCACCGGTATTATAATTAATTATTTTCCTACAAGATATGCTTGGATTTCACTTTTAATTGTTTAGCACATAATCGTTTAACACAATTTACGTCTGAAATGGACAGCACAGCAACGAAATAATAACTTTTTTGATATTTTCAACGAATCGACGAAAAGACAGATAAAATTAAGAAATGTGTTGAGACCAATACTCAAGTAAGGGCGAACTCTGTTGTCTAGAACCGATCTGATTTTAAAGCGGTTGGTTAAATGCATAATTGGGCCTTACAACCCTTCCGGGCATGAAACTTAAAAAAGCATAGGAGATGTTTTTAAGGGTTAAATTGTTAAAATGAAATGATAATAGAGTACCAGCTGTATATTAAGAAAAAATTCAGGGAACCAACAAACAAGATTAGCTTCCAAGTAGGTTGGAAGACAATATACATATTTATGTACACATGTAACACTGTCGCAGGATTTTTGATTAATAAACATAATAACAAACCTTTAGTAGACATGGACATACATATACCAGAGATCAGCAATGAATCGTATTTTCGCTACTCATAGGTTAGGTTAGGTTAGAGGACGTGTACTTGTCCGTTAAGACAAGTACAATACCCGGAGGTCGAAATTGACCCATTGTACAACGTCCTTGGAGAGGGAAGGAAATAGAGGGAATAGGATGAAAGGAGGGCATAAGGGTAAGGGGAGGATGGGAATCACACAGAAAGAAACAGACACAAACAAGGGTTGAGCGCGCGACTACACTTATGAAGCCCTAGCACCTCTCAACCAGCTCAAACTGCTAATGAATCTGTGGAGAGCCTTGATGTCGGCTCTCGACACAGAACTCAAGCTCTCAAAGAAGGCTCTGCCAAGGTCCTCAACCTCAACCTACCAAGGGCTGGGCAGTTACAGAGGAGGTGTTCGATAGTCTCTAACTCATCCTCATCGCAACATACCCTGCAATAGTCCGGCTGGGATCTGTTCCAGATCCCCTTCAGCGACCTAATCTCGCAGTGCCCTGTGATAAAACCGACAACCAACCTTACGCTGGCCTTAACCAAGCCCAGCAGCCAATCTGTTCTCTTACTGTCCACAGCAGGCCATAGACGTCTAGAGACAGAACAACCTGATCCGTTCCTCCAACGCCTCTGCTCTTCCTCCCTGACCCATCCATCGATGAGGCCATAGAGGTGGCAGACTGGGGGTTCAGGACCAACTATTAAATCGCCCCCCGAAAGGGAACCTAACCTAGCGAGGGCATCCGACGTCTCATTGCCCAGTATTCCGCTATGGCCCGGAACCCAGCATAGACGGATACGGTCCGGTCCAAAAGACCTCAACGACTCTTTGCACTCGCGAACCAGTCGTGATTTGCACCAGACCGACGCAATGGCCTTAAGGGCAGCCTGACTGTCAACGAAGATCATGTAAGATTCCGAATCCGAAGATGGGCCACCAGCTATGGCCTCAATAGCCTTCAGTATTGCGAAAATCTCCGCCTGAAAAACGCTGCAGTCATCATTCAACCTGAAGTGGAGTTCAAGACCGAGTTCCCTACAGAAAACCCCAGCACCTGTACATCCACCTAACTTAGACCCATCTGTGAAAATGGGTATACCACTCTGCCCCCGGAGTACCCCACCATTCCATTGTGCCCTATCCGGTATAAGTGTCCTTAAACCAGGTAGGAATATAGCCTCGGGCACAATGTAATCAGTGGCTTTTTCCGAAAGTCCATACCTTCCGTCAGGAAAGACGATACTCAGAACTCTGGAGTGACCTATCGAGCGCTGCTTCCAGCAACCCGATTCCCTCAGGCGTATGGCACTACGCGCTGCACACCTCTTGACATATAAGTCAAGCGGAGTCAGACAGAGCATAGTATCAAGAGCAGCCTGAGGGCAACTCTTCCTCACTCCAGTGATACTCATTCGCTACTCATAAGCACTCATGAAATTTTGAGTATGAGTGAGTCAAGAGTATTGAAATTCAACTACTCTGATTCATTCGTACTCGCTGCAACATTGATTTATAAGTATAGGTTGCAATGAGTATGAGTACAACGTTGACATCAAACTCACAACAATCGATTCATTGTTTGATTCATACGCCTACTCATTCAGATTCATAAATTTAGAAAAATACTTATAATACTTACGAATGATTCGAGTCAATCGAATCATTCATCAACATTTACAGTAGTAGTTATTGTTGCATTTACAAAAAAAGAAAAAAGAAAAGACAAAGACAGCAAGCAAAGCACACACACAACCTTCTAGCGAATATTGTGGTGTTCGTACTCGAATCATACTTATTTTGTGCTTCGTATATATGTTGAATCATGGAGAGTCGAAATCAACAACATCATGCGTATTGTTAAGTATGAGTACGATGAGTATTTCTAACTTTGAATATGAGTAGTATGAGTATGATATTAAAATAAGTATGAATGCGTATAAGTATATGAAATTATAAGTATGACTCGAATCTACTCATCGTTTTGAATACTCGTTGCTGATCTCTGATACATACTCTCAATGTTCCGTGGTCTATTTCAAACTTTAATGTAAAAAAGAACCTCTTTTAAGAATTAAATTTACACATTTTGTTTTTTTTTCTCTTGTTTTCAAATAATTATGTTGTTGTTTTTATTATTATTTATTATTCTTTGTTACTTTATTACCATTACAATTATTTTTATTTTAAATTTTATTTTTATTTTGTTTTTTTTTTATTTTTATTTAAATTTTTCCTTTCTTCTTTTATTTATTTTTTTTTCTTCTTCTATAATTTTTCATTAAAATGTATGTATATTTTGTATCAGTATATATATTTTTGTCAATAAAATACAAAAATCTTTTTATTATTATCATCTAAGGGCTACAATTTTACAAAAAATAATTAAAAAAAAAGAAAGCGATAAAAAAAAAACAAAAAAAAAAAAAAAATCAAATTATTGTTTACAAATAAATATTCAAAAATATTTCAAATATTTGTCAAAATTTACTTAAATTATTGCAACTTAAAAGAGGCACTTTAAATAAAATTTCTATTCTTTTAAGAATTTACAATTAATTTTTCATTTATCTTTTCCGTTTTTTTTTTTTTTTTTTTTTTTTTTTTGTAATTAAATAGGGGAGTATATTTAGGAAAATAAATAGAAATGTGGTGGGTGGGTGGTTGTGGAGAGGCATAGGAGCTAAAACAAAAATATATTAACACTTAAAAAATAAAAACAAATAAATTTTTTTTTATAATTTTATACCCAAAATACTATTTATAAATATGTATTGTAGATAAATTTATATGGTATGATGCAGTAAGTAGTAGAAGATGGTGTTTGTTATCTTCTTATGAGCCTTGGTTTTTATGTAAAATTTGTTTTATTTTCCAATTTTTTCTTTTCTTATTTCGTATGTAAGTTATATGTTTTTTAATTTCTGTTTTTTCTTCATTTCTTGCTTATATTTTCTTTTTATTTTCTTTTCATTTCTTGTTTTTTACTACATTATTAAAGTACAATACAAATTTTTAATAGTTAGTTTAAAAGTTAGTACCTTTCAAAAGTTATGCGTTTCTTTTTTTTTTTTTTTTCTTAAGTTTTCATATTTTTTTTTTGTGTTTTTCATTTAAAAGTTATGGTATGGTATGGTATGGTGTGGCATGGTCTGGTCTCTGCTAATTTGTATTTAATAGGCATTAATTTATTGTGTATATTTGTGCGAAAAGTTTTATCGTAGAAATAAAAATCTAAAGAAAAACATAAAAATGTTTACTTAGTTATTTGTTTTATTTTATTTATTATAAACAGGGACTCAACATTTATTTTTAAATATACATATACCCTCTTTCGGCTGCCTCTGTATGACAGCCGATTTTAAAGGATTTAAATTTATTTTAAAACAACTTCAAAACATGTAAGAAATTGAATGTTTTTTTTTTTTATACATAAATGTTTTAATCCTCTGATAACGCTTGGCTGACTGAAACAGGAGGTTATTCTACATCATAAAAGAACAACATATCGACGCCTACGTTCTATAACATTCTAAGTCGAAAAAGTGTGTTTTGAGTTATGAGCTCTCAAAGTTTTCACGCTACATACGACTATATGTGTATTCTAAGTAGATTTTTCCCTATAACTTCGGAACGGATCGACGCATCTTAACCAAATTTTGACAGTATTTAAGTTAGAGAACGTAGAATTTAAGAACATTAAAAACTTTCTAAGTACACTTAGAACGTTATAGAATGGAGGCGTATATATATATATATAAGTGGTCCTAATTTATAATTTTTGAAAATTTTGTCTTCTTTAAATTCATTTATCTACCTACATAGCTTCATTTAATTCCTCTACATGAACTTATTTCGGTGCAATTAGATATTAAAAAATGTTTATTTTTTAGCTTTTCATGTAACTATTACCATACATTTGGCGGTTTTCTAATAACCATATTAAAAGTATAAAAGTTTTGTTCCTTTTGCCGCTACCAAAATGCCTATTCTTATTTTGTGATTGGATTAATACTACTAGTTGGAGAAGCTCAGGATTTTGGGTTACAAATTTTATACATTTTTACCAATTATATACAGGCCCTAAGGCTCTTATGGGACATATATACTATAGGGCGTTTCAAAATGTCGTTTAGATTTGATAAGATTATTTGTTGTTTACACAATAATTTGTTCACGAATAAAGAATTTAAGGATCGAAATTGGTCGTTGTGGACCGTTCCCTGGGACAGGACAGGACCGTTCTGTACACTGAGTGCAAGAGTTTAAAAAAAGCAACTTCAACGCTTTTAAAAATTTTTTCGAATGAAAGTCATTCTCATCTCAACATTAGTCCTCTCAGTTCCCTTAAGGAACTGTCTCGCCAGGATTGTTTTTATTTCTATGCTTTGCTATATTAATCAAGTTTTTTCCAGCTAAACAGATAGTTCGTCAACTTCAGCAGATTCTAAGACGATCTGTCGTTGCTACGAAACAGGCAGCTCTATAAAAATGTATTTATGTTTTTGTTGGGTGTAGTGGAAGGGCTTATTCTTCCTCAAAAGGTGACATTGTAAGTCTAAAATGAATTATTTGGAGGGGTTTTTCGAAATTTAAAAAACCATAATAAAAACTCTTTGCTTTCACCGGTGTTTGAACCTGGTTACTCGGGTTTGTGGTCAACTACTTCAACTAACGCATCATTGGATACATAAACCAGAAGAACTGATGGTGTTAAAGTTTAACGAATTCTAAAGGCAATCATCTAAAGCATCTCCATTCGTTTAAAGATATTATATAGACTGTGAATTGAAATTACAGTGCTTATGGTATTACTTGATTATATAAAGGCTGCCATTGCCAGGATATATATTTGAACGGTAGTATTTTTAAAAAATAAATTACAAAATGCATATTTAAATAAGTAACAAATATTGTTTCGTTCAAAAAAAATAAAGTACAAATTTTTTGCAATGGTTAGTTATGGAAGACTAAAATAAAGAAGAACAAATTCATTAAGTCCAAAACAAGATTGGAAAATATAATATGTGCAGCAAATAACTATAGAGTCTATATTTATTGACAGAACGAACAAATTTCTGTTTCATTTCTTTGTAACCAATAACGTTTAAAAAAAAAAATTGTTTTCAGCCCCTGTTTATAAAGGAAAAATTAATTTAACAAAATTCTAAAGTTTTGATAAGAACTTATAAAATTCAGTTTTCATTTTCTTATGCTTGTATTATAAATTTCAAGACATATAAATAATAAATTAAATATAAATTTCAAGACATATGTATATTAGAGCGACTCACCAAAAAAGTGCTTGATGAACCCCCCCTAAAAATGAACCTTGGACTTTTTTAAGATGACATTTAAAATATTTCGGCTCCAGCTTTGACCTCTCGTGAGCTGGACCATTTTGAAAAAGGGTATATTTTTGCATGTTTTGTTAATTTGAGAATCTGTTTCCTTACCAACATATACAAAATGTATATCATAAGAAAGGTTTTTTTAAGGCGCGTCCAACTGTATATACAATTTGCTCAAGGACGATCATCCATGTCCTTTTTTTAAGGATATTCTGTAAAAAAAAAACGGTTTTTGAATTTTTTGTTCGGGGTTGTTTGTAATAATAATGCCACATTAACATATTCTAATCTTTAGTCGATTTAACTAAATACGGGTCTCAGCTTTTTTTGAAATTCACGCTAGTTCGCGTTTCTTATGATATACATTTTGTATATGTTGGTAAGGAAACAGATTCTCAAATTAACAAAACATGCAAAAATAGACCCTTTTTCAAAATGGTCCAGCTCACGAGAGGTCCAAGCTAGAGCTGAAATATTTTATATGTCATCATAAAAAATACCAATGTTCATTTTGAGGGGGGATACACTTTGCACGAATTTCGATCCCATACAACTTGAGTCGCTCTAATGTACATACATGTTTATTTAAACGCTTTAAAATTAGCTTATTAAAGAGCACATTCAAGGTAGAGTGCTTCTTTCTGGGCAATGTCATCCATTTAAATAATAATGTCGTCTGCTACGAATTTAAATCATTTTAAATACTTCTTTGAAGAACATATCTTTAGAATTTTGTTAAAATTACTTCCATTTTTAATGTAATCATAGAATTATAGATTTAATTTAAATATATAACTTGGAACACATTTGAGTATAGTTTTAAAAATTTTTAAATGATTTGCTTTGTATTTTTACAATTTCTTAAAAACAAAATTTAATTTAAAAAATATATATATTTAGCTTTGTCTATTGTATAATTGTTAAACTTTTTTTCATTTAATCAAAAGAACAATTACAGAGATAGTAGAGTACATATATAGTATATGTATGTATGTATATATAATTTATGCGTTATGTTAATCTAACATTTGTGTTTAACTGTTATTTTTTTCGAACATCTTCTGTATAACATTGTATACTTAAATGGTTTAAAAAGGATTTACTTGCTACTTTCTTTCTTATGTTTTTGTTTTTGTTTTTATAAAAATAGTCTTTTAAATTTCATAATAAAAATTAAAATCTTAATGAATAAACAGAAAAAAAGAAACAAAATTATACAAAAACGATAATATTAAATTTAAAAATTTAAAATTGCCAATAAACTTTTCAGTTGTAATTTTTTTTCTTTTTGGCAAATATGTTGTGTTTTCTAAAACTTAAATGTTATTTAAATATTTAAAATAAAAAATATAAAGTAAAGTAATTATATGAATAAGAAAATATTACTTACTTACTCGTTACTCGAACTAATAATTCTAACTCCTGTAGTATAAGGAGCAATTTGTAAGCTTAGCAGGCTATAATGGATTATATTATAAGTATTATTGGTTGGTTGGTTATACTTGTTTATACTCTACGCTTAAGTAGTTGTTACAATTTTGTTTTAGTTGCTTGTTTCCTTTTGCTTATATTTTAGGTTTTAATTTTAAGTTTTTTTTAATTGTAATTGTAATCTTAATATTTTAACATAATCTTTAGCATCAAGAAGTTTTGTTTACACTTTTCATAATGTAATTTGAAACTTATATTTAATTTATATACTATATTCAGCATATGTTTTTTGTTTTTTTTTTTTTTTTGTTTAACACATAAAACTATTTTTTAATGTTGCATATGCATATATGCATGTCTACGTTTTTGAAAATGCTTAAAAGGTTTGCTTATTTATATAAAATGTTTAATGCATTATTTGTATTTTATTCTATATATTTTTGTGTTTTAATGAAGAATGTGTATGGATGCGGATGTAAGTGCTTTTAACTTTGTAGGTGAGAAAATTTGAAAATATACTTCTACACACAACACAGTACACAGTTGTTGTATTTATTTTTGTATATGATTTTCAATCATTTGTGCTTTTTTTGTGTTTTTAAAGTAACTTCTTTAGTTCTTATAACAGTTTTTGACAATTAATTAAAGTGTTATTTGGAGTCGTTTTTATTATATTCTATCAGCTTTCAACGGTTGTAGAACTAACACTGTGACTAGTTGTTAATAAATGTTCAGGAATGGGTATGGGTTGTGTTCGTGCTGGTTGTTTTTTCTACAAAGAGAGACAGACAGAGTATGTAAAAGTTTAAAATTCAATTTAAATATTTAGATTTTTTTAAAATCACCTTTCTCCTAAAAGGAAAACAACCAGATGTATCGGGTTGTGGTGTGGCATTGATAAGTAAATCGGGTGTTGGATTATCATCTGGTCCGAATACATTTAACTCTCTAAAGCAATCGGTTTCCATCATTTCATTTTGCCATGATATTGACACTGAGCCAGTATTGAATTTCGTATAAAAATTCGAATCGGATTCATCAATATTTACACCTTTAACTGTGGAAAATTGTTCGATATCCAAGACATCTTTGGCATAAACAGCATGCGGCTAAATTAAAGAGAATTTTTGAGATTTTTTTTTAATAATTTTTTATATAAACAAAACCATTTAAATAATTTGAATATAAATTTCTAAATCAAATCAAATATATTCTTATTTAAGCAAAAGTTATTATACTCTCTAGAGATAAGGAAAAGTATTGTTGAAAGTCTAATAACAGATGTATATTTCCGGCTTATTTTTAATCCTGGTACATTTTAATCCCTTCCAGGATTATCTAAAGAATTACAATTTGAATTTATCACAATGCTAATCAACAATATCGAAATCGGAGTTGGAAGATATAACGCACTGCCGTATCACTAAAACGTTTTCAAGAAGTAGGTGTTGGCCATGCGATAAAAATACCTGGAAAGGATATTAGCATACTTTCTGATAGCCAGGCGACTTTTGGAGTAGTAGCTTCTAACATAACGACTACCAAGGCGGTTTGTGGTTGTCGCCGAGCTCTTAGTGAGATTACAAAATGGTACGATATTCATATCATATGAAAACCAGGACATAGTAGTATTCCACGAATCTATAGAGCAGGTGAACTCTCCAGACATGCGGCAACCATACGGTTAGCTCTCTACATTGGGAAAACCCTAGGAAAATTGCAAACTTTAATTGACAACGCAATAATGAATCCAGGAAAGATAGCGCAGATTTTTAGGGTTCTACTAAAACACTAAAAAAGCACACTCAGCATGATGGTTGAAGTTATTACTGGGCACTCATGCGAGATGCATTGGTCTTGGATACTAGGCAAACACCTTTTGCAGGAGCTGTAGACGTGGAAGTGAAGTAAAGTGCTCATTACCTACTGGGAACATGAGTAAGCAAACGATCTAAATGATCACGACAGGTGATTTAGAATCTAAATAGCTTCTTCAGAAGTTTTGGATGCTTCCAAGACTAGAGAAAATCGATGAAAATTGTGACTTCATGTCTTGAATAATTAATTCAAAAATTTTTTTTAAATGGCTATGTCACTAATTTTGAATATATTTTTTGTGGAATGCTTTCTACACTTACATCTGGTACAAATGGTGGTTCAACCATGCCAGCCTCTAAACGCTTCCAATTGATACAATTAAAAAATGGATGCAATTTTATTTCTCTAGCACCGAAACGACCATTACGACAGCCCAGACGTAATTTTATTGATTTGGCTAGCAACTGTTGGCATAAAGAACGGGCTTCATCACTAAATTTATTGGAATATTTTTCAGGATCCTCCTAAAAAAGCACAAAATAAAGTAGACATGAAATGAATTAATAAAAATATTAAGAAAAAAGAAAGAAAGAAAGAAAATCATACCTTAACCCTTCTATCCACCTCTTCACGTTTGACTTTCTCTTTGCGCGCTCTAAACGGTGCCTGACCCTCGATCATTTCGTAAAGCAGACAACCAAAACTAAACCAGTCGGGAGAAAATGAGTATTTTTCATTATCGATAACCTCTGGTGCCATATAACCTAAAAAATAAAATGAACATGACATACGAAATTAATTTTCACAGTTTAAATAATTATTTCAACAGAAACTTACCTACGGTGCCCACACGCCCTCTAACCATTTCACCATCGATTTCAACGGCTAAACCCAGATCAGATATTCTAACATGGCCATGATCGTCGAGTAAAATATTTTCCGGTTTACAGTCTCTATACACTATGCCCTGCTGGTGTAAATGTTCCAAACCACAAACAACTTCGGCGGCATAAAAACGTGCCCGTTGCATTTCAAAACCCGGATCACCACCCATGTTATAGATGTGAAATTTTAAATCACCACCTAAGCAGAAAAAAAGGAAAAAGATTCAGAAATTTTAAAAGGTATTTAAGAAAATTATTTACAGAGCTTTTAATAAAAATAATAATTTAATAAAAATAAATGAAATGTCCTTCTATTTTTATATAGTTTTAATTTTCAAATTTTCTCTTATAATAATAATAAAAAAAATATGAATGAATATAAATTTAAAAAATCAATTTCGAAATTGAAAGCCTCGAAGCAAGGACAGCAAAGTATACAAACGCTTAAGGCCTTCAGAGAGTATTATTTGATCTTTAATTTAAGAGAAATGATAGTCTGCTTCAGGGATATACAAAACGCATGCACACATATACATAAAACGTAAAAAAAATCGAAAAAATTAAAAATAAAGGAAACAAATCTTATGAAATAAATCAAAAAAAAAAAAAACAAAAAAAAAAACGATGGAATAACTTGAGGCATTTTTATTCATATAGTAAGGGAAAGCAAACATTTTTTTTTTAACTTCAATTAAATAAATAAAAAACAAAAAAATAAAACAAATATATCTGTGGGCTTACCATTCATTATGGTCAATACCAGACAAAGAGCATCTTTTGTTTCATATGCATACGCCAGATTAACCACGAAGCGTGAATTGATTTTTTGTAAAATTTGTTTCTCCGTTAATACCATGGATTCGCCTTTACGCTTCTTAATACGTTTTTTTTCTAACTTTTTACAAGCATACATTTTACCTGTGGCACGTACCTGCGAAATAAAGTATGAAATTCAATTTAAATTTTTGTGAAAATATTTTCGAAAAATTTAATGCAAATGGAAGCTAAAAAATAAAAATGGAAATAAATCTGCAGGTCATACGTTCAGTCAGATTTGATTCAAATTTCTGATGTTATTGAAACGTATGGGTCAAGTCGATCGGATTACGAGATCACATCATGATGGAAAAAACTGAGAAAATTCTGGAATTGTTCACCGATTGCTACTACTCATCGATTATATGCTTTGATAAACAATTAAATATAGGAGACGATTGGATAGCGGCCTGACAATAGGGCACCCCAAAAACATACAATTTTCCTGGTAGACATCTGGACGTTATTTCACATTCTATCATATATTTACTCATAGGAGTGAATAATTGGCACCAAAGAGAATGTAATGTCTAAGACTTTGCGGCCTAAAAACAATATTCCAAGACTACAATGGAATTGTTAAACTCCAGCCATTAAAACAAAATTAATAATCATGTTAATATTATCATGAGACCACATAGACCATCGACGCTATAAATCTTTTATACAATGAAAGTTTCTAAAGGAAGTACCCGGAATTTAAGCCTAAGAAAACGATCATCTATTTTAAATATTTAACCTGACTCAGTCTAGTTAGAGATTCGGTGTTATAAGAAAACATGGAACCAATGTTTTTGGACCAGAAGTCACCATAGTCTAGTAGGTAGTGTGTTGGCTTATTAGACGTAAGGCCCGAGTTTAAATCTCAGATCAGACATCAAAATGAAAATATGAAAATATTTCTTTGGCGACATCCTCTCAACAGATTTCTGGCAAAAACTCTGAGAGTAAATAAAATTGCCATGAAAAGCTTCTCAAAAATCTGTCGTCCGGAGTCGACTTTAAACTGTAGGTCCCGCCACTCATGTATAAAATTAATGCACACAACATGAGTGGTGTGAGAAGCTAGGTCGTAATCCTAACTGAAGGGTTGTAATAGCCAATTATGTACATATGTAAGTATGTATATGCCCATAGCATAGCAGTATGGTTGTAATAAGTTAATTACGAATGACAATAAGAAAATAATTACCACAATCCATACAGCTATTCCTATGATCTTAGGATTACATAGAGTCGTATAATGTCAGTGGACTCTGAATTGAGCAGTCAATGAAATACTGTTGTATATAATAATACCTCCCTGATCCTTTGCAATGAAATTCAATGGCAGAGGAGTTGTTTGGTAGTTTATTAGTTCTTTTCCTTCTTATATGAATTTCAACTACACAATCACTAGCAACTACTCCGATCACCATGTGTAGATAGTTTCTCTCCATGTCTCTGCTAACATAACCTACAAAAAACTAATTCAAATCAATTTCTCTCGTCAATAAATCAAAATGAGAAATTCACTCCATTCTCAGGACCCCTGACCTTATGTAAACTTAAATCCTGCCAACGGTTTTAATAGTAAAATTTATTGTTATTAAAGCTTAAACTTTCATTGGCCATTAAAAAACCCATATGAATATGCATTTTTAAAAGCGTTCCCATTAAAAATAAGTTAAAAATGTTCCTTTCTTGTCATAATTCTCGTTTTAACCCCCAGAAGGCTTAAAATGTCAAATTATTATTGTAAAACTCATGGCACAACATAGAGAACACACACGCACGTATAACTCACCTGACATGCACACACTTCACCAAAGCCACCTTTACCTAAAACACGATACATGCGAAATGTTTTATACGTTATGGGTTGTGCCTCCAGCCATTTCCACTGTAGGTAACTGCAAAAAGAGAGTAAAATAATAAAAAATATGAAAAATAAATACAATTAAACAAAATAAATATATAAAAAAAAAAATAAAAAATAAAAAACAACAAGTTTCAGTTTATGTACATTATGTAGGTACACAGTTGAATTTATTTACACAGGGCTATACTGCCTTCATATTTCAAGTGAATACAGTACATATGACGTTTTTTTTTCAAACTTTTTTTTTAAAAAAAAAAAAAAACGTGAAAAACATAAATATTTTAAATTCATTTGAGAGAGACGAGAGAGAAAGAGAGGGTCATAAATTTAAAACCTTTTAAGTGACAGAGAGTGTAATATTTTTTAATAGCCATATAGTATGGGAAAAAATAATAGGAACGCATTTTGTATATAAAAATTATGAAGTTGCCATATGCCAATAGCTAGGCTTATTAGACGTAAGACCACGATTCAAACCCCACGTCAAACTTCTCGAATGAAACGAAATATGAAAACAATATTTCCTTCGTCGACTTTCTCTCAGCAGTCTTCTGGCAAAAACTTTGTAAGTAAAATAAAAATTGCCATGAAAACTTTCTCAAATAAATTTGTCGTTTGTGTGTTGATATTAAGCTGTAGGTCCCGCCACTTGCAGATAAAATAAACACAAACAAGTGGTGTGAGAAACTAGGTCGTAATCCTGAGTAAAAGTAAGTTAGTACGTGATTTATTCTCAAAATTGCAATAAAAATCTTAAAACAAGCACTTGAGTTGCCTAAATTATGGATTCTTGTCTAGGCGTAGTCTTTAAAATCATAATTCTGCATGTGTGCCACCTCAATAGCATCGTCTCTTCAGCAAAAGAAATCATTTTGCAAACCATCATCATTTTATTCTATCTAGAACACTGGACCAACCCCAAAATGATCGGCTTTTTGGCCGATGACTTGCATTTTTTTGGTCGATGACTTGCAGTCATCGCTTTGTCGTCTATATTAATTTCAATGCCTATATCTTGAAGTCGCCGTAGTCTAGTAGGTAGTGTGTTGGCGTATTAGACTGAAGGCCCGAGTTCGACATCCCTGGTCAGACATCAAAACGGAAATATGAAAATATTTCTTCGGCGACTTCCTCTCAGCAGGTTTTTGGCAAAAACTCTGAGAGTGAATAAAACTATCGTTCGGAGTCGACTTTAAACAGTAGGTCCCGCCACTCATGTATAAAATTAACGCACACAACATAAGTGGTGTGAGAAGCTAGGTCGTAATCCTGACTGAAGGGTTGTAATGACCAATTATGTATGTTATGTATGTATGTATATCTCTAGTCCCAAGTAACGCCCGACCTGTAAACCTGTTTTGGAATCTTTGATAGCATGACTATCCAGACCACTACGTCCATTATCCAAACAAGTCCATTTATTATCCGATTTAATTCCATTTGTTGCTCATTTGAAGAAAACAATTAGCATCTTGCCTATATCTCTGGTCCCAAGTAATGCCCGACCTGTAAACCTGTTTTGCAATACTTGATGCCATGGCTATATAGCCCACTGGGTCCATTTCTCCAAAAATTTCCGAATTACCAGAGAAGCTGTTCGACTCAAGAGGTGTGTGGCGTATAATTTTTAAGGAACGGAGTAGATATAACAGTCTCCGATATCATATATTTGAATGATTTCTTCCATGACCATTTTTTGATTTTTCTTCTGTTAAACACTTAACATTGCTCTGTTAACATTTTTGGTTTGTGTCTTTGCTAGTTATATTCGAATTTATCTTCATATACATGAGAATTCATCGGCTTCTAACGAATTAATCTTGCTTACTAAACTTCAAAATATGGTTGCAATTTTGACGAAGCATGTGTCGTCTAGCAAATTCCAATTTTGTTATTCTTTACGTTACGTTACGCATGCTAATGCCAAAATGTCTATTTCGTGTTGTGTGACCTGTCACCGGTATAACACACATTTTTGAAGCAATTTTCACTACCATCGAAACTTGTTTTTCTTAGTAAATATTTATCGATTGATTTAGCAAAAAAGGATCATATCTTTTTAAGAAATTAAAATAATAAAATGCCTTTGGCTTGTATTTATGATTCTGGACAATTTTGAGTTTCAAAAGAAAAAAAAAACTAAAATTGATTCAAATTTGTAGCCATTACGTTACTTGACACTGTACATAAATTGTTTAGTAGCAGTTGACATGAATGTTCCATCAATTCAGTTACTTTTTTTGTTTTTGTTTATTTAAAAATTTTGATCAAAAATGCTTTCAGTTAAAATGTAATTTGTTTTATTTTTTTCTATTTTTATTTTTTCATTGAAGAATTTTATTTAAACAGTTGGTTGCAGCAGGGTTGAGAATAAAAATTTAAATTTAATTTTTTTTTTTTGGGAAACTCCATTTACGTAGAGAATAAAGGCAGTTAAATTCATATATTAAATACTGATTATTATGTACATATTTCAATAGGTCTTTCTTTAGTAGTTTTAATATGTCAACAAAATATTTTAAAGTTTATTTAAATAAATTTTTAATTGAGTCTGTAAATAATATTTACCGATGAAAATACATTGATGTTTCAAATTCTTGGAATGGTTCACCAGCCAGAAATGCTTTAACAGCCTTTACACATGGCTCAAACAGCTCCTTGCTGCCGCTGTTGATTTTATTGCGCACCTTTGATATGAGATCATCATTTAAAATGTCCAAAACGAATTCATCGGAGGCAGATAATGGTGTTTTATTCGAGTTGCCATTCAGTTTGGCAACTAAAATTGTTGTTGTACCTGCTGTGGTCGTTTCATCATCGGCGGCGCCACTCCCACTGTGTACAATGCCACCAACACCACCTTCATCATTATTATCAACACCGCCTCCATCACCTCCTCCACCGCCGCCGCCATCACCACCTCCACCACCATCACCATCATATGTGACGGTAGAAGAACCATCACCACCATCACCATTATGGTGTTGGAAATGTTTATGATTGTTGCTACAACTACTGCTCGTATTGTTGGCGGTGGTATTGTTGCATAATTCAGTCTCTACAGGATTTATTGCGGTTGTTGCTGCTGCTGCTGATTTTGGTGTTTTATTGATATTTTCCGTTTCAATTGAAATGTTGGTTTTAGTTTCACACTGCCTGCCATCCTCATCCTCATCATCATCCTCATCATCATGATTAATTGCATCTTTATTATCATCAGCATGAATACCTGTATTGCCATTATTTAGATTATCCATTGAGGTGGTCGTATCAATATCTAAAAATCGACTGCCAATCTCATGTGCAATGGCAAGACGATGTTCATCGTACTCTACTTCGTATCTAAAAAATGGATGAAAGGGAAATTTGTTCAAACTTGAAAAAAATAAACTGAGTTATAGTAATCCATCGCAGGAGCATTTGTTTGGTCAAACTTACTTCTGCACCTGATCCAGAAAGGAAATGTAACGAAAGTACAGCGGTCTTTTACTCTCACAAAACTGACGAAATAGCTCGCGACCAATGGGCTGTTGGTCTATGACATAGCCATAGCTTATATCTGAAAACCAAAGAAAGAACGAAAGGCAGAAAGAAAGATGGAAAGAAATGACATTCAATTTTTAATTTTGAATAAATATTTCAATTTTTCTATGCATGGTAGGTAGGGAAGACGTAATAGGCCTCCTTAATTTCTTTAAATTTAAAAACCGTATGAGAAAATTATTAAAGCGAACATACCTAATTTGTCTTTCAGGTGTATACACTGTGATATGTGTGGGAATTGTAGGATTTTTCGCCATTTTTTGCTTTTTCCCTTATTGCTATCGGAACCACCTTGAAAAAGTAGAAAGGAGAGAGAGAGAAAAGAGTGATGAACATTAATAGAATATTATTTAAAATTACAAAAATGTTTTAAAAACATAAATTATTTTAACCTTTTGCTCAGCTCACAACATAAAATAAAATAAAATAAGGGGTGATTTTTTAAGAGCTATAGGAAAATGTTTCAAAAAAAAAAAACACATAAAATTCAGAAAAATGCATGAAATCTTTATTTGAATCGATAGTACGGTCCATATGTATAATTTAATGTTTGAAGATTATTCCATGCAAATGGACCGCGACTGCTCCTCAAATGGTCCATCCGCTTAGTCCAATTTTGGCATATTCTTTCCAACATTTCGGCCGGTATCTCACGAATAAATTCTTCAATGTTGTCTTCCAATGCGTCAATTGAAGCGGGCTTGTCTGTATAGACGTGAGCTTTAACATAGCCCCACAAAAAATAGTCTAAATTAACGCCTTACATTTAGGCGGTCAATTGACCCGTCCCGAACGTGAAATAAAATATTCACCGAACTCGCCTCTCAATAAGTCCATTGTTACGCGTGCTGTGTGGCATGTGGCACCGTCTTGTTGAAACCACATGTCATGCAAGTCAAGCTCTTGCATTTTGGGCAAAAAAAAGTTGGATATCATCTCACGGTAGCGCTCACCATTCACAGTTACGTTACGATTCGCAGCATCTTTGAAGAAGTACGGTCCAAGGATGCCAAATTCAATGATTTGCAAGCATTGTTCGTTTGTAAGACGATTCATGGTTAAATTATAGACCAAACTGAAGATGTTTGACAATGAAACAAAACAGGAAACGTGCGTGAGCTGTTTAAACCGGTGTTGCCAAAAAGATAATAGCTAAAAAAATCACCCTTTACTAAAGTGAGGAGTGGAGTGGAGAACACAAGCGTTTAATATGTGAAAAATTTACATACGAAAAATATTTTCGAAAATATTCACTTGCTCGTTGGCACGTTTTCCTCCTCTTTGATACCGAGGAGGGAGTTAAATCCAATAATAAAAATCATCATAAAATTTTAAACGAAGCCAAACAATATACATACACACATACCAACAACCAACGCATAAGAGAAGCAAGAGTATCCTTTTTCTTAAGGAATTTTCTTAATTTAAAATTTTCGAAGATAAAAGGAAAAATTCGGTTTTTCCTTTTGCTTTTGCTTTTCATTTTCAGTTTCAATTTGTTTGTTTGAAGGAGGGGAGAAGAACACTTGCTTGTTTTTTCTATTTCCTTTCCACGAGGCAAAACAGTAATAATTTTGTAGCATTCAAGAAAACATTTAAAGGAGTTGTTTGTTGCACATACTCCCCTTACATACATACGTGAAAAGTGAGGTGTGTAGTGTTGGATGGGTTAAAATACCACAACCATTATTTGAAAAGAAACAAAAAAAAAAAAAGAAAAAAGAATTCTTTCTTCAATAATAATAATAAGAGAAGAGCATAAAATGTAAAATTAGAAAATTAAGTCATACGGTTACGACGAACGACAGTAATTTCCATAAAGACCCATTATGACAAAAGAAAGGAAAACAAAAAAAATGTGTTTAAGAAAAGGACTCTCTTTGGCCACAAGAAAAGTAACTAGAAGAAGATAAAACCACAATTAATGTCAGGATACTTAAACATTTTTAATACGAATAACTAGGATGCTTGGCAAGTTTATAAATACAATTTTTGGTTAAAAATTTTTATTTAAAACATTATTATTGGCCCACGCTACCTGAATTTCAATGCTTTTTAACGGCAATCGATATATCAAAAAAAGTGGAGAAAAAGTAAATTTTTCACTCAGTACTACTCCGATCACAGGTCTCTATTCGAACTTACACTTTTCTTTTTTAAACATATTTTCGTAATCGATTACAAATCCAAGCATTCCAGGTTCGAAACTTGGCGAAGAGGAAAAGTTTTTCAGTCGGGTTTTCAAAGTTACAAAATCGCTTGAAAAATCCTGTTTCATATGTACATACATAATTGGTCATTACAGCCCTTCAGTTCGGATTACGACCTAACTTCTCATTAATGCGTGGCGGAACCTACAGTTTAAAGTCGATTTTTGACAAACATTTTCATGGCAATTTTATTTTGTTCTCAGAGTTTTTGCCAGAAATCTGCTGATCAGCAGTAGCCGAACAAATATTATTTCATATTTCATTTTGTTGGAGATGTCTGACCTAGGGTTTGAACCGTGACCTCACGTTTAGTAAGTCAACACACTACCTACTAGACTGACTACGGCGAATTCAAACCCCTCTAAATCATTTTAAGTTCTGATCTCCAGAGACAGTAACGTCAAAAGTAAAAAAAAAACGTAGTAAGGCCAGGCAGCGTTAAATCTAGAAAAAGGATTTTGATTCAATCATCAAAAGTTCTACACTGCTAAACTGAACTTATATTCACAGAGACTTTTTTCTAGGGAGCCACAAATTACAACCCTATTGTCATAGAACATCATGAAAATATTGCAGCTACTGTTTGGTATGGGTTTCACGATTACCATGGATTATATTTCTTCAATTATGAAATCGCTTCGGACCTCCTAGTTTGTGCCATTCGTCACTATACGTGACTGTAAAGTGTTTTGCCTTGACGTTTAATTAGAAAATGGATATCGGAAGTAGTGAAGGAATTCCAATTTTATAGAAAACTAATCTTGCTTCAGTCACGTCAGAAATATATATCATAATAATCACGGCAATTATGGTAGACTAAGTTTTCTTAATTACAAGTCGTCGTAGTCTAGTAGAGCGTGAGTCTACGGTTCAAACCCCCGGTCAGACATCTCGAACAAAACGAAATATATAAAAATATTTCTTCGGCGTTTTCCTCTCTGCAGATTTCTGACAAAAACTCTGACAATAAATATAATTGCCATGGAAAGTTTCTCAAAAACCTGTCGTTCGGAATTGACTTTAAACTGTAGGTCCCGCCACTCATGTATAAAGTGAACCCTACTCACAACATAAGGGGGTGTGAGAAGCTAGGTCGTAATCCTAACTGAAGGATTATAATGACTAATTATGTATGTATAGTATGTATATATGTTTATTGGTTACAATTAGGGTTTCTAAGCGGGAAAAAAATCCCGGAAATTCCCGGGAAATATTTTTTGGTAAATCCCGGGAAATTTTCTTCGGGAATTTTCGGGAATTTTAAATGATTTTTATTCTTAAGTTTAAAGTTTTTGAAATGAGCTCACTTCAAACAGCTTCGTTACAACAATATGCTAAACCAGAAATAGGAAAACAAATTCATTTGGGCTGCGATGTAAAAACGCGTTGGAATTCAATTATATCTATGAGATATTTATGAGAATTTCTTAAAGGCCAAAAATTGTATAAAGAAGTGTTTGATACATTTCAATTTAATTAACATGTGGAGAGATGAATACATATCGATTTTGGATGACTTATACTAAGTTTTAAACCCAGCTAAGATAGCTGTAGAGGCCTTTGGGCGAAGAGATTGCAATTTACTGATTGCAGAAATCATCCTTGAAACGCTTTATAAAGAATTGGAAAGTAAAAACAACATATTATCAACAAATTTGTTGGCATCAC
Source organism: Sarcophaga caerulescens (assembly GCA_927399465.1). Lineage (NCBI taxonomy): Eukaryota > Metazoa > Arthropoda > Insecta > Diptera > Sarcophagidae > Sarcophaga > Sarcophaga caerulescens. The sequence continues at coordinate 34,300,471 of OV656872.1, read as the reverse complement.
TAAAGTGTCGTATAAATGAAAGAAGAGAAATTAAATTATATTCTTTACTAAAATTTTAAAAAAACCCGGATGATTATAAATCGATTAATTTTTCTTATCCAAATAAAACGACCCTATTATTAACTGCTGAAGAAATGTACAAAAGACTTTTTGAAATGGAAAATCATAGTGCCGACGAAACACTACTATCAGAGGATGAAACCTCAACACACACATTTAAAGAACACCTTGAAAAGTCTATAACAAATTCAACATTAAATCCAAAGAAAAAAAAGAAGCCTGATAAAGTGCTAAAGAAAGAATTTGGTATTTTTGTAATAACAGGAAATCGTACGACCAACTTGAAACATTTGTATGATGCACTGCTATCTGTGAGATCCACATCAACAGAGAGTGAACGAGTATTTTCTGTAGCAGGCAACATATCAACAAAAATAAAAAATAGAACAACTGATTAACTTTTGAATGCTTTAATAATTAAAATTTTATTTTTTGAAAGGAAAAAATTTTACTAATCTCACTACGTTATTACACGCTTCCTTTTTTAATATTTGTTTTTTCTTCATTTATTGTTTTTTATTTAAAAATTTAATAAAAATGTTTATTTTTGTTTAAATGTGGGTTTATTTATTAAAAGGAGTGTTTAAATTTTAGCTAATATTTATTTTTACAAATTTAATTCAAATTCCCGGGAATTCCCGGGATTAAGAAATTTTATTTTTCATTTCCCGGGAGGCGAAAAAGTTCGGGAAATTAGAAACTCTAGTTACAATAAAGCTCCAACAAGAGAGTTAGTAAGTCAGGTTAGCTGTTGCAAAATCGATTTCAACACGGCACCACTTTAGAGAACTTGAGAGCGAAAAATGTCTTTGTGCGCTTAGACACCCAACCAACTACATTAGAAATCAGCTGCTGCACTATTTAAACAGATCACATTCGAGAGGGATGAACTCTATTTTGCTTAAAAATATAATGGTTCTGGAGATTATTAATGAATTTATTAATTGGAATAGAATTACAAATTATATCATGATTATTACGAATTGAGTAACTTAAACATTTATGCTCGGTATAGAGCAACGGAACAGAGCCTTTGGTGGGGGTAGAACGTATTTACACTCTAGAGTACCACGAAATCCATTTAGAGTTCGATTTTAACAGTGTTATGCTTTCCTTTGACAGCTGCAACGTCATTAACAAAATAATTTCATTAAACAATCTCAGGTGGGAGTCGAATGTACTACCCTCATCTCACAGGGCATCCATTTGGAGTTCTCTTTAGAAGTTTTATGCTTTCTTTTGACGTTATTAACAAAATAATTTCATTAAACAAGAACAAAATGATTTTGCGGTAAATGGTTAAACAAAATTACTGAATTGAGGCATTAGAAAGTCAAATTCAAATTCCTTTCATGTTCGTACTTGGTATGCATTTTGGCCTCGTATCAAGACATATGGACTACAATAAGGATTTTAACTTGTAACACATAACAAACTTAGTTTCGCATACATATCATGTGTTACCCAACGACTCAAAACTTTACAACACTTTCATTTCCATGTCAGCGTTGAAAAGTTATGTACGAAGCATGCTAATCCGTAAAAGTATCTCTTATTCTTCTTGTAGTGCTTACCCCAACATAGTAACAACGGTTTGAAGTGGATATGCCCTTAGGCATGTTAAAATACTGACGACAAAAGTTATGATACCCGTAGTATACACTGTTTTAAGCATAACAGTAGAAAAAGTAGAACATCTCACGCAGAAAAATAAAAAGAGAGAGAACAGAAAGAAAAGGAAACTAAAATTTAAATGAATGAAAAAGGAAACGCTTTGTCATCATCCTAATAACGAGCAATTGTTGCTGTTGATGTTGCTTAACGACATTTGTTGTTGAACGAAATGTCTTTAATTTGATGCAGAATGAATGTGAAAGTGTAATGGTGGAAGGAATGAAATTATTTAACGAATAACTTCTTTCTTGTCTTTCTTAATCCTCTTGAGTCTATGATACCCACCATTAGAAATTCTGTTGTCAACGTTATCTTCAGAAAACATTTACAGTTTTACAATAAAACAAATGTAATGCAAATAAAATGAAAACAAATTTAAATTTAATGTGGAAATATTTGTTGAAAAAAAAATTCTTTAATTATTTTCAAAACATTTAAATACGAATACTTTTGTAACTAGCAACAGCCATATACAGCCATTGCCTATACGCCTACGAAAGGAACAAAATTCAAATGTAAAATCATGCTATGGAGGAGATAATGTTATCAAATCTTAAATAATTTATATTGAATTCGCAAATATTTTTAAGAACCCAAGTAAGTCTTCTTAAAAGAATCTTTCCAAGTTGTTATTATGTACAGCGTTAAAACAAAATCTGGTGCTTTGATTTAGAAGCCTTAGGAGATAGTTAAATGACCTGATCTTACAGCTACATTTCTGTTTAAGTCCAATTCATTCACGAATCAAAAGATAAAGTATCTGTTCTCATATTTTTCATCGATTGCGTTGGATACAAATTTTTCCAATACGCATTTCGAAAGAGTTTTAAAACAACATTGTGTCTCCAATCAATCAAAAATCTACGATCCAAAACCTTACTACTACCGGTACTTAAGCATAGACTATGTCCGATAACGACAAGAAGATGCTAAGTACTTTTAGGAGAATGGTCTTAAGGACGACCAAGGCACGTCATTTGCACAGAGGACAGCAAGATTTACAAGAATATATACAGAAGTAAGTCAGAGAGGATCTGGAGAAGAGATCATTCTAAGTTGTACTGGAAGGACGCCTTAAATGATTACGGCAAACTTAGAATGAATATAGCTTAGAGGACATTTGCTACGGATAGGAAGATCTGTAGGAGAGATATGGTTTAGACCAGGGGTTATACCATGCTGAGGAATCCAAGTTCTTATGATTCTTAAAGACTTTCAACAGAAAATTACTCGAAAGTAAGTCAGAGGTGATCGGAAAGTAAGCTTTCCTAAGATGCCATTGTCTAGTTAATTGGTTTAATAGACCCGAGCCCATGTTTTAAACCTCGGTTCGGACATCTCGAACAAAACGAAAATTAAAAAAAAATGGGCAATTTCGTGTCAAGTGACCCAATTTTTAAAATCGATGTCTTTCGATTTGGATGAAATTTAAAAACTTTGGTTTTGAGTTAAAATATTTATTTTATAGATATGCCTCTTGCTACTAAGTGTTCACAAAGATCTTAAAGGAAATGGTCTAAGTTTTCTTTTGAGGAAAAATAAAAAAACTCCATTTCGAAAAAAATGGGGGAAAATGAGAATGGTACATGTGCCAAATATTGAAAAATCTTATTCTTGAGTTAAAAAATAATTTTTTTGATAGATACCCCACTCGTATCCCATTAAGCGATTATGAAGGCCTTAAAGGAAATTTTGTAAGCTTTCTTTTAAGCAAAAAAAAAAAAAAAAAGGCCCAAATTTAAAAAAAAATAAAAAAAAAAATTTTTAAAAAATTAAAAAAATTATTTTTGGAAAGATTGAAGAAATAGCTATCTAATATCCTTTGGAAAATTTTTGCTAGGACCAATAGGTGAAAAGTTATACACATTTAAAAAAGCCCTGTATGACCAAAATGTCCAACTTTGACCCCCTCTAACTCCGGCAGTTCTTGACTGATAGAGCTGAAAATTTGTGTCTGGCCAACTATCCAATAGTACTAACAAATTTCATCCAAATCGAAAGACATCGATTTTAAAAATTGGGTCATTTGACACGAAATTGCCCAAATATATATTCCTTTCGGCTTCTGTCTCTCTGCAGTTTTCTGGCAAAAACTCTGAGAGTAAAACAAAATTTCCATGAAAAGTTTCTTAAAAATCTCTCGCTTGGAATCAACTTTAAATTTAGGTTTCGCCACTAATGGATAAACTAACACACACAACATGAGTGGTGTGCGAAGCTAGTTTGTAATCCAGACTAGGTTGTTATCCACACTAGGTTGTAATCCAGACTAAATGGTTGTAACGACCAATTAGGTAAGTAAGCCAAACTTGTTTAATTTACTAAATAAGTGAGTCCCGGCAATAGAAGATTTTAAATATAATTGATTAAATAAGTTACTATTCAGCTAATATCACAGTAGCTATTAAAATTTCCCAACTTTAAGTTTCTTTTGTTGGTAAAAAAAAAAATTAATAACCGTGTTATGATAGAAGAGACTGACTGGCTATGAATCGTGCATTTTTCTTTAGTTTAAACATAATGAATTAATTCATACCAGATGTACACACACAGAGATTGGCTGTCATGCAATGTAAACAGAAAGAAAGAAAGAAAAAAAAAATAACGAATGATTAATTAACACTGATGATATGACTTAAGAGCATGAAAAAAAACTTTTTAAAGCATTAAAATGCATTTTAATTTTACTACAATATTTACACAGCATGTTCGCACCAATACGCTTAATTAAATCAAATTATTTATTCAATGCATTAAAAAAGTAAATATTTTATATCTTGTATCTCGAAAAAAAAACAAAAAAAAAATATTTCGATCACTTCTATTTTTTTTTCATCTTTCAACAACTCAACATCATTAGCATTTAAAGTGGAGATACAAACGAAAAATAGAAAAACAAAAAATAAAATATTTCAAATGCCATGTTATTACACATTGGATGGCAGGCAGGCAGGCATGCATGCAAATAAAACAATATTTTTTGTCACATCATGCTGAGAGGTGAATAGAGATCATTAAAATGTAGTTGTAGTGCTACACTACACCCTCTTACATTCCTGACAATTCCGAGACAATTTTCAGCGTTTTAAGCTGCTTTTCTCTCTCCTAAGAGTTCTTCTTTGTTGTTGTTGCTGTTGTTGTTACTGTTGTTGTTCATGCCATGTTTTATTCTAATTTACATAGAATTTTGCATGTTTCAACTGCATCTCATTCATGTCTGCACTAATAATACGCATCATGAATAAGTGTATGCTGTCAGGTAAGCGTAGGCATAAGAGCTTTTACAGGGTATTTCATTGTAAGTGAATAATTAGTAGAAATCTTGTTATGTTATACATACTCAGAACGGATGATAATAAATAACTGTTAACATTGTGCTGCCCACAAGTAAAGGGTGTACACCAGAGATCAGCAACGAGTATTCAAAACGATGAGTAGATTCGAGTCATACTTATTATTTCTGATACTTATACGCATTCATACTTATTTTAATATGATACTCATACTCAAAGGTGGAAGTACTCGTCGTATTCATACTTAACAATACGCATGATGTTATTGACTTCGACTCGTCTCTACTTAACATTTACACGAAGCACAAAATAAGTATGATTCGCGTACGAACACTACTATACTCACAAGAAGATTGTGTGTATGCTTTGCTTGTTGTCTTTGTCTTTCCTTTCTTCTTTGTTTGTATATGCAACAATAACAAAGGCTGTAAATTTTGATGAATGATTCGAGCCACTCGAATCACTTATAAGTATAATAAGTATTTTTCTAAATTTATGAATCTGAATGAGTAGGCGTATGAATCAAACAATGAATCGAATGTTGTGAGTTTGATGTCAACGTTGTACTCATACTCATTGTAACCTATACTTATAAATCAATGCTGTAGCGAGTACGAATGAATCAGAGTAGTTGAATTTCAATACTCTGGACTCACTCAAACTCAAAATTTCATGAGTACTTATGAGTAGCGAAAATACGATTCATTGCTGATCTCTGGTGTACACCCACTTGAATAGGTTTACAGAGGAAAGAAGTTGTTTGGAAAGTAATCTTAACTCTTTAGAAATACAGTCAACCCTCCTATAACGCGGTGAGTGCGTACCGCGTTGTATGGAAACTGCGCTATAAGAAACTCGGATTTAACCATACCAACCAGGCTAATTCGTAGCGCGTTCTATGGAAACCATCTACCGCGTTGTATGGAAACCGCGCTATAAGAAACTCAGAATTAGTACAAATCACATTATTCGTACCGCGTTATATGGAGACCAAGACAAGATAAATTATACATATGTATATGTATTAGTTTTATTGAATTAAAGAGTTCATTTAAGGATTGATAAAAAAAAATCATTAAATAAAAACTAAACTAAAAGACTGTTTTCCAACAAAAATTAAAAAGACTTTTGTAAAATTATGTAGTTTTTCAACATTCATCCTCACTGTCAGATATGAATGAGTTGCAGAAAATTTTGTAGAAAAACTTGATCAGCAATAAAACGTATGTCCTGTGAAAGAGCTTTGAGATGACTGAAACCGATGTCGTAGACGGCTATGAGATAGCTGGCATGTTTATATAAACATGTTGTTTATACATATAACTCGGCTGTGTTTTTGCGTCGAAAATAAAGCTGATATTAAATCCTATTACAATATCTAGTTACTAGAGTCATTCATAGGCTGTGCGGAAGGAACTTATGGGATGTGGTTGAACGGAAACAGCGCTGTAAGAGTACTGCGTTATAAGAGGGCTGTCGCAATTTAAGCTCTGCGTTATGTGGAAACCGCGTTATATGGAAACTGTGTTCTGAGAGTACCGCGTTATAGGTGGGCTGTCCCAATTTCAGCTCCGCGTTATATGGAAACCGCGTTCTGAGAGTACCGCGTTATAGGAGGGTTGACTGTATTTTTCTATAAAGAAAGTGTGTAGCTTTTATGCCATTAGATATTTAATTGGCCATTACAAAGTTTTATTGAAGATTATGGTCTAGATTCTCACACCAACTAAGTTGCAAGTGTTAATTTTATCCATGAATAGCGAAACATCCAGTCAGATGTCGACTCCGAATAATAGGTTTTTTATTGTAATCAGTTACACTCTGAGCTTATGAAAACTTAAAAGACTGCTGAGAGGGGTTCGCTGAAAGAAATATAAATGACAACTGGGTTCGAACTAGGTACTCTCATTTAATAAGCCAACAAACTTGCCACTAGAATAAGACGATATTCTTAATCTCTGTAAAGCTATGTCTTTCTATGTGTCTCAAGAGTTTTTCGAATAGAAAATAATCACAGTGACTGAGGTAGGGAAGCAATTTTTTTTATTTTTAAATCTCCCTTTATACAGTTCAGATTTTCAAACAGGCGATAATCACTAGCATTGAATTAGCGATAGAAGCAGGCTAAATTTCTTGTTTTTGGAGAAATAAATCATAATAAATGAGAAGCCGTAGTGGCCGTAATCTGGTCGATAGTGTATTGGTTTATTAGACATGAGACCATGGTTCAAACACAAGGTCAGACATTTCCAACAAAACGAAATACGAAAAAATATTTCTTGGGCGACTTCCTCTCAGCAGATTTCTGGCAAAAACTCTGAGAGTAAAACAAAACTGAAAAGTTTCTCAAAAAGTCTGTCGTCCGGAGTCGACTTTAAACTGTAGGACCCACCACTCATGTATGAAATTAACACACACAACATAAGTGGTGTGAGAAGCTAGGTCGGAATCCTGACTGAAGGGTTGTACTGACCAATTATGTACGAATGTATGTATATATGTAAGTAGGTATGTATGTATGTAAAGGAGAAGGTGCTTTATCGATGGACAAAAGGAATCAATTCTTGTTCTACAATTGCAAGTGTTTTTCATATTGCATGGTAATACCCCTTGTAATGATACGGTGTCCATAAAATCACAAGAATTCTCTGGGCGGATTCTGATATGATCAGGTGAATAGAAATATAGATGTACAGTTGAGCATCGATTATCCGGGATAATCGAGACCGGGATAATCGATTTTCCCGATTAATTTATGTAAAACTTTATACGTATTTTTACATAAGTTTTTTATTTATGTAAATAATATATACACATGGAGCACATAGTATTAACATGTACACGTAACTAATAATTAAAAAAAATGTTTTAAAATAGTTTGTTTGTTCTTTTTAAATTTTTTTCTGCCAAAAGCTTCTCTTGAACACGATAGTGTTGCAATTTATCTTGTTCTGTTATGTTCGAAAATTCTGAATAAAAATAAGGGATTTCCAATTGTTTGCTTTTGTTTTACACGTTAGGTGTTGCTAACTCAATCAAAACAAATTTTAGTGTTCCCAACACGATCAAAACAAATTATTTAAGAACCCGTATAATTGATGTAATCCCGGATAATCGATTAAAAATAAAAAAGCTTTTGTTCATTACCTAACCCGGATAATTGATGTCCCCGGTTAATCGAATCACGGATAATCGATGCTCAACTGTATTTGAATCGAATAATAGCGACGACACGATGTTCTAGGCTTAATTGGCATACAGGTGTCCTTCGTCCACTAGATCTACCGTATCCTAAGCGTCTATCATACGAACACTTGATGATGGAAAATTGTAGAAAATAATGAATAAAACCTTTAAATTTCAAACGGTTTACCATTATTTGATCCACATTTCGGAACACCCTTTCATTAAACACTTCAGCATTCCAGCATGTCAGCGTGTGTGTGTGTGTGTGTATATGTATAGAGAAAAGCTGTTTACAATGCTGCTATTGCTGCCTTTGCTATTGCTGGCTGACTGTCTAATTCAATCTTTGCTTAATTTATAGTTTATAACAGTCTCATTTGTTGCTTCTTTTGTTGTTGTTGTTGTTCTTGTTGTTACAATTGTATACGTTTTATGCCTTACGGTAGCAGAATCTGAAGTGTCTCTAAATCACATGAATGTCTATTAAGTAACTTAAATGCAATAACAAGAACAACGATAACAGCAACAATAGCAATAAGAGCAATAAATAAAAAAGAGAAAAAAAAAAATAACTTGAACAAATGAATTTACAGTGAAGTGTGTGTATGTAGTTAAAGAGCAACAATAATAACAATAACAATTACAACATGTATAATAATAATATGCTGTTGATGTTGTTGTTGTTCTTGCACGTAAATTGTAACTGCAAACATGTTGAACTTGCCACCTCATTGCAACAAATTATACATAAAATAACGACAACAACTGTAATAACAGAAAATAACAGCAACAACAATTAAAATTACATTTGAATTCAACAGAAGATAGACTCTAATAGGGAAGAAGGAAAAGATAGTTTCTTGTTGATTTATTTGCTTAGGATTTAATTGGCCTGCTACAACAGATACACACTACACACACACACACACCACTAACATAACAATGTATTGAAACTCAACACAAATAAATACGGATCGTTAATTACAAACAAGACTTTATGTGAAGATTGAAGAAGTTTGCTGTTGATTTATAGCAACTGTTGCAACATTAATGCAATTTAGAATTGTTCTTCATTTTGTTACAATTTAAATGATTTCCTTTTAACACCAACAGAGTTTTACAAGCCAATTCGAAGATTTGGTTTATGCGAATAAGTATTTAATTCCTCTGGCGCAAGGTTTTCAAACATTTAAGCAATACTTGGAGTTCTGAACAGATGTAGTACCTCAACGAGATGAAATCACATTCAGATTTCAATTGCAATCATAATGGAGAAGCGCACAAATTTCTAGACGAACAGTATCCTATGTCATCTTATTGGAAAGCTTATCAGCGATGATGTTAAATTATATTTCTATGTACAGCGTGGAATTCAGTTTGCGAAGAAACAGTGAAATTGGTTTAAATCATTTAAATTTAATTTCAAGAATACGAGTATTTTATTAGAAACTTTTTCAATTCACTACAGATTACACTTTCACTGGCAAATCCAGAAAGCGAAAGACGATTTCGTAAAACGAAAGTGCTTGTATGACTATGTGAAGTTAGCTACGAAAGTTATATTAATTTTTAAAGTGAATGTTATGTTAGCAAAAAAAAAAAAATGCAAGTTATCGACATAAAAAATGCAGGTCATCGATCAAGAAAATGCAAGTTATCGACTAAAAGATGCAAGTCATGGACCCAAAAAATGCGAGTCATCTCCCAAAGAATTGCAACTTGCAAAAAATACGTCATTTTATTGGAATATAAAGGGTCCGCCAAATAAAAATTTTTTTTTTTTGAAAATGCTTTAAAAAAAACTATTGAATATTTTCTCAAATTTCTTTTTTTATTTGAAAGTACAACCCTTCCGGTTAATAATGGAAAATAATTTCATTCAAATGGCTGCCTCGGCTGGCCATGCAGTAGTCTACACGATCGGTCCAATTTTTAAGCACATTATCGATTGTGTGCAGCTGTATTTCACCAATGGCTTCACGAATATTGTCCTTAAAAGCGTCAATTGTCTCTGGCTTGTCGGCGTAACACTTATCTTTGACGGCACCCCACAAATAATAGTCCAACGGTGTCAAATCGGAGCTCTGATGTGGCCAAACGACATCAGCTCTGCGGCTGATAATGCGATCTTCAAAAACAGGGCGCAAAACATCGAGTGTAGCTTCGGCTGTGTGGCACGTAGCGCCGTCCTGTTGAAACCAAATGTTGCCAATATCCTCTTCTTAAATTTTTGTAAACAAAAATTCGTTCAACATATCCCGATAACGATCGCCATTGACTGTAACGGCCACTCCTTGCTCATTATCGAAGAAAAATGGCCCAATTATGCCTCTGCACCAAAATCCGCACCAAACAGTGACTCGTTTTGGGTGCGTCGGCACCCAAATGTATGCGTGAGGGTTTTCTGTGCTCCAAATGCGACAATTTTGCTTGAAAGATCAAAATGAGCTTCATCTGATAAGATGATTTTTTTTTGCCAAAATCGGCATCTTCTGTAAGCCGGCTACTGCATGGCCAGCCGAGGCAGCCATTTGAATGAAATTATTTTCCATTATTAACCGGATGGATTTTACTTTCAAATAAAAAAAGAAATTTGAGAAAATATTCAGTAGTTTTTTTTAAAGCATTTTCAAAAAAAAAAAAGGTATTTGGCGGATCCTTTATAAACGTATATCAACTCAAAGAGTATTTTTAAATTTTTAAGTTCATTTCCCTTTCTACATTCATTTATTTTTTTGATATTTTGACAAAAAGTTAGCTCCGATCTCAATTAACGCCCGACAGTAAGAAAACCTGTTTTGGAATCCTTGATACCATGGCTATCCAGTCCACCAGATCCGAGACATGGTCTATTTCTCCCACAAGTCCATTTTTTGTCCGATTTACAAAGAACACTTTTTTTTGCTTATTTGAAGAAATCAATTAGCTTCGTCGGCTATATCTTCGGTCCAAGGGTTACCCGAACGTTACGTAAATTGTTTAGGAATCCTTGGTCCAAAAGCTTTCAGCCCACTAGATCCGAAAACAGCAACTTTTTAAAACTTACCCCATTTATGGAGAGCATATATACATACATACATACATAATTGGTCATTACAACCCTTCAGTTAGGATTTCGACCTATGTAGCTTCTCACACCACTTATGTTGTGTGCGTTAATTTTATACATGAGTGGCGGGACCTACAGTTTAAAGTCGACTCCGAATGACAGATTTTTGAGAAGCTCTTCATGGCAATTTTATTTACTCTCAGAGTTTTTGACAGAAATCTGCTGAGAGGCAGTCACCGCAGAAATATTTTTTTTTTCATTTTTTCGTTTTGATGCCTGACCTGGGATACGAACCCGGCCTTTACGTCTAATAAGCCAACACATTACCTACTAAACGGCGACTGGCGGAGATCATATTTGGTAAAAATTGTTATAACACGACGTGTATAGAATATTAAGAGAATGCTTACGAAAAAAAAAATGAAGGAGCCTGTATCAAAAACTAAGGTAAACAATAAAATTACGCGCATAAAAACTATTCAAAAATATGAATTAAAACAGATTTCAACGATAATATAAAATTATTGAGAAAAAAAAAAAATCAATAAAAATCAATAAACGCGTATTAATGAATAAATTAATGAAATAATGAATGAATAAACAAATGTAGGCGATGATTATGTGTGTTGTGTATAATAATACAGAGTAAATCTATAAAAACTATATTTTAATGATCATTAATATTAAAATAAAACAGAAAAAAAAAATAAATTTTTGTTTTTTTTAATTTTCCACAATGAAAACTTAATTTGCATTATTACAACATTTATGGGCACATTTATTTTTGAATATAAGAAATCTAATAAAAAAAAAAACAAAAGAAAAAAAGGCAATAATTAATTGTTTATTTATTTATCTGTTATTCATTATAAATAATTAATTAATAATTTACGAATTAATTCTGATTTTACTTTCATTTCTTATGGGTGGCAAATAGAGTTTGGGGTTCGGGAATTCCCGGTATTTCCCGGGAAATTTCTGTCGGGAATTCCCGGGACATTTTTTAAATATTCCCGGGAAATACGGGAAATTTTAAATTAACGTATTCTTGTACACTTTTTTGGAAAAAAAGGTCTATAGACTAGTAAATAGACTGTTCTGAAGACTAGTAAATAGACTGGTCTATAGGCAAGTCTACAGACTAATCACTGGCTACTCTTTTGACTTGTTTATGGACTAAAATCATTTAAAAAAGTTGTATTGAAAAAATAAAGCAGAAAAATAATTCTTTGTATAAATTGAATTATTTTCTTTATTTCAGAGAATTATAATGAAGCTATTGCCAACATAAGGAAAATAATCAAAATTTCCAAAAAAAAAAGTCTTTTAAAAAATGCTACTCTTCAAAAATATGTAAATAAAGAGTATCATCTAAGCCTAGATGTACGAACTAGGTGGAACAGCATGGTTGGAATGATACAATCATTTCTAAAAATTAAAAATGCAATAAAAAAGGCTTTAATAGATTTACATTTATCATCATTGTTTGTTGAAGATTATGTCCCACACTTGGAAACATTGGTAAACGTCTTGAACCCCATAAAAGATGCAGTGGAAGCTTTAAGCAGGCGTGAAACCAATTTGATAACAGGTGATGCTATTATGAATACACTTTTTTTTTTTTTTTATGAAACCTGCACTCAGGGGATGGCCCCTACTCATGCAGTGCATTGTGCAGGTTTTTTAGGAAGGGTGGAAAGGGGGAAAATGCGAACGGCAAGGAAACGAGTTGCTGCTAGGTGACTATAAAATGGCTAGTGCTATACCTTCTCCATTAGATAGTCTACAGGCAATCGTCCCCAAGAAGCCCGCAGTTTCTCACGCCACTTATGGTGTGTGTTAATTTTATACATAAGTGGCGGGACCTACAGTTTAAAGTCGACTCCGAACGACAGATTTTTTAAGAAACTGAGAAGAACAGTTATTATCTGTTGATTCAATACTTTCGGAAAAAATGGTTCCCACAATTAAAAGTAAAGTAAATGAAAGATATAATGGCAAATTGATGACATTAGTAAATTATCTAAACGCTTCACAACACAATAATATTAACATAACAAAGGCAATGTTAAAATCCTATGCAGAGCAAATGTACAAACGCCTATTCCAAGGTACTGAAATAATATCGGCTGAAAATGATGAAGATATTTCCGTTGCGCAAGTATATCAATGTTTTAAAGAAAAGTTGAAAAACGCCATTAATGAGGCTAAAGAAAAAACAAGAAAACTGAAATTAAAAACAGACAACTTATTTAAAAGAGAGCTAGCTTTATTTGAAGCTAGTACAAACAGAACCAAAAATTTAGACATACTTTTTAATGCATTGTTAACGGTACTTCTGTAGAAAGCGAACGTGTTTTTTCGTTAGCTGGTAAATTTTCAACAAATTTACGAAATAGAATGTCTGATGAGTTATTAAATGCACTAATAATTTTAAAAACTCATTTTTTGAAAATTTAGTTCTTCGAAAATTTTTTATATTTTTATTTTTAAAATTAAATTATTTTTTAATCAATTCTTAATAGTAACTGATCTCAAAATGTTACCATTAATCTGTTTGTTTCTGTTTATACAGTATCAATTTAGATGTATTATTTTCTTTTTTGTTAATAAAATAACATTTTAATAAAAATCTTAAGCATTTTACTAGTATTGGGAATTTTAAAAGATTTCCCGTTTACCGGGAAATGAAAAAGTCCGGGAATTCCCAAACTTTAGTGGCAAATAAAAACGTTTTTTTTTTTCTGAAAATTTAAAAAAAAAAAAAAAAAAATTTAATTTTTAAAGAATAAAATTTAAACATGCAACATAACTGTATTTACTTGAGTGGAAATGATTTTTTATACTTTTTTGTATAAAATTTAACGTTTTAATTTATTTCCCTGTTGTATGTATGTACTCGTATGTCGTACACATTGTTATAAAATTGTTTGAAAACATTCATTCATGAGAAGGTTAAAAGGGGCGGCGATGGTTTAAATAGTAAAGTCAGTAGAGACGCAATCTTTTATGATTAAATTTTTAACACAGTTTGCGTTTGTATATTTTTTGGGGGTTGTTGAACACAAAAGTTATTGTTTTTTCCGACATATTTCCAGTTAAAATCGATCAACAAAATTGTTAAAAAATAATAAAAAAAAAATGAAAAAGTTTTCTTTCTTTTCATTAGAAAGTAGATTGCCATGGCAATTCCAATATACAGTGAGCGTCAAAAGCAAATGTACATTAAAAAAAATATGCATTAATAAATTACCGTTATTTTTATTTTAAAATTGTTTCATTACCAGTTTTTAAAATTGAAGCAAAAAAAAAAAAAAAAGCAAAAAAAACCATAAAAAAATTTCGAAATATTGTCAAATTTTTTCGGGCACTCTCCTTAGGTGGTAAAAGTTGAGTATAGTGATTGTTAGAATTTTATCCTTAGTATACAGTTTCTTTTAATGCTCACTGTATGTTTTCAATACGTACTAGTTTTACAAAAAAAAAATATATTTTACTGAATCTGAAATATTTGACAAATTATATCCCCTACCATGTGGAAACATTTTATAATCTGAGAGTATTAAATGAAAATGGTATAAAAGACTTCGAAATAAAATAAAAGAAAAATTTTATTTTAAATCAAATAAAGAGACACTAGTCAGCTATTAAATTTCATTTCACTGCGTTTGTCATATACAGACGCATATGAAGTTTGGAGATTGTTTTTCTTAAATAATATTCAAAAACAATTTTGTTATAAAAAAGTAAATTCAAAAGGAAAAAATTTTATTAAGAAAAATCCTAAATTTTTGCATGAAATTTTAGATTTTATTTTGCATAGTTTTATTGATTGCATTCAGGTTGTTTATTTAGAGGGGGTATTTTCAATTTTTCTCGCATAGAAACTGCCACCAAAAAAAGGGGAGCTACAGACTAGTCACTGGAGAAGTTCCGATAAAACACAAATCACACACTTTAGGGTAAAGCAGGCCGGTTAAGTTTTTTAAAGTCGCCGTAGTCTAGTAGATAGTTTGTTGACTTAGTAGACGTGAGGTCACGGTTCAAACCCCATGTCAGACTTCTCCAACAAAACACGAAATATAGAAAAATATTTCTTCAACGTCTTCCTCTCAGTCGATTTCTGGCAAAACTCTGAGAGTAAAATAAGGTTGTCATGAAAATCTTCTCTGTCGTCTGGAGACAGGTCGTAATCCTGACTGAAGGATTGTAATGATCAATTATGTATGTTTGTATAGCATAATGTTGAGTTGAGAGTTTTGTCGTTGCTGAGGAGCTCGTAGTATTTGTATTCACATCAATGCCTCCAACCTCAAATCAAGACGTCTTTGTAGCAAATGGATAATTAGTTCCTGGATAATTGTACAACGAAATGCAAGCTAAAGTGTTTAAAACGTTTGACTACAATACAATGCAATCTATGTTCAAGTCCCAGACACGGTGAAAAAATTATGTGACATCAATTTGCCTCTAAAATGATACATTCAGTAAGAGTGTTGGTTCCTGGTCTCCCCAGAGATAACAATATTAAGAAAGAACAAGAAAGTGTAGAGTTTAATGAGCAAATTTCTTTCACAGAGGTGGTTGTTTCTAGTTAACAAAAGTTGGCAACCATATCATTCCAGAACTTAAAGAAATAAATTAATCGCGTGATTAAGACATTTGATATTTTGTGGCAGCCGTATGTGGCTGTGAGCAACGAAAAGAAATGATAGAACAAAAGTTGAGCGTCGATTCGTCGCAACCATATCACTACTCGTATTAACATTTTTAGTA
The DNA here is from genome assembly GCA_927399465.1 of Sarcophaga caerulescens. Classification (NCBI taxonomy): domain Eukaryota; kingdom Metazoa; phylum Arthropoda; class Insecta; order Diptera; family Sarcophagidae; genus Sarcophaga; species Sarcophaga caerulescens. Next base: position 34,284,433 of record OV656872.1, on the reverse strand, counting down.
ACAGGTTTGAGTTTTGATTTATTTTTTTTTTTAAAAAAAAAGGGTAAATTTTATTTTATATTCGCCCGTAGTCTAGTAGGTAGTGTGGTGGCTTATGAGACGTGAGGCCACGGTTCAAACACCAGGTCAGACATCAAAATAAAATATGAAAAAATATTTCTTCGGCAACTTCCTCTCAGCAGATTTCTAACGAAAACTCTGAGAGTAAATAAAATTGCCATTAAAAGTTACTCAAAAATCTGTCGTTCGGAGTCGACTTTAAACTGTAGGTTCCGCCATTCATATATAAATTAACACACACAACATAAGAGGTGTGAAAAGCTAGATCGTAATCCTGACTGAAGGTTTGTAAAGACCAATTATGTATGTATGTATTCGCCCGTCTTTCCGGCATGAAATCAAGCCTCAGATTTGATTTATAAGTTTCTGGAACTTATACAGGGGAATGCTAAAGTACTGATTGATAACAGCAGAGTATTCTATCTCACTGATGCTTTAGAGCATTAAGAGAAGCTCTGATGAAAGAATAAACCGGATATACTTTAGAACGGCTTTTGCAAAAGTCGCAATAACAAGGAAAAATAGAAGCCGACTACTGAATATTTCCTCTATCCTGGTACGACCACAGTTGGGGATCTCAGCTAAAAGATTGTTGAGAAAATAGAAATTTTCTATAAATCTTGTCTAGTCACAAGTGTAAATTATTAATGCTCTAGAATCCGCTCCATCACTGTCATCGCTGTTTAACCTAAAGCGTAATCTTTATTACCAGTTACACTGTTAATAATGTTACTTATGAGCAAACATAATGGCATCGTTTTGTTTTTATGATTCTTCTATTAAATTCAAAATAAATTTATAATGTATACAGTAAACTAACACATACCATAATATTTATGTACATACATGTATGTCTGTATTATACGATATAATCATAATAATAAATGAATTCAAAATATCAACATTAAATAAGAAAAAGCGAAAGATGAACCGAAAAGAGAAACTAAGAAAAGTTTTACAAATTTTCACAAAACAAGGAAGAAAAATTTAATCTAAATGGGGGAGGGGGGGTTTGTTTGGAAAATGTTAAACTTTTCATATCTCCCTCCTCAGTATTGTTTTTGAAATATTATACTTCCGACTTGCATTATGGGGTGCCAAATACTATACGAAAGGAAAAATAAAAATCGCTATTAACACCCCTGAAATATGTTTTAAAAAAAAATCTGTGCTTGTAATTACAAAAATAACTGTTAAAAGAAAAGTTTGAACAGAGAGAATCTGATGACTGACAACCACTAAGCAAACCATACCACCATCACATACAGCACAAGTTTGATATTGTTAAAGAGAATCAATTTGTGAGAGAAGTATTTGACAGTGTGTTAGATAGAAACTTTGATTGTTAATGTTCTCTTTTTCTTCTAATTTCTCTTGTCGATGTTGTTGAGAGAAATTAAATGAAAATCTAATCAAAAAAAGAAAAACAAAAAAAAAAAAATATATTTTTAAACTGGGTTAAGTTTTAATGACACTTGAAAACTCTCAATATTGGAATTGTTTATAGTCAGGGCCAGCTTGTGGTCTTTATGAAATAAATAAATATAGACCTTTTGTGATATTTCTTTAAATATTTGAAAAAATATGAATTGCTGTTAAAAGCAAAAATCTGATGACGTTCTTTTTTTCTTTATGTCCAAAGAAAGACTTCTATTCATAGAGAGCATTGCAAAAGAGGAAAATAGTTTCAAGCTGGTGGTTTGGCTCATAAATTAGAATTTTTTTTTCTTGTCTCGATGCAATGCATCACCAAGAAACATCGATGTTAAATCGATTTACCACAAAATATATCAATGTTTGTTGTGCATCGATTCAGTTTTATAAACAAACTGGAAGTGAAAAAAATCGGAATGTAAGTATTATGACGCAAAGGTGGTGGAGATGATTTATTTTACTGCCCTCAACCTAGATGTCTCCCTCAACTTATTTAGGATGATGGTCATTGTTCGTAAGAATAACTCCCTGCCAACTTAATAAACGCCCACCTGTTTCCTTTTGAGTTGAATGTAAGTCGCATATGTGTTCGGGGATTAGACTTGAATCGATCGCTAGTGTTTCACTACTAACTCCACAATGGCCGATAAAATGCAGTTCACAATTCTCAGTGTACGACTCGATAATTACATATAATTCGGTCATTACAACCCTTCAGTTAGGATTACGATCTAGCTTCTCACACCTCTTGTGTTGTGTGTATTAATTTACATATGAGTGACGGGACCTACAGCTTAAATTCACCTCCGAACGACAGATTTTTGAGAAACATTTTCATGGCTATTTTATTTTACTCTCAGAGTTTTTGCCAGAAATCTTTTTAAATGGAGTCGACGAAGAAATATTTTTTCAAATTTCGTTTTATTGCAGATGTCGATCTGGGGTTTGAACCGTGGCCTTACGTCTAATAAGCCAACACACTGCCTACTTGACTACGGCGACTACGATAATTACCCAACAATAAAGATTATCTCAAATCCGCTCGAAATGAGAAGAATGTCTGCCTGTCGTCAGTCTTACTTTCGTCGAGAATATCCTTCCAAACTGCTATTCCTACTTCACAGAAAGGTTTCGGCCTCGTTCCAATTCCCGCAAGCTGATTTGCCTGCTAATTATTGCGAATTCCTATTTCAGCTGTCGGCCTTTGATTTATCAACTCATGATGCCCCCTGATTAATATTGTTTTGGACTTGTCTCCCGTTAATCTAATGGCTACATGGCTAATCCTTACCACGGTTATACCAAAGCAAACTAGTTCTCATACCTTATCTAACTTCAACAAAACGTTTGATTACGTTTACGTGTCCAGCAGGTATAGTGTTCACCACTGCCTTGTATATAAAAGTGGGATTGGTATACAAGCAGTACATGCTCTTCTATGAAACCTGGGAGAACTGGATGCCATAAAAAGTTACTTAAATTTTGTCAGAAAAACCGTTTGGCTGTCTAAAAGTTACATGCTTATCATGACAAAAACAAAAAATTAAGAAATTCGATTTAAAGATTGTTGTCGAATAAATTCTATGTGCCGTATGCCACACCAAATGAACGATGCATGCATTATTTATGAGACATAGCCAAACACTTTTCAAAACAACGATGAACATTTGGCCACGTAACAGAATAAGATGAACAAACACTAACAAACTTCAAAGGAGTTACGCTAATAAAAAAAAAAATAACAACAACAAAGCGTAAAGAAACTACTTACTACATACAAAGACTTCTCGAAGTTGCCAGAAAATGAAAATGAATCATTGTAAATAGATTATGAGTAACATTGCCAGTGAGTTATAGTAAAAAGCGATGATGCGTTATCATCAAAACACAAATTTTCAATTTAAGAAAAGGATTTAAATCAATAATAAATAAATACAAATGAAAATAAAAATATTGCAATCCGGAAATAAAAGTTTTTTAAAAAGTAAAAAAAAAACGTAACAATATTGAACACTTGTTGACGACATTAGTTTTCAGAGAAGAACAAGTGCCATAGAGCAAATGCATAATTTTCTTCACTGGGTACGGTTATTCGGAAAATAATTTTTTATTTTTATTTTCATTCAAATGTAGTTGTTGCAGTTGTCTGTAAAAATGCATTTGACATGATGTCACTCAACCATATAATTTCCGTTTTCAACTAAACATCAAGAGCATGATAGTTATGGCCATACACACATTCATACATTTAAGTAGTTCCTATCAAAGGTGGAAATAAAAGTTACCGTTGCCATGTTGCTGCAAAATACAACGCCACGAACAACAATATCTGTTGCTGAAAGGTGTGCCAGAATTTAATCACTCCAACAGCAACAGCAACATGAATGACAAGACAACAAAGAGAAATTTCCCTTCGTAACGTTTTTCAAAAATATTCTGTCTGTGCGTGTGTGTGTGTTCGTGTGTAATTGTAACTGTATGAAAAGGGATTTGATATAAAATATTGAATTTTCTCCTCTTCTTTCTTTTATTATGAATGAAATTGAATACAAACGAAAAGGGAAACAAAAGAAAGTGGAAAGAAGGAAAAAAATGCATTTAAATTGTATGTAACCAGAGACGAAATGAACGCTGTTAGAAAATTTTTTTTTTATGATTTTAGAAAATAAACAAATTTCATGAGAATTTCATTTCATTTAAAAAAATTTTTGTTTGAATACTCGACAGTTTTTTGTTTTGTTTTTTTTTTGGTCTTTGTAAATCCTACAGCACTCCCTTGTTCATATCACATACTTCTTGGAACAGCAAGAGATTACATTGCATACTGCTGGAAGATGTATGCCAACTGTACGCAGCAAGAGAATTGGCACTGCTGGATAATTATGTCCAGTAAATTCAGTTTTTAATTAAAAAAAAACCACAAAGTGAAGCAAATAGAAATTCGTGTATGTAATAGGAAATTTATATTAAAAGAGAAAAAAAAGATGGAATTGAATTTGAAATAAAATTTGAAATGAAAATCTTAACACGTTGACTGCCAGAGCAATTTTTAGAAAACTGGCCAAAAATGCCAGTTAGTGAGTACGCGATAACTCGTAGTTGGTGCCTTAGAAGGGAACGCAATCTGCAAATTTTCTTCGAATGTCAAAGAGGATCATTTTGTTTTTGTATCCAGTTGTGGATATAAGAGATGTCAATTGGATTATTAGGAATGAAAATTTTTTTTGTTCAAAAATATCTCAAGTTTTTAAATTAGAAATTGGCATTCAAGTCAATAGAATTTACATATAGATAATTTCGGGCAAGTAAATTAATAGCAATGTCCAGAATTTAAGAATGGCAGATAGTAAGCCAAAGTGACAGACAGCTGAAACAGCTAGGCAAGACTGAAATTCACGTCGCTAACGAAGCCAGAAACTTTTTGTGGAGTAGGAATAGCGGTTTGTAGGGATATGGTCGGCTTATGGATAAAATTATGTAATAAACCCAACACTGGTGGTGGTGGTCTAAAGCCCGGGTCCGTATCCCAGGTTAGGCATCAAAATGAAATATGAAAAAAAAAATATTTCTGCGGCGATTTCCTCTCAGCAGATTTCTGGCAAAAACTCTGAGAGTAAATAAAAAACCCGCCATGAAAAAGTTTCTCAAAAATCTGTCGTTCGGAGTCGACGTTAAACTGTAGTTCCCGCCACTCAAGTATAAAATTAACGCACACAACATGAGTAGTGTGAGAAGTTAGGCCGTAATCCTGACTGAAGGGTTGTAATGGCCAATTATGTATGTATGTATGTATGTAACATTGGTGGTGTTACAATTCCGCTCGTATTTCACTGAATGATTGAATAAAGATTGTAAGACACACGAAAAATAGTTTTTCACATACGAATAGTGCACTTACAGAACGCTATGACCTCGGATATTCACTGAACTGGTAACATATTTGCTCCACGAAAAATATGAGTCGTGTTATTCCATTAGAGAACATTGAATATTCCAAAAAAGTTCCAAGTCTTTCTACGCTTTAAAATCCTAGTCAATCGTATCTACTGCAATAGAGTAAGTAGGTCTGACACAGAGTACATGAGAATGGAAGTTAATAGCAGAAGAGAATTAAGAAATCTTCTTGGAGATAGATTTTGAAATTATTTTCTTGCATATTTTTACTTTTAAACAAATCAATTTAAATTTATTAAGTTAGCTGAGATGTAATTCTGGTCTGAATTTTGTAATTTTAGGAAATATGTTCCTTTTTCTTATTAAATTTAAAGAAAATTATTCCCCGTACTGCGATTCTATCACGGTTAAAATTGAATCATTCCTTTTCGTATCTAATATTCGTTAGAATATTTAACGAATGAATGAAATGAATATTTTATTCATCCTGATTGATGAAAATCTGAGTGAAAACAGGAAAAGACGACAACGACGTAAAAGCACTTTTACTTTTTCCTTAATTGGATGAGATCTATTACTATACACCACTCGACAGTATAATTTTTAACTTTTATTTATTCATGATGATGTATTTTACTGTTCATATTTCTATTCATTAAACTATACGTTAGAATTGAATTACTTTTCATACACAGCAGCAGATTATATTTCATTTGAATTGTTGTTTTATATGCATTCATCATCAGCATCGCCCTCAGCATCAGGACAATTATTATAAGAATGTCTTGCCTTTTGGCTGTTTGTCTATCGTCAACTTAATTTTTATTCTGTGAATATTTGTTAGGGAATGATGAATTAGCTTTAACCATATTTTTTATTTTTGCTTTTTTCTTTTTAATTTTAATACACATTTATGACACAAATGACTGACAATACCTCTAAGGGCCAAGACTTAAAAAATCCATAAAGAAATTTTATGAAAAACGTGTTTTAAATTCTTTTATTGCATGTTCTTAGAACCCATTTGTTTATATTTTTTTTTTATTAAATTTCAAGCGTCTATAAAAAGTCGAACTCGTTTGCTTTCATTTGTTACGATTAGATGTGGTTAATGGTCATACCATTGCCCATCTTTTAACTTAGAAGGAATCAAACGCATTTTCCATGTCCTGTCCTGATGTGAAGAATATTTTATTGACAGCGTTTGACATAACTTTAGTCGAAGGTAGTTGGACAGTTCAATATATAGGCTATAATTGCATTATTTTTTTAATCCTAATATATATTATAAATCTTTCTGTAAGTCTGTTTTTTTGTTTGTTTGTTGGTTTGTTTGTTAGCCAATCACGCCTGAACGCCTGGACCGATTTTCTTGAATTTTGGGATATAGATCGAGCTTTTGTCGGTGCAGGTTATAGGCTATAAATCTTTTCAAAATGTTGACCAAAAGGGGAGAAAAAATGGGACAAAGGGAGAAAAAATTGGCAAAAATTAGTACTTTTATGCATAAATGCTGTATTTTATCTGTTTTATAGGTAATTTTTTACGATTTAGCTTGGTTAAATTTCCCAAATAGCTATTGGAAGTGTTCCGTTTATAAAATTGGACCAAAAGGGGTCCAAAAAGGGGGAAAGGGGCGAAAAGCGGGCAAATTGAGTGCATTTATATTTAGGACTTAGAGTATTCAAAAAACTGGGTTGTTTGTTAAACCGGTTTTCGAATAATTTGAAAAATTGCATTTTTTAAGAAACCGGTTCCAAAACCGGTTTCGAAACCGATAAACCGGTTTTTTATTTATTGTTATTTTTAATGCAAAAATGACCCAATAATTTTTTTTAATTTTTTAAACTAATCCAAATTACATAACCCGCGCAACGCCGGGTACAATCTGCTAGTCGTTTATAACTGGTTTCGCAACTAGTAGCCAAGCATTGTCACGGTCGAATATTATCACTTTTCTGAGCAGCGCTTCAAACGCACGTAAATAAGTAGGTTAGGTTAGGTTAGAGGACGTGTACTCGTCAACTGTGACAAGTACAGTACCCGGAGGTCGAATTGACCCATTGTACAACGTCCTAGCTTCTCACACCAATCGTGTTGTGTGCGTTAATTTTATACATGAGTGGTGGGACCTACAGTTTAAAGTCGACTCCGAACGACAGATTTTTGAGAAGCTTTTCATGGCAATTTTTTTACTCTCAGAGTTTTTGCCAGAAATCTGCTGAGAGGAAGTCGCCGAAGAAATATTTTCATATTTTCGTTTTGATGTCTGACCTGGGATTTGAACTCGGGCCTTTCGTCTAATAAGCCAACACACTACCTACTAGACTACAGCGACTTCAAAAAAGTAAGTAAGTAATTTAGAATTTTGTCTTTCTAAGCTATTCAGCTTTTATTTTATTTCAGTTGGTTTCCTTTTTCATCGTCGGTAATGATAATGAAGTGTTTTTTTTTTCAATGTGATCGTTTATTATATGCTCTAAAGCCTTTTGCCTTTAATTCATATTGTTATGAAAATAGAAACAATAAAATATCGATAAACAAAAGCTACACTAACAAATACAGCGGTCTTGTTCCAAGTAAACCAACAACAACAAGCATGAGAGAAAAAGGGATAGAAAAGTATGCGAAACAAATGTGTGCACAATGCACAAACAACAATGTGGTCGCGATAGAGTTCTCGAGAAGGCGAGAACACGAACCTTCTACTTTAAGAACGTTCGTTAGACTGTTTGTGTTGGACTATAAAAGAGCAAGACAAAGCAGACGACATTCAGTAAGAATTCAGTCAGCCTTGTGTGAAGTTGCGTGTGAAAAAACAGTCGTGGTTTGAAGATCGCCGTTGTAAAGATCTACCGAACAGTTGTTAGTGCTTACGAGAACAAAAGTGTAAAGTATAGCGAACAAATAAATTGTTGTAGTTATTGTTGTGTACGTTGTATAAGTTTGAACAGTGGAACATATGTATGTAAGATAGTGCGGACAATAAAGAGTTTAATTGAAGCTAAACACATATTTGTTTTTACTTTGTTTGCAATTAATGAACTCATATTCCAAACGTTTTTAAAAAGGTAAAAACGTAACAATATAGAATCCAACTTCGTTGCTTTTAAAATTATTTTAGACTGGCTACTAATGATTTTACAACTTTTTCTTGCGTTTGAGCACAATGTTAATGAAGTAACACCTTGAACTTTATCATTTTGACCAAAGTGTCCATGCTTACAGGTCATTGCGTTATGGAAAGACAAGCCGATAGACTGTAGCTCCCATCAAACGACGTTTGCTGAGATTGTGGGTCTGCTGAAGAGGAGGAAACTGTTATCCACTTTCTTTGTCAATATAGATTTAGGTTGTTTGGCTCTTCATTCCTTGTCAGCTTAACGGAGTTATCTTCCATTAATACCAAGGATATAGATTTGTTTATTAAAATGTCAGGCTGATGTCAAGTATAGGGGAGTCGTGGTTTAGTGTGCAGCCATTGCGCTGATCAACTTCTTCGATGAGTTCGGTCAACGCTAACCTTGGCATCACAACGATCCGCTATGTGTGCTCAAGCGGATTTTGGTATCATAGCTAGCATTTTAACCCTCCAACCTAATACCTTGAATTCATCAAGTTTAAAGTTTTTGTTATGGTGTCGCAATCATTACTTTCAAACAGCACAAACTGTATATTTCATATTCAAATCGATAGAACATGAACAAGAAAAGCTTTGATAAGCAAATGAAGAGTTTAAATGCACTTTTCTTCAATTACATTATGCATCCCACTTCCCTTTTCAAGGTTATGTCATGCATAAATTCGGGTTACACTGCTTAGAATCTCTCACGGCACCTTAAAACAAAGGTCTCACGCATCCAAATATACACGTAAGATGTGGACAACACGTTCATTTTATATTTTAAGAGATTTAACTATCTCGCTTAACTTAATCTTAAGGTTTCGTTGGTAACAGCCGATTTGTGCACCATCATTTAGCTAACCACTCCCTGTTCAGACATCTCGTGCAAATCGAAGAAAAAATATTTCTTCGTCGGTTTTCTCTCATCAGATTTCTGACAAAACCTCCAAGAGTAAATAAAGTCACCATGAAAAGTTACTCAAACTTTCCAGCAACTTATAGATAAAATTAATACACACACAACCTTGGTGGTGTAAGAAGCTAGACTGTAATCCTAAATAAAATCAATTAAGTAAGTAAGTAAAACCAAAGTCTCAAATTTAATAACAATATGAAATCAGTGAGAATCTAGAAGTTGCCAAACCGAAGGTGAAAAATGTAGAAATAGAGTAACGTTGCCAGTGGAGCAGTGTATATTAATAATGTTTCAGTTTAAATAAAATTAATATTCTGTTACAGCATTATATTATTGCCATTATTCCAGAAAAATAAAAACATTTAAAGGCATCATAGATAATTGTGTTCCTGATTACACTAATTAAACGCAACCCAACTAAAAACGTATCTTTATGAAAGGCGGAAATAATCAGATAACGAATTAATAATTTAACGTTTTAATGATTTACAACACTGTTGGCTTGTATACTTCTTCTCTTCAACCTGATATGCTCTTTTTTATTTTTACACGTTCTTTTGCTTTTTATTACCAATGATTTCCTGCTTGCCTTACTAAATCTCTGTATACTCTCAGACGTATTTTGTTTTGTTAATTTCGGTATACTCAGCATCTAAAAGCGGAAATCAAACACATGAAACTACACAGGATTTCGTCGTTTCTTGTCTGTTTTACGCAGTTAAAAGGTAAAAAGTTTACCTTTTTTTGAATTTTTTTATATTCTTTGCACGTAAAAGAAAAAAAGACAGAGACAGAGAGAGAAAGCAATAGATAACAATGAGAGAAAGGGAGAAAGAGAGGATGAAAAAGTATAAAATATTTTAGAAGAAGAAAATGAAAAGAAAGTCATAAAAAAACTTTGTAATTACGTGTAGAAGATAATATTGTTTTTGTTATTCTTCTTTTTCTTCTTCAAAAACGAAATGAAAATTTAATGAACCTTTATTGACAAAAAACACACACACACACAACAACCGTGTGAGTATGTACATACATATATAAAGGTAAGTATTTTCTATGTTTAACATTACACGACGCATACAAACAACAAAAATTACATGAAAAATCCTGCTTAGTATTCTTACAAAGAGAAAAACAATTTAAATCAGTATGGATAACTAAATGAGAAAAACAACAACAAGTAAAATACCACAGAAAATACGAACGAGTGAAAAAGAGAACGACGAGAAGTGAAAGAAATAATGTTAGTAAGATAAGAGCAATTGTTATTGTATTGAATGACACAACACACAACATGTAATCAAAGAACATACCCCCCTATGCGTATGAATAACAATTTATTGCTTATACAACTCAATATCACTCACACGTACACACACTGCTATAGCAAACAATCAATAGATTACAGATGAATATGCAAGCAAGCAAGTGTGCATTCAAGTATTTTTCAATTACTTTTACAGCAGCAGCTGCATCAAATTGTGGAGAATATTTTTGAGAAGAGAAAAAAAAATTCTTTTGAAATGATAAATTTTCGTTTCAATTACTGTTTTGTTATACCCTTAAGGGTATTTTCATCATACAATAGTTTTAAATGGAAATGATTTCGAAAAGATTCAAGATTATTCATAACGATTGTTAGATATCCTTAATTAACAAAATATAACAAAAAAAAAAATTTTTTTTTTAAATATGAAAAAAATAATAAAATTTTAAATTTAATTCATTCTGAATGGAGTTTAGATTTTATATGCATAAATACATATGTATGTATGTATGCATGCATGCGTATAATAATGATATCCATAATCATTATATGCTACCTTTAATTACAGCCTTCTCATAGACATCTCATTCCCCACTGGTTAACAGATACTACCAGCCTCCTCATCAGACCAACAGAAGACATTCGACGGAATGCTAAGTCTATCGGCATGCATTCCAATAGAACAGAGACCGTGAGAATCGCAAGTATGCGTTGCAAGACCATGCGAATTAAGAACAGAAGTGAATTAGTGTTCTTCTTGTCATCTTCGACGCTATCGCTCTGTCCTTAACACATTTGAATGATACGAAATTTCCCTGAGAAATGCTCGACATACATGGACAGGGACGTATGTCAAAGAGATGTACGTTAAGGACTTAATTCCAGCCTAACTATCTGAGTAAATGCAGAGGTTTTCGGGAAATATCACGCTCGATGAAAATAATATCAGGGTGCTTAATAAATATAATACACCCTATACTATCTAGCATTTTGAGAACCTTCGCATCTTCAAACCAGAAGTTTCTAATTTGGAATTCTAAAATCAAATGTTCTTTTGAAAAAGTTATACGGAAGCATATAATCGAAGCTGATAAGTCTACATCTTCCTAGGATTGTAGCAAGCCTATAAACAAAAGATTTAATTGCCTAGTCTAGTAGGTAGTGAGTTGGTTTGTTAGAGGTGAGGTCTCGGTTCAAACCCTAAGTCAGATTTAATTGCCTAGTATAGTAGGTAGTGTGTTGGCTTATTAGAGGTGAGGTCTCGGTTCAGAACCTAAGTCAGATATCTTCAACAAAACGAAATATGAAAAAATACTTCGTCGGCGTCTTCCTTCGCCAGAATTCTGGCAAACACTCTGAGAGTAAATAAAATTGCCATGAAAAGTTTCTCAAATATTAAAAAAACTAATACACACAACACGATCTCGTGAGAAACGAGGACGTAATCCTGACAAAAAGGTTGTAATGACCAATTATGTATGTATGCGAGCATTAATACCACCAGCTTAACTCTCTACCTCAATAGAAGATCAGTTGGGTATCCCATTGGGTATACGAAATAATACTTTAGTCAGAGTTCGAATCTAAGGACCTGAAGCTTACCTAAAGCTCTTTTAGAATGTAAAGTTGTGAGCTTAAAAGTTTTTTTTTGTTTTTAAAAAGAACATAAGAAGATAATTACTTCCGAAACTATTAGCAAATAGAGATGCAATGAGGTCCGTTTATTTGATATTATAATTCAAGTATTTATTTTAATTTAAAGTTTATTTTTTTCTTAGTTTTAAAATAAAAACCTTTTATTTGGTCGATCTTAATTTAAAGGTACATACGCTTACTTGTCGTATTGTTGGTACAATGCATATCCACTTACCTGAAAAAGAGAAAGAAAAGAAAAAAGTTAAGAACTATTCTATTTTATATTTTTTTTAATATTTTTAAGAAATAAATTTCCAAAATGGGTATTTTAATAAGTAATAAACATGGCATCGTTGTAAAGATTACTTTTTTTTTCAAACGATGCACCAAATATAAATTTTATTAAGAAAATAATTGTATTAGAATTTTAAATTAACAGAAAAAATTGAATTATATATTCCTGACAGTCAAAAAAGGTAGCCTCTGTGAGAAAAAGATAAAAAAAATTCCATTAAATATATTCAAGTTTCCTTAAACAAGAATTATTTGTTTCTTGATGTTTTTATTGGCTGGTACTTATTGGATATTCTCAAAATATTAAAAAAAACAAGGTTAGAAAATAATCTCCTGTGTGGTCTGTCTGTCTGTCTCCAAGACTATTAATTTCTTTAAAGTAATTCTTTTAAATTCTCTTTTAAACTTGACCCTAAAAATATATTACATTTAAGAATACATAAAGCCCCCAAAAATATGCTATAAAAAGGAGAATGAGAACATTAAACGTAATTAAATATGATAATAATGTCTATTAAATATGTTAATTAATGATATTTTTGAGAGTATGACGCAGCTAATGATGCCTAAAGCTACAAACGATATAAGAAGCCAGCTTAAAAAGCTAATCAAGAGAGCAAAAAAGAAAAAAAAGAAAGGAGATGCTTATAATCGAATATAATGTGGAAACATGACTTTAGACACGTAATGAAAATGACTGGCTATCGTGATAACAAATTCTCTGGTAGATTGACTTTAAGAAAAGGCTGGGCGAAGAAAAGGAAATGTTACAGAAGATACAAAACAATAATTTTTCTTACTTCTAGGCAAGTTTATGTTTCTTTTTTGTTTTTCTTTCTATACCAACAAGCTGTATAATTATGGTCAATATTTTTACTACTTTGGAATCATTAATAAATGAGTAAAGAAATGAATGATGTTGAATGAAAAAAAAAACAAAAAAAAACAACAAGAAAAATCATTTGATTTGAATCATTGAATTGATAACAATGATGAGATTGTTAGTAATATAGTGTATAGCGGAGGAGTGAAAAATATTCCTACAACAGCAGCAGCAATTGAAACCAGTAATTGGAAAACTTATTTCTCTTTTCATTTAATTTGCTACGTCTTCTTCTGCTGCTTTTTTCACATCCTTTGCAAATGCTATAAATTACGAGGAAAACTTACAACTTAGATGTCTACACAGAATTATTTGGTGTACGCACAGATAAATATCGATTGTAAATGTAAATGAATTATGAAAACAAAAAAAACTTGAAATCATTTATTGTCTCGCTTACTAATGAATAGCAAAATCAAGAAAAAAAAATATTAATTCGCCGCAAGTCTTACAAGCAATTGTAAGGCCAAGAGAAACTTTCCACAAAAACAAGAACAAAATTTTGATTGAAAATTTTCCCTTTTGTTTTAAGCCTTTGGCAATTTGAAAAGTTTCAGGGACTTATTGTTGCCAAAACTACAATAAATTATGCTGTCTTTGGGTAGGCGATAACAGGATAATATAAAGAGGATGTGGCACACCCTGTTTATTAATAATAAGAACAATTATGAAATGTATAGAAAGCAAAACTAATTAAATCAATTGCAACCCATATATAGTACACGCGGTGAATGAATGGAAAATTTCTAACAATTATTCTGTAATAAATATTCAAATCAAGTTATTGAGAGAATTGTAAGCGGGAGAAACAATTTCTTTAAGGAATATTTCAATATAATTTTCTTATAAAAGAACCACTCATAAGAACAATATTTAGTCTGCGATATGAGTTTACAGTCGCCGTAGTCTGGTGGGTAGTATGTTGATTTTTTATTTATTTATTTGGTGGGAATCGAACCCACGACCCTCACGCTTATAATCTAGCACACTACCCACTAGAATACTAGGACACTCAGTGAGTTGATTTATTAGACAGGTTAGACATCTCCAAGGTTAGACATCTCCAACAAAACAAAATATGAAGACATATTTCTTCGGCGATTGCCTCTCAGCAGATTTTTGGTAAAAGCTCTGAGAGTAAATAAAATTGCCATGAAAAAGAGTCTCAAAAATCTGTCGTTCGGAGTCGACTTTAAACTTTCGGTCCTGCCACTCATGTATAAAATTAACATACACAACATAAGTGGTGTGAGAAGCTAGGTCGTAATATTGACTTTAATGACCAATTATGTATGTGTATGAGTTCACTGTATTACAAGAAAGCATACAATAAAAATGAAAAGATTTCGAATGAGTATGTGATTTTCGCCTTTCAGCGTCCTTTTTTGACGACCAACACTCAGGGTATGACCCCTACTTGTGCAATGCACAGTATTGGAATTAGGAAAATATGTTATGGGAATTAGGAAAGAGGGAGTAGTGATTGTGGACACTAGATTTGAATCTTTTTTTTCGCCTTTTAGCGTCCTTTTTTGACGACCAACACTCAGGGTATGACCCCTACTTGTGCAATGCACTGTATTGGAACTAGGAAAATATGTTATGGGAAGTAGGAAAGAGGGAGTAGTGATTGTGGACACTAGATTTGAATCTTTTTATATCATAAGTAACAGGAAAGATCTCTGCACAAAGGGAGTTCCACATACGAATAGTCCGGCTAAAGAACGAATTATATCTGTAATGCAGCGTGCAATACACTGGCCAATCGACCAGAAACATATGTGCTCGTCGAGAAAGACGAGATGTTACGTTGTAATACACGAAGTCTCCTTATTTCGCTCGAGCAAAATACGTTGTAGTGGCGAATAGAACAGTGAAACACAAACAACAAACAGTAAAACATGGCGGGGAAAGTTTGATGGTGTGTGGGTGTTTTACTTGGTGGAACGTTGGTCCACTGGTTAAGATAGAAGGTATAATGAAGAAGGAACATTATCTCAATATTCTTCAGACTAATTTGCCAGAATATGTGGACAAAAGTGCATATCCCGAGGAGCAGATACACTTTCAACAAGATGGAGATCCTAAACATACCTCCAAAATTGTTAGAAATTGGTTGTCTAACCAAAAATTTAAATTACTTAAATGGCTAGCACAAAGCCCGGATCTCAATCCTATAGAAAATTTGTGGGCTCTTTTAAAAAGAAGACAAGCCGTGTATGAAAGA
This sequence comes from Sarcophaga caerulescens, assembly GCA_927399465.1. Classification (NCBI taxonomy): domain Eukaryota; kingdom Metazoa; phylum Arthropoda; class Insecta; order Diptera; family Sarcophagidae; genus Sarcophaga; species Sarcophaga caerulescens. The sequence continues at coordinate 34,268,699 of OV656872.1, read as the reverse complement.
GCACCAACGAACATAGATGAACTTTGGCAAAGAGTACAAGAGGAGTGGAACAAAATCCCAGATGAAATCATACAAAAATTGGTGGAGAGTATGCCAAAGCGCATTAAAAATGTAAAAAAGAACAAAGGATTGTGGATATTAAAAATCGTCTAATATTAAGGTTTTTGAGTATACGTGTAAAAGTGTTCGAATTGAGTTATTTTTAATTTTATTCATATTCTTGAAGTATGGTATATAATTTCTTTTAATTTTTTAACTTAAATATGTAATATAATAAACAAGTAATCCACCCTGAAACATTCATCTTTCGTTCTCATTCATTAAAGATTTTATAGGGGTTAAAGAGCGGAATCTGCCAACATGAATACACTTTTGCTCGCCACTGTACATACAATGGTGTAATGTTGTTTTTTCCAATAATTTCTAGGTTATATTTTTTATATTCGATTGTGTCTTCAAAAATTCTTAATTGTAAATGCCTTAAACAACGCTATAACACCTTTTTTAATTTGAAAAAATTTCAAGTAAGAAGATCGGATGAAGTGAAGTATTACTTGCATCGTCTTGAGGAATCGAGGCTCTTAAATGTTTCTTTCGATACTTGACAATTGTGCTAGTTTCAGAGAAGATCACAATGAATTTTGATGTCCATCCTTACCATCCTTAGAGACAGACGATGCAATATTGTTGCTGAGCATTGAAATGAACCTATTTATAGCACTCAGGCAACGTTGCAAATGTGCCAAGTTTTTTTCAAATCAAAATTTCAAACGCTCATCGCTTACATTTGTGGCTCTTTAATGTCAAAATTTCTGTTCAAATTTACAGTGTCCAACATAACAAAGGAGAAACAATTGCTTATATAACCCACGTTAATAACAAACATTTTACCGCCACCACCAACAACCACTACTTTTATGCTTCATATTTAACTCTCCTACTTTGTTCTTTAATAAAAAAAAAAATTTCAAAATACTCGTATGCCACAAACATAAATGAATTTTTCATCTCTCATCATTTCCAGTGTTGGAAAGGGGGAAAAAAAAAGAACATAAAATATCATCTTTTGATGGCATTTGACATGAAAGTAAATGTGCCGTATAAAGATGTTCGTTACGTTTAAAACACATGTCAAAAAGGGAACACGACCTTAATCAGAAATCTATTCTGAACATTATTTTTTATGCGGATTCCTAGAAAAATGTTTCTCTCTTTTTCGCATAGAAAAAGGAAAAGAAAAAAAAAATTAAGTTTTAAATGTAATTTAATGCGTCGTAATATTATTATTTTTTTTTTTTTATAAATAATTTAATAATAGAAATAGCCTTGACCGAAAGATTAAATAAAGAAATAGAAAAATGAAAAGTATGTACTATGTATGAACCTATAAACTTATGATTTAATAATAACGTTTAGATTTCGGCTATTATTATTTTCATTTCATAAAATCTTTCTTCTTAGAAATAATAAAAAAAAAGAAAAAAAACTTTATAATTGGCTTTAAATCCTATAAAATTATTGTACAACTTAATTTTTTTCAAGGAATCAATTCAAAAGGAGTTCAATTCTTTTTTCAAAAAGAAATGCTGTCTGACCTTTCTTTGAGTCGCGTTAGTGGCATTACTTTCTTAAAGAGTTTTAAGGAGAATAAAAATCTGAGTTAAAATTCAAAGACAACAACGAAAACTTTTCAGTATTCTCTCGGATTCTAATCAGGAGTTTATAGTCAACAACTTTAACGGCTACATCATGCTAATTCTATTTTCGACGCCAGTTAGGTTGTTTATGTCCTATGAAGATTAACAGGCCCAAATACAAAAAAAATTTATGAAACACGGTTAGAAAGTAAATCAAAAATATTTAAATTGTTGACAGAGACTTTGAGAAGCCAGTCTTAAGTCGAAGTGGTAGCGCTGATTATCAAAACTCACTTGAGCACACATAGCGGCACGTTGTGATCCCACATTTAAGCGCAGTCCTTGTACTCACCGAATTCCACCAAACTAGCGAGAAAGTTGATCAGCACAAGGTCTGCACATTAAAAGCACGAGAGGTCTGTCTAGTCTGTGTAAAAAAAAATTTTTAAGTGATGCGCAAATTAAACAGAGGTTTACTTAAAAGCCAATTACGAACCTTGATTGATAAAGATAGGGAATGGTTTCTAAAAGAATCTGTTGCTAAGCTTGACTAAACGCTTGAAAACGCGTGACATGACGCCAAATAGATTCGTACAAATTGTAGAATATAAGGCAAGAAGTCGACGTGGTGTAGCAGGTAGTTTGTTGGCTTATTAGACGTGAGGTCGCGAATCAAATCCCAGATCAGACATATTAAACATAATGAAATATGAGAAAACAAAAAAAATATTTCTTTGGCGACTTCCTCTCAGCAGATTTCTGGCAAAAACTTTGGGAGTGAAAAAAAATTTGCCATGAAAAAGTTTTCCAAAAAATCTGTCGTCGGGAGTCGACTTTAAACTGTAGATCCTGCCACTCATGTATAATATTAACACACACAAGATAAGTGGTGTAAGAAGCAAAGTCGTAATCCTGACTGAAGGGTTGCAATGAACAATTATGTATGTATGTATGTAAGACAAGTTTTTTTGCAAAGTTGCTTGAGGTTCACGTCAGTAACGTTCTCTTTTTCGAAAGTTTAAACCAATTTGCAGTCATTTAAGAAAAAAAATAAAACACATTATGTGGTGAGGGCAAAAGTAGGCTATCTCAACAACTTGACGATTGAAATTGAGATATGTTTTATTTCACGTTATCTGTTTTAAAGTTCCTCTCTATCAATCAATTTCAAAGTATAGTAGTGTGCAGTAATATTTTTCTAACATTTCAATATTTTTTAATTTAGGCGACTTTGTTGTTCATCGACCCATACAGTGGTTTTTATTTTTTTTACCAACAAATACCAGTTCATGCGTATGCTTGTTGACCTAACATTTTAACGTTCGGTTATTATTCTTATTGCCAGAGATTGTAAAGATTGACGTTGTTGTCCTTACTACGTATTGGAGGTATTTATTATTTATTGCTCTTGTTGTTATTGCTGTAGAGGGAAAAATGTAATTGAAGCGCTATTATTGGATTTTACACTTTCATACACAACCTCATATGAGGCGTGTGTATCAGTGTACTTTGAAAAAAATGTTTATTTTTTACAGTGTCATGTCAGTTGTGTCAATATTTACATGCTCATCTTCTCACCCCTTTCCTGGTTGTGGTTCCCACTTCTAATATGGTGCTATTATTGCAAATAACAATAAACTATTGGAGTAAAAAGAAAAAAAAAAAGCAAAGAAATGTGAAAGATACCCAATAAATCACAATACAAAGTCGGTTTTGTTTAGAATTATTTACACTTTTACATCAATGAATTGCTTGTTAGTTTTCTATTGCCGTACACGGTTTCAAGTAAGCCTCTTGCAGATGTATTGATCAGGGCATTTTTAACAGAAATATGTACGAGACTTGTATAACACAGCTTACCGTATAAAAAAACGAAGGCGTTTGGCTTATTGGGTATCATACTATCATAAATAAAGAAATACATTTTTATATATTTTTTTTTTTTTTGCTATTTTCTTAGTTCTGACACTTCTATTTTGTTTGTAAATTGGAAAATAAAACAGATCGACTCTTACAACGTGGCATTAATTTAGAAAAAAAGAAAATAAATAGACCAGAGTGTTTAACATGAGGTTAATTTAAATGGAAGTTATGAGAAAGCTTTTAGTGTTATACGAGATTCTTTCAAAATGTAACTTTTCACGGAATACCGATATTCGATTGCTTTCATCATTTTAAAAATAAATTTTTAAAATTTAAAATTTACTAATCATTTCAAGGTTAGTTCTCGTAAGATAAGTTAAGCCTGAAGTTCGACCGTTCCATTCATTTTAAGGGTCATTCTACATAAGTAACATCTGCTTGCCAACTAAGCAGGCAATGAAATAAAGTTGAACCACCTGCTGATTGTAGTTTCTGTGTTCAGATTCTGCTTGAATGTTTTCTGGCCAGAATAGAACTTTTGGTCGGCTAAAGACAAACTTTTTTATATTTAACATATGAGGCGTTTATTTTGAAAGTGGTTTAAGTCCATTTTTTAAAAAAATTTAGTTAATGCTAACAATAATCATAATCCTATATAATCTTTTATTTTATAAAAAATTTAAGTCTAGTATCATTAAAATTGCTATGATTTGGGGCACTTGATAATTAGTTAGTTAACGAAATGAAAAAAAAATTATTTTGAAACTGGTTTTTTTTTTATTCGTTTATTGATTCAGAATTAAGATACATGTTATAACTACAATAAACAATAGTAAACAATATATGTTAGAATATTTATATACAATGGTCCTTATTAGAACACTCTAGTATTATTTTTTATTATTTAGTTTTTAATTTTATTTTTTATAAATGCTTATTCTGATTTGTACATTTTAAAAAATGAAAAGTATATAATTGATTCATTGCAATGAAAAATACTACAAAAACATTGCATATTTGTTATAAATTTGAAACTGGTTTAAGTCCATTGAAAGAAATAATTTTTTTCATAAAAGATTAAAAAACATTAGTGGCTAACCTGTAAATTGGCTAAGGATATGTTGGATGCGATTTATAAAAAGTGAAGCCTATAAAATGTTTTAGAAAAAATCTCTGGAAGTGGATACAGAGTTCAAAATACTTGATTTATTACCTTGTCGGGGAAGACCAAGGAACTTCAATAAAATAAAATTAGCACCACTATACAAAAATGTACTTCCCATTTCAACTCCTAAGTATAAGGATATGATGGAGTTAGTAAGGTACATATATACTACCTAAGCACTATGAATATTTTAACAACCTCACACATAATCTAAATGAGGAGAAATAATATGGTAAAATCTTTAATATTATTCTTAATAAATGAATGTTGATTTAATTTTTGAATAGATGAATTAAGATTATTTTAAAATATATGTTTTTCTAATTACATATATAAAAATCTGTATCTAAATTGAAAGCTTCCCTATTTATTTTAAAGCTATTACATTCATCTACATCGAAAATAAAATATTTACAATTTCTGTTATTTAATATCTTTAAAATAATAATAACAAGAACTTATCTTAAAAACCTAACTAATTAGAGAAATCAACAGGTATACAATTCATTTGTTCAATATTATTGTGAAACTAAAGTATTTTGTTGACTTATAATAATATTAAACAAATAACACTAAGGGGACTTATTCCTTTTCACAAACAAAAAAGTCATTTTATTAATTTTGAAAGTGGTTTAAGTCCATTTTAGGTTCTGAAACACAGCTTATTTTTCTAGTAAAGTTTAAAAAAAGTATTACGTTATATATTCTAACATGTTTAAGGTTACAAAGCCATAAAAACAACTCAATACCAGTTAACAATATTTTTGAAACAATTCAAACGCAAACCCTTAAATATCTCAATATAAGAAAAAATGGACTTAAACCACTTTCAAAATAAACGGCTCATATGATGATCCTTATACATATGTATATGGGATCTTTCTACTCCAAAGAGTAATATAGGACAGCAAAGAGGTTCATCAAATACACTAACGGCCATTATTACAACTTGCCTTTAACTAAAGAGAGGATTTTCACGGGCAGATAAATTAGTTTTTATTATTACAAATGGACAATATGGTAGAAGTGAGCGTTAAGCTAAAGGGAGGATCATCCTGGCGGTAACTTTTAAAGTTAAGTTTATGTTTGAACTTGCCATATTATATATTATTTTCGATATGGCAACTTCAAATATAAACAAAATGAGCATATACAACAAAAAAACGTAGCCCGTCGTTGCAACTGCGTTTAGAAAAAAACTTGTTTAATTTAGCAGTGTTATCGACATTCCTCCGGCACTGCCATATTTTTTGAAAAAAGTTTACTTTATTTTATCTGTAAGTTGTAATAACGAAAATAATTTAAAGGTAACTTTACAGTTCCTTTTAGCTAAAGGTATCTTTAACTAAACCCAAGTTTAACGGCAAGTTGTTATAATGGCCCTAATTGGATGCGTTTCAGTATTCTATTTCGTTTTAGTATTCTAATTAATGGTCAGTTTTGCGATACCATGCGGATGTTTATGTAAAAAAATCCATCAAAATGATTAACCATGAACGGATACAGAAATGTTGCGAATTGTTAAAGTCGCCGTAGTCTAGTAGGTAGTGTGTTGGCTTATTAGGCGTCAGGCCACGATTCAAATCCCAGGTCAGACGTATTGATCAAAACGAAATATGAAAAAAATATTTCTTCGGCGACTTCCTCTCAGCAAATTTTTGGTCTAAACACTGAGAGTAAATAAAAATTGCCTTGAAAAGTTTCTCAAAGTAAATCTGTCGTTCGTAGTCGACTTTAAACTGTAGATCCCTCTACTTATGGATAAAATTAACACACACAACATAAGTGGTGTGAGAGACTAGGTCGTAATCCTGACTGAAGGGTTGTAATGATCAATTATGTATGTATGTATGTATGGGTACAGAAATATAGAAGCATTAGAAACTCTTTACTAAACCCTTACAGCTACATAGGCCATTTGGGCTATGTTAAGTTGTATGGGTTACCCACAGGTTATGCTGAGTTAGTTTATGAGCCTTATGATACCCTGAAATTTACTCACACTACCTCTGTTGTGTTTTAAATTAAACATAAACGGCAAGCTCTAGAGTCGATTTCCAAACACTGACTGGAATAGTTTATTTGATGTCAATTAGTCCTTACTCTGAGAGCTGAGAGCAGAAGAAGAGGGTTGTTGAAGGTAATATTTTGTTACATCTTTCGTGTTTTTACAAAGGTGAGCTGTGAACTCTAGGTGAGTTTTGTACTCACGTAGGCTAACACACTTCCACCCAATATACTATAACATCTACTGGGGTCGAAATTAAGAATTACTAGATCAGAATAAATTATGCTCTGCCACAACTATTAAATAAAAATATTGCTTGACGTGGTCGTGAGTAACGATATTTTCAATACCAATCTCTTTTCGTTTCATTAAAGGATCGTAAATAATTTTATTTGACGGCTTTTCATAGCGTTTTATAACGCTAACATCAAAGGGTAAAGAAAATTAAGAGTGATTGTAATGATCAACTGCTTGACAATCGCTTGATCAAAACTGAATCAAGCCAAGTTATCTGTCAAGCAGATTTCTGACGAAATCTCTGAGGGTAAATTAAATTTGCCACGAGAAGTTTTTCAAATCTGTTGTTCGGAGTCGACATTAAATTGTTGGTGCCACTACTCATGGGTTGTAAACCTGACTAAAGGGTTGTAATGTCCAATTAAGTAAGTAAGTAAGAATCAAGTCAACACCTAACTGTTGTTTCTGATACAAAGCCTTATCAGTGCACTAGAAACTCTCTAATGTTGTTCAATTATTATGTTATTTTTCTAAAATAAACTTTACATATGAATTTCAATTCATTCTTACACTAAATTATCCTGTTGAGTTTAGCAGCTACTAATAGGTTTGGTTATTAACTTAAATTTCTTTTCTTATCCTAAACACATTTAAACGACTTCGAAGTCAGTAATAATAAAATATTTCCATTTAAAGCGATTCAAAATGCAAATTTTCTTCCACACTACACAGCCAAAGGCACGTGCCTCTTTTAATACAAGCCAGTTAAAATTAATTGCAAATTTAATGATGACATGAGAAGTACTTTCGTTTCATAAAGACCTACAAAAAAGAATGAAAATTTTCAGAAGAAAAAAAAAACGAAAAAAAAATATCATTTTATAATGAAAATGAGAAGAAGATGAGCAGAGCAGTGCATATTAAATGGAATCTAATTTGTTTACTTTGCACAGACTTTAAACATTAAATAAATGAATGACTCAACTTTCTAGACAGGCGTTCATAATTCAACATACCGCCAGTTATGAAGACGGACAGACTTAAGAACGTACGTACAAACATATGGACACACATGTTCCATATTTTACTACATATGTACATATGTGTGCTTAAAGCGTGTGCTGTTATCGTTGTCGGTATAGAGTTGAGTTTATGGAATTGAATACACAATAGAATGGAATTTTTAGCGCCAATTTATAATTTTACTACACTTTCAACAAACTATGCGCCGCAATACTATACAACACTAGACATATGCATGCCACACAAACATAATATAACGTAATGAGCTCAATAATATAAACATCAGTATATACGAACGTCATTAATACAATGGTGGTGAGAAAAACAGCACAGGGTAAATTATATACAGTGAGCGTCAAAAGAAAGTGTACACTATGGATAAAATTCTAACAATCTCAACTCAAGTTTTCCACTTAGGACAGTGCCCAAAAAAATTTTACAATATTTCCAAATTTTTTCTAATTCTTTTCTTCTTGTTTCAATTTTAAAAACTGGCAATAAAATAATTTGAAAAAAAAAAAAAATTAACGGTAATTTATTAATGTATATTTTTTTGAATTGTACACTTTCTTTTGACGCTCACAGTAGATAGACAGAAGAGAGAAGACTGCGCGAAAAATTAGGCGGCTTCATTTTGCTTTCCAGGAAGCTCTAATGATCGTCAGAGGTGATAATGGCAATCAAAATCATTGGGAGATCGGTTAGTGTTGCCATTAGAAAAACATGTCAACTTAATAAACACAGTATTACGCACTGCTACACCCAATACAACAACAATTTTCAAAATAAATAATCCTCACAAGGGACAGACGTACATTCTAGGTAAAAACGTAAATTAAGCAACAGCCTAGCTTTTATCGTCTGCCCAGCTAGAAATAAGAAAATGGGGAAGACATGCTTTTCATTCTGCCTTAAAGAAATAAAAAAGAAATGTCATGGTTCCTTTTTTTTTTCAATCTTTACGCCAATTTTTGCGTCTTTAAAGTGAATTTAATTTAATGAGTAAACGAGGAGAGCAGTCAACAACATTTTTCAAGCACTTTTTCTTTAAATTTTCTTCTTAAGAAAACTTCCACCATTACTCCTGCAGCTGAGGATAAGTGTTCATATTTGATTTAGTCTCCTGGTAATACATTTTGATGGCTTATAAAAGTGAAACGTGACTACATTAGGAATAAAAAAAAATAAATAAAAATAAAGAGTAAAATTTTTCAAACAACTGCTCATTTCATGGAACAAATGGATTTCACAGACCGTCTTTAAATAATTCTATTTCAGTTAATTTTTTTTTTATTGCATTTTTGTTAATAAATTTTGTATCCGCTAGCTAATATAGTTCTTGTCCCAGGATGCTACGACTGTTATAGCTGTCATTATCTATAAATAATGCGTTCTGTGTAAATTTATTGTGTTGCTGTGATGAGGAACCCCACTGGGAATATCAAGAGGTATTGATTTCTTCTTTAAGATTCGAGACGAATTTTGAAAAGATTACATGAAGAGGAAATTTTTGATTCTATCAAAATTTTAAATACTTCAGACAAAGATCCGATAGTCCAAGAAAATATTTTTACTCGACCATGGGGTGCTAAGTCAAAGCCTATAATAATTTTATTAAAGAGATAATCACCCTTATTCTGGTTGTCGTCGCCGTCGTCGTCGTTACCAAAAATGATGTCGATAAAATCAGAGTCGACACAACACAATATAGACGGCGTATTGACTCACAGAATACCAAATGTGTGTCGACAGCAGTGTTGCCAATTTAGCACTTTTGGTGCTAGATTTAGCACTTTTTAAACTCGTTTAGCACCAAAAAAAAGTAATCTAGCACCTAGGAAAAATTGAAAAACACAAATAAAATTCGTAAAAATAAAGTACAAGAAATAAGAAATAATTGCATTAACTTCGTTGTTGGATTAATAAACCAATTAAAGCAAAGGTAAGATAAATATAAATATAAAAAATACATAAACTAATCCCTTCTTGATTTAAGATTATCAGATAATATAAAAGTTTTACAAAACATAGATTTTTTTCGGTACAAAACGTTTTAAGTTCCCAAAAAGGTGATATTTTACCAATTTTAAAATTATTTTGTATAAGCGAGGAAGAAATTGGAAAAATAATTGATCAATATTCCAAAATTCAATATATAAAATGGATTAATAAAAACAACACAGTATCATTCTGGTCAGAGGTAAAAGCATATAGAGATGCCGGAGGAAACAAGGGATTCGAGGAGATTGCCAATTTTGTTTTAAAACTTCTGTCTTCCATGCAGACGTGGAACGTGTGTTCAGACAAATTAACATCGTAAAGACAAATTTAAGAAACCGATTACATCTACAGACAGTAAATTCTGTTTTAGCAATTAGGTATAACTTTAATTTTAAATTTTTATTTCTTAATTTTATTATGTAATAACATTTTAGATAAGGATTAAAACGAAGCGGAAATTCCCAACGAGTTATCTGAAATTAATTGGATCTGGTGAAAGTTATGATAATAATGATGAAAATGACGATGATGACTGGACTTTTTAAATTCATCAAATTATTTTAGTCATCTTAAAACTTATGTGAAAAACTATGAATTTAAAAGTTCATGTTTAAACAGTAATTTGAAGACTTTTTGTTTTTTAAGAATTTACTTTCGATTTATTGTTTTTAAAAATGAATTGAACATGTTATTTTTGATTTTTTTTAAAATTTAATTACAATTTCTTCATTCATATTTAAGTATAAAAATTAATTTTTTAGAAATACAGATCACATAATTAACTATAAATCAATTTTTTTCTATTAATTTCTGTTAGCACTTTTTTTTGGCACTTTTTTAAAAATTTTAGCACTTTTTAGCATTTTTTTTAGAAAAATCTAGCATTTTTTCTCAATAATGTTTTGGCAACACTGGTCGACAGTCATCTATAACTGTCAATAACGACAAACAGAATACCAATTTTAAACTGTCGACGCAAGACGACGTCGACGACGACAACCAGAATTAGGGTGAATGCAAGATGTATTCAAGAATTTAGTTCATTGAATACGTCAAAAATGGTTGCCTTTAGAGTAGTAGTAACGTGGCCAGCACTGTTATCGGAGCAGTCGTACTTCCATTCTAACAATCACACTCTCATATTACCAGCTCCATTTTTTTTTAACATTAAAAGCAGTTTTTACTTCGTTTATTTTGGAAAAGATGAAAGTTCCACGAGTACAACTGTGGCAAAGCAAGGACTGTTAGATTTCAGGACAGTGTGATATGTGATATAAACCATCTTTTCGCTATTATAGTGACATTTAAAGCTTACATAAATGCATAACTGGTCATTACAACCCTACAGTCAGGATTAAGACCTAGCTTCTTACACCATATTTTAGATATTAATTTTGTACATGAGTGGCGGGACCTACAGTTTCAAATCGACTTCGAACGACAGATTTTTGAGAAACTCATTCATGGCAATTTTGTTTTATTATCAGAGTTTTTGCCAGAGATACTTACTTATTTACTTAATTGGCCATTAACAACCCTATTAACGGATTTCGACCTGCCGCAACACATCTGTCCAGGCGCCTCTGCTTCTTGCACGCCTACGCCAGTTCGTCACACCTATCGATGACAGGGCTTCCTCGATTTGGTCCTTCCAACGCATACAAGGTCGTCCTCTTCGCGGCAGATCACCGTCTCGCCGGAGCATCCTCCTCCATTCGAACGACATGGCCGAGCCAGCGCAGCCGCTGGATATTAATACGATGCACAACGTCTATGTCGTTGAGGAGTTCATACAGCTCACTGTTGGATCGGATGCGGAAATCATCGCCAACTCGCACTGGACCGAAGATAATATGTAGGACTTTTCTCTCGAACACTCTCAAGGCTGCTGCATCAGTGCTTAATAGGATCCATAAAGAAGCACGGGTATGATGAGCGTCTTGTAGAGTATTAGTATTAGTTTTGCCAGAGATACAATGAGTTGATGTCGTAGAAGAAATTTTATTTCATTTTTTTTGAGGTTTGAACCTTGTTCTCGCGTCTAATAAGCCAACATAGTATCTACTAGATACTAGGCGTCTTCAAATAATTTAAAACATAGTGATAAAATATTTTTTTTAGTATCAATGATATAATATTGCAGTGTCAAGCCCTTTAACACAATGTGATATCACCTGAGACCATGTAAATTCTAAAATTTCTAAGAATTCTTATTTATGTAAAGGCATGGATAGAAATACATCTCCAATTTAAAATCAAAAATTAAAGCCCTTTTAAAAAATTCATATTTTTTGCTTTCATTATTATTCCAAAAATTAGTTGCATACATTTAAGAGACATTTATAATTAAAGTCTACATTTAGGATGAATAATCCTAAATTTAATATTTGTTTAAATTTGTTTAAAATAAATTAAAATTAACACGTGCAAATTACGTGTATTTTATTTTAATAAGTTAATTAAACTCATTTTCTACATAAGGTACAGTCAGACTACACAAATATTTAATGAAAAAAGTAATCAATATTAAAAAAGAATATTGCATGAACATTACTTTGAATTTAGGAATGAAATACAGATCCTTATGATATTATTTTGATGCTTTAAATTTAACTCATCTTCTTTTACACAATGTAAATAAGGAATAAGAAGTTTTCTTGGCAAATATTTGCATATTGTGTCTGTGTTTTTAAACATTTGTATTGAATGTTTAAAAATTTATTTCACAATTTTTCAGCAAAACGTGTACACCACATAAAAATGAAATATTTCAAGAAATTTGTTTAAAAATCATCAGAAAAAAGTGAAAAGAGTAAAAAAAAAAAAATAACAAAGGAATAATAATAAAACAAGGCATTAATATAGACATTAATTTCAAATATTGAACAAAAAATCGTACATAAATTTCACAAAACAAACACACCTATCATGCATGTACAGGTTATATCTTAATCTGAAATGAAACGCACAGAGAGATGTTTAAATAAACAAAAATTTTATGGTCAATTCATAGTGTGTACTTGTATTTATGGTGTGTACTTGTATCCAAATGGATACGCATTTGTTTTTGAGGATTACGTAACACTTTTAAACAAAACCCATCGATGTACAGAGTCAAGCGAAAAGAGAAATATTTTTTTTAGAAAAATACAAAAGTTCATCTCAATTAGTGGCTGAAGCAAAAGGCCTTTAATCAAATGGATGTTCGTTGATTTTTTTTTATGGATTGCACAATAGCAACCAATAGCACAGCGACAGTTGGAATTTTTTTCAATTTCACAAGCGGTAGAGAGATACTTTTAAAAGCAAAGTTACAACAATTTAAGAACAGAATTAATTTGTTTTAAGCCTCTAATGAAGATACAGTATTGGCCAAAACTAAAGCACCCCCTCAGTACATTTAGGATTGAACCGTTGTCCGTTTGGCCTGCCTCTGGATGATTTATGCCATCTGAATCCTTTAATTTAAACTTAGATTCGTCAGAAAACAGCACATTCATCCATTTTTGGACACTCCAGTTGAGATGGGTCTTGGCGAATTTAAGTTTGGCGATATCAAAGGTTTTTTGCAGGTCGTCGACTGAATAATCCGGCCTCTACCGCCCTTCTGGGAATCGTTCTTTCGGTTATTTTTAAATCTAAGCGGTTTCGTACGTGACTAGGAGATGCTGTAGGATCATTTTGGATTGTCCTTTTAATTAAGGAGTCTTCATGTCGCAAGGTTTCACGTGACCTTCCTCCAGAATGAGTAGTAGATGTGCGACCAGTCTGTAAAAACTTTTAAATTAGCCTAGAAACAATTGATCTGTTGATTGAATATTTTGCACTCAATTGATGCCTTGATAAGCCAGCTCTCCAATCCAATCATTAACTTAAAAATCAACCCACAAAATTGCAAAACCAAAGAAGATTTATTTGAAGCCGCCAAAATAGCCTGGGAAGCAATATCTCCTGAAATAATTAATAATTTAATGTCCCCTATGCCTAAAAGATGTGCGTGTGTCATTCAGAATAAAGGATTCGCAACGAAATATTGATTTCAATAGTTTTTTGTGCACCTTAATTGGGGGGTGCTTTAGTTTTGTCCGCTTATATTTGCGACTTAAAATGTTTTTTGAATTTTAACTTTTTTTTAAATTCTGAATTCTGAAGTTTGTGTTTTTCAATAATAAGGATATAAATAAATAAAAAAAATAAAAATAAAATTTTAATAGCTTTGTTTTCTTAAAAAAATTATAATTTAAAAAAAAAATGTACTGAGGGGGTGCTTTAGTTTTGGCCAATACTGTATGTGGTCCTATGATTGAGTCCATAAAAGGTTAGGAAATGGAAAAAAGTTTTTCCTTTTAAAAAAGAGAAATGGATGGAGTTTTAATTTCGAAATTAAAATTCATTTAAACACGATAAAATAGAATTTGAAATTACATTACTTTCTAGAGACAAAATTATATGTTTTAATAAGCCTGAGTAAATCCTTACAGGTGGGAAATTTGTTCCTTTTGGCATTAACTCCTATCAGTAGTATAAGTAGGGAGTTAAGTTGAAGGGAGCGGACCATCATCCGAAAACATATTTTACCATACTTTACCTATATACATCTAAGTCGTTTTGTAGGCCTGTTGCGTGCTTTGCAATGATAGGTACCAAGTACATACGTAAAATTCGTCTTGTCCAATTTCTTCTAATTCTCTCCTCTTTCTCTCTGGTAATGTATCAATTGAGGAAAAAAATCGTTCATCATGATTTTCGAATTTTAATTAAGTGGCTTCACACCTCATCCAATACAATCTCTCTAAGAAGCCCTCATCACAGGAAGATCAAGTAGTGTCGTCACCTAGTAGATAGAAATCAGCAATGTTACCTACCACTAAACCAAATGCTTTGTGAAAGTCAAATGTTCCCAAGAGGGGTACCGTACCGTCCCATAACCAGAGACACCGTTAATCGTCTCTTTATTGTCGAAAAAAGTTTTACTTTTTTTACAAATACTGCCGTAATTGCCATCGGGTTTTAAATAAAAAATATTTACATCTAATCGATCTATCACACCCTCTAACTTACAGAAAACCGCCGGGTGAACTTAATTATGGAAGCGTGAACTTGAAAGTTTTAAATCCTTAAGATATGCTTTATTTTTCAGCTTAGAAACACCTGAATGCTCTGCAATAACTATTTCAAGAGCAAACTTTTTGAACGAATTAAACAGCAATAAAATACAAGAGGAATACATTTTCTTATTATTATTACTAATTATTTGTTAGTAAGCCATGAACATTGGTTACTGAAGGATGCAAATGGTTTAGAGAACATAATAATTATTCCAAATCTGTAATAAATTTATAAATTTTATTGTTAATTTACTTGGAATTTCTTTGAAATATAGAAAATATATTGTCTTCCAGACACAATTTATCAGCAGACTTAACACCACCAGAAAATTTATTGCACTTGACAATTTTAAATTGTAATATGTCATCCTTAAGGTATACTTAATATTTTCACATTACTTATGAACGCCTGAATGCCATGCAATAAAAATGAAATAAAAAACACACACTCATTAGATAACAAATTATTCTATTAATTTTTTTGTCAAAAGGCAATGAATGTTTTTAAAATTAAAATGCTTTTAAAATATGGCTGCAAAACTTAATAAATTTCAAAGAATTTTAATTGAATTCAGTGATAAATATTAAAATAAAATATAAAAACAACAAAAGACAACAATAAATTTATTTACATGCAAGAAAATTTTGAATTCTGAAAAACTTCAATTAGATTTCAACAGAAATAAATTTAAATTTCAACGAAATGTATTCAATAAAAGTGCATGTATTCGAATAAAATAAATATTTTACTCCATCAGGAATAAATAAATTACTTTTTATTTAATATACGACAAAATGCGGTATGCTTCGCTACAAACTTTATGGTTTAAAAAGGGGAGAGAAATTTAAAAATTTGTGAGAAATAAATATGAAGTGCTGCTTTACTTTTCAGTTTAAGAAAAAAGAAAAAAAAAAAAAAAGGTGCAGCCAAGCCATTTGGATTGGTTTGTGGATTTAGAGTGGTGTTGAATTTGTCACAGAACACATAGGTCATACAGAAAGACTAAAGGCGGAAGCAACAGAAGAATTAAAATTCACCATGAAGGAAATTGAGTAGTACGTGACCAAGAGAGCCAGGGGCGGTCGATTGCTATATTGGGGAGAACTTCAAAACCGTCTGTGAAATTCGATCAACCATATTATCTACTTATCTACTGGTAACCTCCCACTGGTACAATGGTCACCAAATAAAGTATGACAGATCGAAAGCCATGTTCAAATATAAACGTTTCTGCTTTCCAGCTGAAGTAGAATAAACCTTCGATACGAGAATCTGATAGGCCCTGTATACAATCGATTCTAATCGTAGTCAGGGCAAATATACACTCCCACTCCTACACATGCGTCAGTCTTTGATTCATCCGTAAAGTAATTGAAACACATTCTACGCAATCAAGAAATTGGATGCAGAATATTCCATCGATAATCGGTTTAGGATTTCTTAAAAATCTGTCGTTTGGAGTCGAGTTTAAACTATAGGCCACCCACTCACAGATAAAATTAACACACACAATACGGTTGGGGTGAGAAGCCGCAAATCTGATTAAATTATTTTAATGACCAGTCAAGAAAGTAAGATGACTAAGTATGAAACATATTCACAAAAGTTTAAAGATTCTGGGGCATTTCTATAGAATACCTTACACTACTTTCAGTAAGATAGTAAGCTATTCCAAAGAAATCAGGAGGATTTCAAACAAACAAACAAACGTAAAGTATTTTTATGCAATATAAGCATACATACGTTTAGAGATTATGTATAAAAAATATTTCAAATACGAGTATAAATTCCCTCCATGCATACATAATATTCTATTTAAAGTACACAATAAATGGGAAGAAACAAAGCACAATTAGTGAAATATTAGTCAATTAAAATTTAAAATGTAATTCATATTTCTAGAAAAAATTAATTCCATTGAACCATATACTCTATTTAAGGTAATTAATTAAAATTTATTTCAGTTTAACAAAAGTTTTAAAAGTTACGACAACTGAACAATTTATAATTGGCTTTCGGATGCCCATAACTGATAAATTACTTAAGTTGGCCATTGATAAGAAGAAAGAAAGAAAGAAAAAAAAATTGAAAAGAATTTCATTAGAAATTTTGTATGCAGGATACATTTTATTTAATTTTAAAACGTATTTCATTGAAAGTTTTCAACAACTAGGTCCAGGTCTTGGCATTGAAATCATCTCTCTCTCTCTTCCTCTCTCTCTTTATATTTATTTTTTCAAATTTCCTTTTATAACTCCAACTACCATAGCCAGCGTTGCCAGAAGATTCTGGTGAAAAATCATCATTTTAAGGAAAAAAAATCATATTTTGGGGGAAAAAATCATCACTTTTTAACTTTTATTTGTAAAACATTCAAAAATAAATAACAATTCAAAATAAAAGTGTATTACATTGATTGGTTATCGGGTTTTGTTCTCATATACTAACTTTATTCTTGAGGATATGATATAACCCGATAATCAAACAATTTTAAATTAATTACATGTTTTACCAAAAATATTATATACATACAAACAAAACAAAAAATAAATATGTATGTTATACATAAAAGACAATTCAATTTAATTAAAATTAATTTTAAAAAATCCATACATACATATTGTCGTCTGGCCTTCAAATTGGCCTATGTAATTTTCAACAACTTCTCAGAAGACCTAAAAAACAACATAATTTTTATATAAAAGTCATACAAAACTACTTTTTTGTTTTTTATTTTTGCAATAATTTTGGAACCAGCGGAGACGTTGGACAAATTTTTGCTATAGAGATGGACCATAAATAAGACTTAAAAATGGGCGAATAAAATTAATTTCCCAAAAGGCACATAGGCCATTTTGCAGGCCAGCCCACGATATGTAAGTAGTAATTTTATAAGGTACTAAAATGGGATCTAAATAGAAAAGTAGAGTTTTGTAAAACTTTTAGTAGTTTCCTATAATAATTTAATTATAATACTGGGAAGGTTTCCTATTTTTTACAATTTCTTCATCAATTTTAAGATTATAACAGGAACACCTTTTAACTAGTAAATAATCCTGTATAAACAAAATACCTTCTAATGTTGCATTTTCAAGCCTGTTCCTGTACTTAGTTTTATTTAAATTAACTTTAGAAAAAATTCGTTCAACGTTTGCAGATGAACTGGGAGACAAAGTATACTGGACACAAATTTCGTCAATGTTGGAAAAACTAAATGGTTATCAACACGAGTTATTTTAGAAACTCTGGCCCAAAAATCTTCACAATTAATATTTCTAAGGTTTGAAAATATTGTTTGAAATCTATGTGACGAAGCTCTCTAAATTCATCGTCTATCTTTTGAGAATCATTTTCATTAATTAAATTTGGAAATCTTTCTATTAGTGGAGACAATGAAGAAACTTTCTTATTAATAATATTATGTGGAAGTATCTTTAAAATTAAAACGTTTTGGTTAATTGTTTACAAAACTCAATGTAAAATGAAACGCAGTAATTAGTGAATTCAGTTAATTCACTATTGGTAAATTTTGTTTCAGAAATGTTTTTTTTTTACAAATACTCCTAAATATACATCTTCGGCGTTTTAAAAAACGTCTTTATTTTCAATATTTTCCTTAATATTGAAATCAGTGTAGCCAATGTATGTGGCTTTACAAAATTGTCTAATATTTTTAAGTATAAACGTTCCATTTCAGACTACATTTTTTGAATTTGGGAGTTTGTACTTTGAAACATTTTGTTTACACTGTTTATAACGTGAAGTATCTATATACAAAAAAATCATATTTTTGGAAAAAAAAATCATATTTTTTGGAGAAAAATCATCAAATCATATTTTAGTTAAAAAATCATCAAAAATATGATAAAATCATCATTCTGGCAACGCTGACCATAGCAATAGTGCGTATGTATGTATATTTGTAAGACTATTGCATACTTACAGTTGAATGATTTTTTGAATTTTCAAAGCATACTTTAAGGCTAAATACATAAATAAAAATTTGAAAACATGTACATTAAAGGCTTTTAAGCTTTACAAATTATGGGCTCTATGAGGAGGATTTTTTATAAAATGAAAATAAATTTTAATTTTCATATTTTTTGGAAACTGCTTTCAACAGACTGTCGATTTTTGTGTGATGAACAAAATACAGTGGGTAATAAAGAATTTAAACGCATGCTTAGAAGTATAGTTTACATAACGGTTTACGGAAATGAACATTTTGAAGAGCAAGACGTAACATTTAGAATGATAAGGAGTTATACAATGGATAGGGCAAGTCAGCATGAAACATGGGAGAAAACAAGCAAATATTCATCACGATTTTGGAATTTTAAAAATTAAGTGTCCTTAAACATGTTCAAAATAATTCACTCAAGAAGCCCCCTGATCCTTCACCCCTCAGGAAGGATAACATTGACAATGCATATCATAGAAAAATAGGAAAACTAGAGAAACTGTAATCCGCTATGTTTTCAATACTAAAAATGTTTCTAGGAAACGAAAAATGGCATTCCTATCATTCCAGAACCTGCATACATACAAGGCTTACGACCTAGCTTCTCACACCACTTATGTTCTATGTGTTAATTTTATACATGAGTGGAGCGACCTACAGTTCAAAGTCGCCTGCGAACGACAGATTTTTGTGAAACATTTTCATGGCAATTTTATTCAGAAATGGAGATGTCTGACCTGGGGTTTGCACCGTGACCACACGTCTAATAAACCAACACACTACTTACTACAGCGACTTACATTTCAAAACTTTTTGTGTAAAACAATCAGCTGATTAGCTAAAATGAATTGAATAATCCAAGATAAGATAAAAGTTTGGGGTAACAGCATTAAATTCTCTAAAATAAATAAATTCCCTGTAAAAAGAAAAGAATAAACGCTTATAGCCAATATATCGGCTGTAGAAGCACAATATAAAAATATTTCAATAAATTATTTCATTATTTTCAATATTTCTTTCTATTACAAAAACTGTAGCATACCCCACTTTCATTTGTTTTAACAAGTTTCCTTGGCATGCGTTAAGGGAGGCACGCTTAGAATAATTTTAAAGCATACTTTAAGGAAACCATATAAATAATAATCAATAAAATTAAATTTTTTCAAATAAAAAAGAAATTAATTACGAAGACATATAAACAAATAGAAGCCAAATGAAATAAAAACTCAATTAGTTTATGATATTGGATGTCCAAACAAAAAGCAAAAAAAAAAAAATTAAAAAAAAACATAATTATTGCTGCCACATGATGCGATTATAGAGACGTCCATAAAAAAAAATATGATAATAAATAAATTAATTATTGTCTGCATACAGATTAAATAATTGTCTGTAATAAATTCAAATGAAATTATTATTGAACAAAAATTTTTTGCAATGACCGCAGGCTTAGCTAACGTGGTGTCAGTGACACATTTGTAGTGCTTTGCACGGTTTTTTCAGTACATCTGACCGCAGCGGTGATTATATTTAATGTGATTAATAAAATTAGAAGAATAATATCATTGCGGGGCTGATGAATAATACAAGCAAGAATGCAATAAGACCGCATAGTTGAAGCTGTGTTTCACAGATAAAAAAGAAATCATAAGCGTATATTCCTCTTGAATGTTCAACGTGTTGTATCCTCTACAATTAGTAGATCATATGCTAAAATAAAAGAAAATAATTCCCTTGCTCTAACGACTTCCATAAATAAACAAAAATACGGCTTAAACTCGGCTATATGCTACCCTCCTTCTTTTCAATAAAACATCAAAAGCTAAAAAATCAATTTCTCATCATCTTTCCTTTTGACAGTAAACGGCATCACCACTTTCGATTTCCTTTTCTTTTTTTTTGGCTTCCACAATAAATGAAAATGAAATTGAAAATCAAAAATTCACATGCGAAAAGAAAGAAGAATAAAAAAAAAATGGGGTTAAAGGACCTGTTTAAACCCGCACTAAGAAGCAATCAAAACCAGTTCAATTTGGAAACTTGAATAACAAAAAGATGTCTAGTGTTTATATGGACCCCTTTAACGACTACAATGAGTGTTAAGGACAGACACTTGAAAAACAATGGAGGCTGAAAACTGAAAAGGTTTACAATCCTTTTCCTTTCAGTTTTTTTTTCGTCTTCTTCTCTGCCCACTAAAGACGTTTATTACGTTCGTTTTCAATAAACATCTCCGGGGTAACATTTAAAGTAAATTATTTTTTCTTATTTCCAATTGAAATGAAAGAATGAAGAGATAGAGAGAGTGAGAGAAGAAAAACTGAAACTGAAAAATTAACTACAGGAGCTTGAAAGAGAAAGTCGTATAAATAGTCAGTCATGCTTATAAAAAAGTGAAGGAAAAAATTTCAAATTTATGTAAATGTAGTTGATTTCAAGGGTTTTGAGTTCAAAAGCTAAAAAAAAAAAGAGAAACAATTTGTTAAGACTTATGTATGTGTTGTAAACAGAAGCATATGGTTAAAGGCAATTTAAAATGAAAGCCTTAAAGTATGCTATAAATATTTAGCAGTACCAGTGTACTAAATGTATGCTATAAAAGATTTCGTTTACAAATTAGATTCATAAAGAAAGGAGAGATAAAAATATGAGAAACAAATTACTTTTTTATTCGCATCAAAAAAATTGGACTATTTTAGGTGTGTTTATCTGTCAATAAGAATAATATTTTTTTTATTATTAAGAGCTTCAAAATGTCTACATACGGATAAGTTTTGAAAGAAGCCCATCAATAAAAAGGAATAATTTTTGAGAATGTTCAAAAAAAAAAAAATGTTGTATTCACATACATATTTTCCTCTAGATCATACAGTTCCTCGAGTCTAGAAATACATTTTCAGCACTCTACACTATTAAACACGACGTCAGATGTGGAAAAGGGATGTTACAGGCTAACGTGCTAGCAAAACTTCTTTTTCGCATTAGAACTGAAGTATGAATTTATCTGGGAAATACATTAATGATCCCGATTACGCTGACAGCATCTGTCAATTAGCATTACATAATATATACACAATTGGTTATAACCCTTCAGCCAGGGTTACGGTCTAGCATCTCACGCCACTTATATTGTGTTTGGTAATTTTCTGCATGAGGGGCGGGACCTACAGTTTAAAGTCGACTCTGAACGACAGATTTGTGACAAACTTTTCATGGCAATTTTATTTATTTTGAGAGTTTTTGCCAGAAATCTGCTGAGAGGAGATTGCCGAAGAAATATTTTTTCATATTTCGTTTCGCTCAACATGTCTGATCTGGGGTAAGAACCGTGGCCTCACGACCAATAAGCCAGCGCTCTAACTACTTGACTACGATGGCTAGCTCATAAGTATTCAGAAAACAACAATAATACATACTTACTCGATTACTGTTGGGGATACACTCATTCGTTTCGCGGATTCATTCTGCCATTAAGGCAGTGTCATTACAATTGGTGCTGGTTCAGTAGATATAGAGACCGACTTATATATCAATTATTTTGTATGGCTGCAAAATATTGAAGGCATTGGGATAAACCTACAAATGATACAAGCTTTTATATATCGTTGGTCAAGGAGAATTATATTCATGGCGTATAGAATCCCCAATAAAAATCTATGGAGAAGCAGAAAGCAATAATCTATAATCCATAAAACCGGCATAGCAAATGGCAGTGGAGTGTCCATATTGCCAAAAAGCCACAGAAGAGAAAGACCGGCAAATATGTGTATACACCAGTTAGATGCATAGGTGGTAGAGAAAGGCTACACATCGAGCGGAATAAAAACTTTTTACCTACGTTGTTTAACACTTAATGGGACCGATCTATGATGACATAAATTTCAACAATTTCTTCGTAACCGGCCAACGCCTATTCGAAGATGCAAACATCTGGCAGATGATGGGTGCATCTATAAATTAATACCAGATATTGATTGACGGGTTCATCGAACTACAAAAAATAACTCAATTTGTAACTAAAAATGGTGGTTACAGGTGTATCCGATATTTTGGATGATCAAGATGTCCGTAATACCTCTGAAAATCGGAACGTATTATGTTTTAAAAGTCGCCGTAGTCTGGTAGGTTGTGTGTTGGCTTATTAGACGTGAGGCATGGGTTCCAGGTCAGACATCTCAGACATCATCAAAACAGACATCATCAAAACGAAATACAAAAAAAAAAATATTTCTTCGGCGACTTCCTCTTCACAGATTTCTGGCAAAAACTCTGGGAGTAAATAAAATTGCCACGAAAAGATTCTCAAAAAATCTGTCGTTCGGAATCGACTTTAAACAGTAGATCGCACCATTCATGTACAAAATTTACGCGCACAGTATAAGTGGTGTGGAAAGCTAGGTCGTAATCATGACTAAAGGCATGTAATGATCAATTATGTATGTATGTATGTATGTATGTATTATCTTTCAGTATTCCAGAGTGGTGGAACATTGAATGGAAATGGAATTAGTGATCGGTAGAGTTCTATCGGAAGAAAAAAGGGACAATATTGTAGTAGTTTACGGAACAGTGTGAACAGCTGAAAAAACCTGCATAGCGTATAAGTTGATATAGCTCATGGAAGAGTAGCTAGAAGCCTGACAAGACCGCAAAGTAATACTATCTGGCAGTTGCAGAAAATGTTACCAAGGCAGACCATGTTTCCAAAAAATATTTTTGTATTCAAAATGTTAATTGTTTTTTTTTTTTGGTGTTAACTTGTACTTTTCTCTTAAAAAAAATGCCCACTTTTTGGTTAACATTTTTATGATTCACAGAATTTTTTTTTAATACTCACAACATATTGCCAAAAAAATATCGCTTTGATAACTAACCTGTAATGAAAAGTAAAACAATAAAAAAAAAATTAATTAATTTCTATAAAACTACAGACAAGAGTAGGTGTTCTGTTCTCAATTATTAGATACAAATATTGAAAAGAAAAAAAATTGTATTTAAAAGCCTATAAAAACGCCTACAAATTTAAAAATATTTTTATTTGCTTTGTTTGTTTTATACTTAAAAAAAAAAATGATTTATTAATCATTATTTGCGTATTTTGATACAAAAAAAAAATACAAACATTTTCATGATAAATTATGTGTCCAAGTAGCAAATAAACAGCCAGATTTGATTAATTAATCGGTATTGATTAATTGACAATGTAAAGAATGTTTAAAAACTCTTGTAAATGTCGTCGTTTTTTGTTGCCATTTAGTTTCAAAATATTTTTAAACATTCATTTGCATAAACGAACAGCATGACTAGTCAACAGGCTTAGAGAGTTACAAAGAAATGGAAAATTTTTTTTATACAGGATAAGAGAAGGGAAAGGGAATAATTAGATTAAAAAGGCTTCCCACACAAAAATAAATATTTAATATTTAATTTAAAATTTAATATGTTCATACACATAACATATATAATTGATCATTGCAACCCTTCAGTCAGGATTATTGACCTAGTTTCTCACACCTCTTATGTTGTGTGTGTTAATTTTATACATAAGTGGCGGTACCTACAGTTTAAAGTCGACTCCGAACGACAGATTTTTTTTAGAAACTTTTCATGGCAATTTTATTTACTCTCAGAGTTTTTGCCAGAAATCTGCTGAGAGGAAATCGCCGTAGAAATACTTTTTGTATTTTGTTTTGATGTCTGGCCTGGAGCTCGAACCCTGGCTTTACGTCTAATAAGCCAACACACTACTTACTAGACTACGGCGACTTCTATATGTTCATAACCTTTTAATAAAGAGGGTATCGATTAAGGGTGTCGGTTACTAAGCGTTCTGTAAAACTATTTCCATAAGAGCTGTTTTAATTATTACCTCTTAACTTTACCGTCCAGAAGACAATGTATTACAAATCAATCAGAATGATGTCAGAATTGCATGAATTAGCAGAGATCTGGAGCAAATGGTGGTTGCAGAAGCAATTCGAAGCCGCTGATCTGATCTGGCAAGGCTGTCATATTTTTCATCTCAAACTTCCGTTTAGTTAATGAAGAATTTGCCACATACGAATATGAATTCTTTAACAACCAAAGAACGCCGAAAAAAGTTTAAAATTTACGGCAAAAGTGGTGGTAAAAACGTGACCACTTTTCGGGCATTACGGACTGATTATCGTCGTCATATTTGACCTTACACAGTAGGTAGGAAATGACAAAATTAAATAGAAATTCGAAGAGAAATCTGTGCACTACCGAAAATATCCTTTGTATTAAAGAAAACAAGATAGACAATCCCAATTTATTATTTCCATGGGATTTTTAACAATTCGGACTATCTTATGGCTCATTTTGGAGTACCTATATACTATACATACATACATACATAATTGGCCATTACAACCCTTCAGTTAGGATTACGGCCTAGCTTCTAACACCACTCATGTTGTGTGCGTTAATTTTATACGTGAGTGGCGGGACCTACAGTTTAACGTCGACTCCGAACGAGAGATTTTTGTAAGGGGTGATTTTTTAAGAGCTATAGGAAAATTTTTCAAAAAAAAAAACACATAAAATTCAGAAAAATGCATGAAATCTTTATTTGAATCGATAGTACGGTCCACATAATTTAATGTTTGAAGATTATTTCATGCAAATGTTGACCGCGACTGTGCCTCAAATGGTCCATCCGCTTAGTCCAATTTTGGCATACTCTTTCCAACATTTCGGCCGGTATCTCACGAATAAATGCTTCAATGTTGTCTTCCAATGCGTCAATTGAAGCGGGCTTGTCTATATAGACATGAGCTTTAACATAGCCCCACAAATAATAGTCTAAAGGTGTTAAATCGCACGATCTAGGCGGCCAATTGACCGATCCCGAACGTGAAATAAAATGTTCACCGAACTCGCCTCTCAATAAGTCCATTGTTACGCGGGCTATGTGGAATGTGGCACCGTCTTGTTGAAACCACATGTCATGCAAGTCAAGCTCTTGCATTTTGGGCAAAATAAAGTTAATTAAAGTTAGTTAATTAAACTGACCATAAAATGGAAAAAACGCGCGATGAACTTTCTTAACAGAGCACGCATTTTGATAATAAAATTCAATGATTTGCAAGCGTTGTTCGTTTGTAAGACGATTCATAGTTAAATTATAGGCCAAACTGAAGATGTTTGACAGTGAAACAAAACACGAAACGTGCGTGAGCTGTTTAAACCAGTGTTGCCAAAAAGATAATAGCTAAAAAATCACACTTTACATACTATACGCTACAATTAAAGCCGACTGAAGTCGCCGTGGTCGAGTAGGTAGTGTGTTGGTTTATTGGACGTAAAGCCAGGGTTTAAACCCCAGGTCAGACATCAAAACGAAATACAAAAAAGTATTTCTTCGGCGACTTCTTCTCAGCAAATTTCTGGCAAAAACTCTGAGAATAAATAAAAAATTGCCATGAAAAGTTTCTCAAAAAGGTTTCTTAATCGCATAAGGAGCTCGAAGAACCTAGAAGTAATTGTGAAAAAGCCATTGCAACCGAAGAAAGTGAAAGTATCGCAAGAATTATGGTGTGGAAGTGTCATCGGGCCGTAATTTTTCGAAAATAATTCTGGAAGAATCGTTATCACAAATTAAGAACGTTACGGCCGTATGATATTTGACTACATTATTATGGCCTACCTGTAAGAGTTATTCTCCCACGTTGAAGTGTTTGAAAACCAACATTTGGCAAGTTATCGCAAAGCGAAAAAACTTGCGAAATGTGCGACAAAATGGTCAAAAAATTATTTCATAAGAATCGACTGCAGCAACTAATCCCGAGGCAGTTATTTAAATGACATTGTATTTAGCCGCTGTAGTCTAGTAGGTGGTGTGTTGATACACAAGACGAGAGCGTGTGGTTCAAAACCTAGCTCAGACATCCAGAACAAAAGGAAATTCGAAAAAGGAATTTATTTTTACGACTTACTCTCAGCAATCTTCTGGCAAAATCTCGGGAAAGTAAATAAAAAATTGCAATGAGCTGTTTCTCAAATCTGTCGTTCCTGAATTGGCTTTAAACTGTAAATCCCGCGACTTATGGGTAAAATTACCACACACACGTTGAGTATTGTGAAAAGCTAGTTCGTAATCCTGACTAAAAGGTTGGAATGACCAATTAATTAAGTACATCTGACTTTAATGGCAAAGTCTAAGTATTATAATGAAATAAAAGCCTCAAAGCTTTATTTTTGAAATCGAAAATTTTGAAGATTTTATAAGAAAATTCGACAAAACATCATAAATTACTAACGAATTATAAATTCGTTTTACTTATAAGTTGGTTGAATAAATTTTAGAATTCAAATTAACAGTGGTTTATTGCCAATTTTACACTTTAGACATAAACAAATATTACCTCACGAAATTTCGAATGCTAAAAACAAATTTCTATACATCGGTCCCTGTGGTAGATGCTTAAACTAATAAATAAAACAAAATAATGTTGAAGATTATATCGAATAAAAGATAAAATCAACCACTCAATACATAAATAATTTTGCCTGTCTGAGTGCTCTCTCCCCATACATTGTAAACATACCTGTCTTGTGTTGCAAGTTGTAAATATTTTTCTTTGCTGGATGTGGGCGTATATTAAACGAAGTGGAATCGTGAAAATTCAACATCATTTTGTCGACTTTAATGCGGTTTAAATGTGTACAAATTTCACTCATACCTTCTTACTCATGCCATTCATACATTACTTCAGTGATGCCATGGCATTCATCATTCACCTTCACGTCAATACCAACGTTGAGAGGGGCAGAAGACATACGAAAACGTGTCAGTAGCATAAAAATTGATTTTCTTCTTAAATTACAATGATTAACGAATGTTTTTCATGTAATGTATTTCATCGTAATTTATGTACATACTTACGTACATATATGGTCTCCATATTATGTTTATGGCAACGTATCACCACCTACCGAATAGTGTCAGTGTTAATATGTACATGAAATTTTATGACTATTAATGCTATGAATTGGGTTTTACAACACAAATAAATGACAGAATACCTGCGTATAGAAAGAGAGAGATAGAGAGAAAGGTAGAGTGTATTGATTTGATTGCAATTTTTATTTCATAGTTTTTCTGTGTACAATTTCTTTACGATGTACGCGTGTTTTCCCAATTTGGGAGAGAGAGTTTAGAGTTGTGTTTCCTTACATGGACTTTTTCCGCTGTAGCAAATTTAATATGCATTCTTTTGAATATGATTTCAGAAAATAATTCTCTGGAATGATTGTAGTTTAGTCTTTAAGTTATGGTCGTGATAAGTAAATTATGATCATCAAAGACTTTCTAAACAATGCCCCAACTTTGGTGTCTTTGGGGAAAACTAAGCTCATTTAAAATTAACTTTACCTACACATATGTATGTATCTCTTACCCAAAATAAGCAAAAAGGTTAAATCGTAACAACTTATCGAGATGTCAACATTATTAGCAAATTACTACGAGGACCACTTCTGAACTTTAAATTTAAAAATGCAATGAAACAAAAACGGTTTGAAGTACAATTGTCCCGGTTAGCAATGGATTCATATGGCTCACGCAGCTGGCCTCACAGTACCTCATTCGATCGGACCAATTTTCTTGCATTTTTTCGAGTATATGGCGTCGTATCCCAGCAATGACATTACGAATGTTGGCCTTTAAATGCTCAATTGTCTCTGGTTTGTCGGTGTAACACTTTTCTTTAACGGTGTCAAATCGCAGCTTCTTGGCGGCCAATCGATATCATCATTTCGGCTCATTCAGCGGCCATCAAACGTTTGACGCAATAAATTGATTGTGGCATGTTGCACCATCTTGTTGAAACCAAACATCGTTCACATCGACACTATGAAGGGCGGGTACACACAATGTCGATGGGTGACTCCATTGATCGTAATAGCTGCGCCGTCCTCAAAGAAATATGGGCCAATGATGCCTGCGCATCACAAGCCACTATTAATGGGTGCAGAGGCTTCTATAAGACCACGTGTGGGTTTTTTGTGCCCCAATGACGGCAATTTTGCTTATTAACGTACCCACCAATATGAAAATAAGCTTCATCTGAAAAGATGATTTTTTTTTGGCAAAAAATTTCTGTTTTGGAAATAAATTTCCAATAAATCTCATCGGTGCTCAAGCGTAAATCAATTCATTACGTTCAGTGGAGATAATATACTAAATGTTGTGACAGAATAGAATGACAAAAGTATTGCCAGATTCGAAATAACAGATGGTTCAAATTAAAACCGATAGGTGGCTCGCTCACCCGATACAATATTGTAGAGGATATTCACTCTATTTTTACACGCAATTTAGTGTAAACTTAGTGATCCCTATTTTTTTTTTTACCAATAAAATGAAAATTTTTTAACTTGTATGCCTATACACAACTGAGTATATAAGTTCGAAACGAATGGGCATGAAAATAAATTGTTGTAATGATTTTTGATTTTTTCCTAAAAGTGCCACGCCCATATTTTCTAATTCTACAAATATTGCTAACAAAATTATGCTATGCTAGGCGCATTAAATGAAATAAAAAAATAAGTTTTCTTTAATCGTTCTCTACTGTAAAAATTACCTATTAAAACTGAGTGCCCTGAAACTCTAGTGAGTAGTGTGCTAGACTATTAGCATGGAGGTTCGATTCCTACAGGAGTTTTTAGTCTGTTACACTACACCGAGCATATAGTTGAAGTTACTCAGCTCGTATATAATACAATATGATTTGTAATTGTATTTCTAATTAATAAATAAAATATCTATAAAAACAACCCTCGTATACGAATTTAAAAAAACTTTTTCATCCAAATTTTTTCGATTCGAAAAACAAAATTCTTTATCAAATTATTGCAAAATGTTTTTCTCATTTCTCTCTGATCACTTCAATGTAAAACCAACACACACACACAATTGTTAAGTTTTATAATGAAATTGAATTTCTGAATTGATAACGTGTAATACTACACCAGCACGAGTACAGACAGAAATTATGTGATACAAACAAATTTATCTGTCTATACATACAATACTTACATATAATACAAAATTAACAAACACACTTACACTCACACAGACGCACACACACATACATAATCTAAATACGTTACGAGGCAATACAATACGTTGTATAATGTATGATATGAACGTAACGTACATACGTACGTACAATATAAATATTATGGTAATGGTAATACATTTGTGCTATTAATTTACAATAAATAATTTATGAACTTTATACCAATAATAACAATAACAACAACGCCAACAACAACAACGCCGACTATATAAGATAACATGCGCATAACACAAATACTATGAAGAATCATATTACCTACATATGTACATATAAAGGCAAAAATATAATAACAACAACAACAAAATTACACCCAACAAATATGTATTGTATGAGATTGTGCTTGTATAGAGAAAATAAATACCCAATAAACCATACGGCAGAGTTTCAAAAACACTAAACTGGAAAAAGTTTAGAGAATCTTTAATAAATAGGATTACGCTATTTGGAGTCTGTAAGATATATTGAGACACTACAACATATCTACTACACTACTGCTTCAATCACTATCATTTGAGAAGCCACGAAAAGTTGAGAAATTGTGAGCCGTAAAAGATCCTCATACTGTAGCAGGCATATATAATTGGTCATTACAACCCTTTAGTTAGGATTACAACCTAATTTCTTACACCACTTGTGTGTTGTGTGTGTTAATTTTATATATGAGTGGCGCGACCTACAGTTTAAAATCGGCTCCGCACGACAGATGTTTGAGAAACTTTTTAATGGCAATTTTATTTACTCTTCGAGTTTTTGCCAGAAATCTGCTGAGAGAAGTTGGAGATGCCTGACCTGGGGTTTGAGCAAAGACCTCACGTCTAATAAGCCAATACACTACGAGCATAGCTTCTAGATTTGACGATTTATCGTCATTTTGACGATTTTGGGGTCCAAAAATATCATATTGACGACATGACGATTTATGCCCTTATTTTTACGATTTTTAGAAATTAAAAATTTACATCATTTTCTTTACTTTAATACATTAAAAGCCAATTTAAGCTTTGTATTTGCATTGCAGTTGTTACTGTTGGAAATTTATGCTAGTTATAACAAGGAGTA
This sequence comes from Sarcophaga caerulescens, assembly GCA_927399465.1. Lineage (NCBI taxonomy): Eukaryota > Metazoa > Arthropoda > Insecta > Diptera > Sarcophagidae > Sarcophaga > Sarcophaga caerulescens. The sequence continues at coordinate 34,237,528 of OV656872.1, read as the reverse complement.
AAGTATTATATTTTTAAGTTATTTTTGAATACGTGTGATGATTTTTCTGTATTTTATGCATTTTTAATCCAAAAAATTTCAACTTCTAAATAACATCTTAGTTGAGCATAAATTATCATTTGTCGTTGCAGGAAATTTTAAAAATTTGATTATAGCTTCTAAGATTACCATCGGAAGAACAAAGGCAAGTGCGATTATTTTTTTTCATGCGACCAACACTCAGGGGATGGCATTGTGTTTGGAACTAGGAAAATATACTATAAAAAGGAGGAAATAGGGAGCAGTGTTTATGGACACTAGGTTTGAATATTTTTATAACATTTTTATACCATTAGTAACAGGAAAGATCTCTGCAGGAAGGGAGTTCCACATACGAATAGTCCGTCTAACAAACGAATTTTGCAGTATGCGATACACTGGCCAATCGACCACATACGGATGTGCTGGCCGGGAAAGACGAGCGTTACGTAGGAATACATGATTTTCACAAGCAAGTCCCCTTATTTTGCTCGAGCAATATCCGTTGTAGTACTGATAGAACAGTGAAACACAAGCCACATTGCAACGATGCTCCAATGAATCAAAGGAGTTGTACACACTATCGTGATTAACGAGCTACTACGGCCTCTCCTGTAAACGGTTGAGAAGCCTCAAAATAGACGTTAAGGGCTAACCCATACATGAGAGTTGTATTCTATTCTCGGTCGGTTATAAATAGTGTAAATGGTAAGTAGATCAGATGAAGTGAAGTATTTATTGCACCGTCTTAAGAAACCAAGGCACTGAAATATGTGTCAGTTCTAGCGAACATCACACTTGACACCCATAACGTCAAAATCTTCTGACTCCCTAATATTTACACCACACATGAGTATAGATGATACAATATTATTGCTGCTTAACATTGACTTTATATATTTTTGTTTTTAAAACCTTTCAATTTATTTATTTATTTTTTCTGACGACTTTTTTACGATTTCAAATAACGTTTTTGACAATTTTGACGATTTTTTCTCAAATATTTAACGATTTGATGCTTCATTTATCTGGCAGCTATGACTACGAGGACTGTTGATAGTTGCAGCAGACAGCCACTAGTAATTTGAGTGTCGCCAATATCTGCCTAGAAATTTTATCAAAAACCGCATCACATTCTGAAAGGCGAATGAACGACAATGCCAACGTTTCGATTGCCTTCAAGCTAAATATTGAGATAAACAACCTGTGGCTCCTAGTTCGAGGAATGGATTTCACACGAGTTTTCGCAAAAAATACCAAGAGTCTGCTGAGCGGTTTCGTTTAAGTTATGTTTCAATTTAATTTTTTAAATTCCAAACGCATTCTAAAAATTTGGTTTGCTGGGTTATGTTTTTATTGCTACGAGTACATGTCATGCAAATATGTGCCTTTTTACATTGCTGTTCTAAAAGCATGTTAGATATTCTGAGGCTTTGTGTGGGTAATAAAACTGTCATATGCAGATGGTTTTTAACCCTTAAACTATGTGCAAAAAATTTTCCAATGAAACTCTATTACTGGGAAATTGAAATTGATATCAGCTTTAATAGGAAAAATTTATTCAAAAAATATACAATAGATATTACAGGAATTCTTATAAAATTTTCCATGATATTAGTAACATTTTCCTAAAATGTGAACCACTTTGTATCCTTAATTTGTTTGCAAACACCATGGAAATTAAGATTATTGTAATTGGGTGTCTGATGCAGAGAAGACTGATTTTTTTTTAACCAGTAAAATCAAAACTTAATGTGGCATTTGACCCTATTTTGGCCTTATCTACAGTTTAAATGTTAAACTCAGTTGTGTTGTTGTGTGTTTTAATTGATGTCTGTGGTATGTGCATTTATAATACATTCTCTACTTTCCACTAAATGATGATGATAACGATGTTGATAATAATTTTAATTATGATGATAATGATGTTGTGATAATTAAGTTAATTTTCTAATATGTAATAAAGGATTTGCACTTGTCAAATTAATATCAATTAAATCGAAATTGTATTTAGTAGTAGTTTGCCTTCAAATATACATACGTATAATTTTCGGCTTTTCGAACTACAAAAAGCAATAAAACGATTAAAATGAATACAAAGCCAATCCATACATACATACAAGCCATTAATTAGTTAATTAATAATTTAAAGATTCAAAGTGAATGAATATGCTTTGCAAACCATGTTCTATAATTAAAATTGATTTAACTTTTAAACTAAATTGATTGGAATAATTTTAGGTTTTATAAGTTTCGAATTAAGAGCACTTTTCGTGATGATAAATACTTTAAAGAAAAATAATATTTTAATTAATAGATTACCATGGACAGACAAAGAACATGTGTTCTATGCGAATTGAAAATATAATGTTTAGGGAAGGAATTAAAGTTTATAAATTTTAATTAAAAATTACCCATTCCCCGCTATTTTACCACCTTAATGTATAAGTAATTTATACGTACGCACGTCAAATTCATATCACTCATACGTGCCATGGTAAGTGTAAGATTTTTGCAAGACATGGGTAATTCATACGTGTCATGTTAGAACAGCAAATTAAGTTTTGGTTAGTGTAAGAGTTTTGCAGGAAATGGGTAATTCAACGACAGTAATCAATATTACATATTCGCTTAATATTAGATGTTAAAGAATGGTAGTCGTAGGTAGTGTTGTTGGCTTATTAGAAGAAAACCCGTGGTTCAACACCAGGCCAACACCAACATCTCGAACAAAAACGAAAAAATCTTTTTATTTCGTCGACTTCCTCTCAGCAGTTTTCTGGCAAAAAGGCTGAGAGTAACTGAAATTGTCATAAAAAGTTGCTCAAATATCTGTGAGTTGACTTTAAACTGTAGGACATGAAAATTTTCTAAAAAATCAATCCACTCACGAATAAAATTAACACACAATATGAATGATGTGGGAAGCTAGGTTATAATCCTGACTAAAGGGTTGTAATAACCAATTAAGTGAGTAAGTAATAAGTTACGGAGTCTGTTCGTGATAACATTAATCTTTAAATTAGAAAATCTAATACACACTATTTTTACTAAGCAGAAATTTAAAGTTGCATCACTACAAAATCCAATCGATGCAAGTGGTTAAACAACTTAGAAGCTGAATATCGAAAACCAGATAATTCAGCGGTTTTCAACATTTAAGCCCCTATTTCGGATAAATCTGATTTTAAACTTAAAAAATCATGTAAATAGCCAAAGAGGCAGTAACTGCAACATAAAGAATTCAAAATGGAAACATTGGATATTATTTATTAAAAATTAATAAAATGGCCGTTTAGGTATAGAAATTATATGTATTGAGGTTACAGTGAGTTCAGAGTGCAAGGTGCCGATTTTAAAAGACTGGTAGGTAGTGTGTTGGCTTATTAGACGTGAGGCCTTAGTTCAAGAGCCAAGTTAGATATATCCAACTCGAAACGAAATACAAAAAAAAAATATCACTTCGGCGACTTCCTCTTAGCAAATTTCTGGCAAAAATTCTGAGATTAAATAAAATTGTCATTAAAAGTTTTTCAAAAAATCTATCTTTAAGAGTCTTTAACACACACAACATAAGTGGTGTGAGATGTTAGGTCGTAATCCTGACTGAAAGGTTGTAATGACCAATTATGTATGTATGTATGCAAGTATTGGTGCATGTGCTTCAAACAAACAAACATGGTTTCATCAGGAACTTGTCACTTATATCTCATATGTTTCTGTCTCTATGTCTTCCTCTCAATAGGAGTTGGTATAAAGTAGTTTTCATGCAATGCTGATTTAATGCCTATGGAATATGCATGTGAAATTATTCCAAATCAATGGTAAATTTCACGCCTATAAATTTTCTTGAAGCTTTTAGAAGAGCAGAAGAGTTAATGCAGCCATTGCGGAGTCTTTTGATGTTTCGTCAGCGTCAAAAGAAATGTTTTTAATCAATTGCTGTCATCTTTTAAATTTACATTTTTAAGGGCTTTGTCTTGTATTTTCTTTTTGCTGCTTTAAAGAACGTGAGCCAACGACCAAGCATCTTCGCAAACTTCTTATTATGCCTTTGCTTTGATCCAATTTCATTAATTAAATTCTAGAATTCAATCCTAAGAACTCTAGAATGACAGGGTTGCCATTTGTCATTACATATATACATAATTGGTCATTACAACCCTTCAGTCAGGATTACGACCTAGTTTCTCACGTCATTTACACATGTTGTGTGTGTTAATTTTTGTCCATGATTGGTGGGACCTACAGTTTAAAGACGACTCCGAACGACAGATTTTTGAGAATCTTTTTCATGGCAACTTTATTTACATTCCCAGATTTTGTCAGAAATCTGCTGAGAGAAAGTCTCCGTAGAAATATGCATATATTATTGTGTCTGGAGTGAAGTTAGGATCTACCTGGAGAGATTTTTGGAGAGAGATTAATGGTTTTTAATTTTTAAAATTTCAAAATCATAATTGTAGAATATTTTTTGCCGTCTTCGGTATTGTAACCATAACAGCTTGGATTTGTAGTCAATCTATTTCACTTCTACACCAAGCCACATCTTAAAACGTTTATAACTTATTTATTGATTGTCTTTAAAGCAAGGTTTTAGATCTTCAAGTTAGACTTTGCACTTAAATGAGTAACAAACATTTTCTGTGAGAAAATACTTCCATATTCTGCTTCTGTATTAACTACACATCTCGTGTAGTCATGGTATTGGTTCTGAACTAATTTTATTTAACTTTTCCTTTCAGAATATATTCGCATTTGGTTAATCAAATAATTCTTGATGTTATAAAACTTTTATTCAAATTCTGTTTTCAAATAAGAAATTGTTTTTGTTTGTTTGTTTGTCTATGTTTCTTATATTATTATAAAATAATTTAAAATTGTTTTTCGAGTTTTCAGTTGCTTTACATTTCTCATAAAGAAATAGTTTTTTCTATATTTTTCTCTTAAGTGGGGGAGGAGGGTAGATAATTTTTCAAGCGATACCTACATGATGCATGAGTATTATCAGATGCATTATTAATGCAACAATAAAAACTATACAGTTTCCATAAAGTAAAAGGCTGCTGCAACGACAACAACAACAACAGTAACATTATCAAGTATTTTTCTTTTATTTTTCCCATTTCAGAAATAAAAAAAAAAACTTTTCTAAGCCTGGTGGCAGTATTTGTTTCTTTTAAGAAGCACTTACAAGAGTAACAAATTCAAGGAAAAATATTTACTTTTCGTTAACAACAATGGCAACAACGACTCTCTCTCTCTTTCTCTTTTAAATGCTTTTAGTTTAAGCTCTTTTAGTAAAAAAAAGAAAAAAGTTAAATAAATAAATTTCAAATACATTCACATACATTTAAACGCAAGGAAGAGACACGCAGAAGAGAGAGATTGAGAGCGGAAAAGGGAGATGGAGAACAAGAAATGAGAACGAATAAATATTTGATTTACGTAAATGCATTTCAGTTAATGTACGAGTACGTGTGTATTTACTGTTATTGCAGAAGTTTTTAAATTGCATTTGAGTGTGCTTGTATTCGTGCATTTACATACACAGACACATTGTTAGAAATGCCTGTTTCTATGCAATATAATTTAACTCTTAACCTGTATTTCAAAAAAAAAAAAAAGAAAAAATTAAGAGAATTTGGATACAGTACGAATCCATACGAATCCATAAATAAATATTTTTCTTTTGATATTTTTCGTTTATAAAACCTGTTCAAAATGAGTGGCTTTGACATAAAAAATTTGCAGTGACAGAAGTTCTTAAAGAGCAGTTTATATCGATCACTTTGTTTAGTATAATCCTGTATTCATTTCACAATACAATAAATATGGTACTGAGAAATAAAACAACCTGTTGACATTAATTAATAATTAAATGGGACAGGATTCTCCAGTCTATTTTTGTTTGTGACACATTTACAATTCAGTACTGAATATGCCTGAATATTAGGAACATTACTATACACCAGATACGGCTGAATACTAAAGAAAATTGTCAGACAGAAGCTGCAATTGGGAAACCTGCGCCTTCATAATTAAAAGCAGGGAAGTTTCATACAGTGAGCACACAAAAATTTCCAAATCTTATGAGGTATCGATTGTAAAGAAGCTTGAAAAGTTTTTTTTATCGGTAATTTTATTTCCTTTGTATTTTCTTTAACGCTTTAAAGCTGCCCACAAGTCAGATAACGAACATTCTGCACTGTTTGACTGGTTTCTATTAGTGATATGCGGAAAGGAAATCTTAAAATAAAAAAAATAATTTTCTTAACGAACAGAAAGCGGCATTGTCAGATCCAGGACGGAATATTTTAGTGTTAGACCAAGTGCATCTAGACTATGTTAGCAATATCTTGCGTAGAAGCCATCGTTAGAACAATGCAATTTACTGTATGCTTTAAACCTTAATAACTTTCTGCTTTTCTTGAGTAACTTGACAATTTTCGAACTTAGAACTGCACAATATTGTTACGTTTTTACCCTTTTAAAAAACGTTAAAAATATGAGTTCGTAGATTGCAAATAAAATAAAAATAAATATGTGTTTAGTTTTAAATTAATTCGTCATTGTTCGCACAATTCCGTGTGCCACCTTTAACGATTTGACTTAAACAATAACAATTTACTTTAATTGTTATTCTTTCTTTTACACGATTCTCTTCTGCGTACGCAATAACAACTGTTCGTTATTCTTCTCTGCTTACAACCTTTTTGCAAGCAACAATACAGAGATCTTCACACAAGACTGACTGAATTCTTTCTGAAATCACGTGTCTCACACACGACTGAACGAATTCTTCCTGAATCACCGTTGCCTGCTCTGTCTTGTCTTTTATATCGCTGGATCAATAGTGTGATAAATACTCTCGAAAGAGAATGACTGCCTTCGGGAAATATCCAAAAATGTAAACAAGTTGTTTTCATTATTGTTGTTTGTGTATCTTGTTTACGTTCGCCCCTGTAGAGTTGTTGTTGCCTGTTTACTTGTCTATCCGTTTTTTTATACTGCACATTGTTGTTGGTTGTTTACTTCTTTGTCCGCTGCACTTTGTTGCTGCCTGTTTACATCTTTATCCCTTATATTTTTTTTATACTGATGTTGTTGCTATATTTTTGTTTATTGGCTGAACATGAAAACAAGTCCATTATTTTTGCTTTTGGAGCTTTTGTTTATCATTTTTAAGAACACCATTTCCATTTTCGTAACAATATATTGTTCCTAAGTAGAACATAGATTTGAGGAAAATGTGGGTGATATTTAGGACGATTAATAAAGAACGTTTCAATATCTATTCAGAAAATTAGATGCAGACTGCTCTCATAGCTGTATGAGACTAAGACTGACTTTCTGATTGTGCATGAACGATATTAGAGTTGAAGCTTTGAAATTTCTAAATTTATTATTTACTTCATGCATTCTTCAGTTCTAAAAACCTAAGCCCCTGTACCATGATTATCAAGTCACCATTAGTTAAGAATAGAAGACCATAAAAAAGTCCTTATTAACGCGTGTTTGAACTCTCCGTGGTTAAAATTTTATTTTTGAATTCAAACATATCAGAGTTAACCAGGGCGAGACCGAAGTTACTCAAATAAAAGAAACAGGTGACAAAAACACTCATTTGATATAAAAGAACCGAAGCAGGAGCGCGTTAATATTATGGGCGGAATACAATAGTACTGCATTTAAATACATACATACATAATTGGTCATTACAATCCCTCAGTTAGGTTTACGACCTAGCTTCTCACACCACTTATGTTGTGGGTGTTAATTTTATACGTGAGTGGCGGGACCTACAGTTTAAAGTCGACTCCGAACGATAGATTTGTGAGAAACTTTTCCTGGCAATTTTATTTACTTTTATAGTTTTTGCCAGAATTCTGCTGAGAGGAAGTTGGCGAAGGAATATTTTTTCATATTTCGTTTAGTGGGATTTGTCTGACCTGATGTTTGAACCGAGGTCTCGTGTCTTATAAGCCAACACCACTACCCACTAGTTTACAACGAAATCATAGTACTGCATTTAGAAAAGATTAACTCAAATCATTGTAAAAAATTAAATGCTCACTTAACATGAAGTCAATCCTCTACAAACTACAATACGTGGAAGTAGGATTTTACAGATTAACCAAACAGGAATCGAATATTTTCGTACGCTTTTAACGAAGAAGACAGAGTAGATTCACAGGCCACTCAAAGAGAAACTCAAGACCAAACATTGTGGTTTTACACTGGAAAACAAATGCACTTGAAGGATATTATCCGAGTGATTAAATACTCAAGTCTAATATGGGAAATGGGTATGAAGAACAGCTTGTGGTAATTGCGGAATACGAATACGAGAAATCACAAGAATTTATAGCCAGATGATACGGAAAAATCTAGAAATTCTATTTTTACTAAACCATACGCATAAAAGAGTTTTTTCACAAAAGTTTGAAGCAAATTCATTGAATGTTAAAAAAAAAAATTGTGACAAAATAAAGTTCAATTTACACTTTAAAACCTTGATTTTATTTTTCAGTGTTATTGCTAAGGAAGTTAAAATTCTAGTGAAATTTCCAATATAGTTGCATAAGAGAAATAAAAAAAAAAATAATAAATTTAATGAACATTCATTAGAGTTTTTCAATTTATTTAATTAAAAAGTTTTATGTTGTTTAGTTGCAAAGATTTTTCTTTTTTTCCCATGTTTTTTTTCTTTTTCTTGAAAATATCTTGAAAATAAATAAAATTGATTAAATTGTGTTGTTGTAGTTGCAGTTGATATTTTAGAAGAACATGAACATGAACATGCTACCAGCAGGCTGATGAAAGTGAAAGCAGAGATGACAAGGCTTGCATTGTTCACAAAAAATAATTAAGAATTCTTATGTATAAATCCGAAAACTTATTCATGATTGTTTTGCTCTTTTAAGGCTCTGGCTTTGGTAGTAGGACTAACGTAAAATAGCGACAACATGTAAATGAAATACTCCCACCACTATTACGAGTATACGAGAAGATGGCTGTTTGTAAAATTTACAATCAGTTTAAATTTATGCAAGTGCTTCGTCAAATGAAAATGAAAGAAAATGAAAAGAAAAGTATTGAAATAAGTTTCCATAAAGAACGAGAGGTGTTAGGATAACACCCAGCTGAAACAAAATAATGTGATAATTTAATATCTATTCGCTTTAGGTTTCATACGATAGAGTCTCAAATATGTACATATTGCTCGTTGCAAGCCTTTAGTCAGGATTATGACCTAGCTTCTCACACTACTTATGTTGTGTTTGTTAATTTTATCCACAAGTGGCGGCACCTGCAGTTTAAAGTTGTCTCCAAACGACAGATTTTTGATAAACTTTATTTATTCTCAGAGTTTTAGCTAGCAATCTGCTGAGATACTTTGCTATCAAATAAACATTCGTTTGAAAAGTAACATCGCAGGTAACAGTTTTAGTCTACACAGTCGAAAATTTATTGCAAAGACTACGAGGTGTGATCAAAAAATAACCGTTATTTTCAAATTTCGTGAGTTACGTATGTTCGATTTTCGCATTTTCTGTTATGTTGGTACACATGTCTGTTATATATGTATGTTGACAATATCAGCCATTTTGGATTATCAGTTTGTTTTTGACAGATAAAAAGGTTAGTCGTGTTTTGGTGTGCTCTTCAATTTTTTACTATTCGAAAAAATGGATCAAAGAAACTGTATTGTTTTGTGTAAAAAATGAAATTAAATGTGCAAGGACGGACATTTGAAATGTTGACTGTGGCGTTTGGCGAGTCTACTATGAGCAGAACACAAGTTAAATTGTGGTATAACCGGTTTAAGGAAGGCCGAGAAGATGTCAATGACGATGCTCGTCCTGGTCGCCCGAGCACGTCAACAACCGATGAAAACATTGAAGCAGTGAAGAAAATGATTTTGGATAATCGTCGAATCACTATTAGAAGGTTTGCTGATGATGTTGGCATATCGTTCGGCTCATGCCAAGCAATTTTTACGGTTGTTTTAGGCATGAAACGTGCGGCAGCGAAGATTGTTCCAAATTGCTAAATTTTGAGCAAAAACAACGTCGCATGGACATCGCTCAGGAGATGTTGATGACGTTCAACGACGATCCAGATTTGCTCAAAAAGGTCATAACTGGTGACGAATAATGGGTGTATGGCTATGACATTGAAACCAAAGCCCAATCATCCCAACGGAAGCGTCCAGAAGAGCCAAGACCGAAAAAAGCACGTCATGTTCGGTCAAATGTGAAGGGTTTGCTCACTGTTTTCTTCGATTGCAATGGCGAGGTGTATCATAAATTCTTGCCACAAGGTCGTACGGTCAATAAGGAATACTACGATTGCGCGAAGCAATTCGTCAGAAACGCACAGAATTGTGGAAAAACCAATCATGGATTTTGCACCATGATAACGCACCAGCTCACACATCGCACCAGCACACACCAAAAACAAAACCGTAATCATGCCTCAACCACCGTATTCACCGGACTTGGCCCCCGCTGACTTTTTCCTCTTCCCAAAACTGAAAACACCAATGAAAGGAAAGCGTTTTACTACGATTGAGGAGATAAAAGAAAAATCGAAACAGGAGCTGTTGGCGATACAAGGTGACAAGATAGTTATTGATAAATAAATAAATACTTTTTGAAAAAATTTGAAATAACGGTTATTTTTTGATCACACCTCGTAGATTAGTGGTAAAAACGGTTACGTTGAGCGCTTAGTGAGATTGGAAGGACGGGATTATGCGTTACAAACTGCAACATTTTCACGCAACGAGTAGTCCTGCTCGATATCGCTTCTAACTCCACCATTTTGTTGAACAAAGAACTAAGGAAAGAGCAACTAGAATTGGGCAGAAGAAAGCATTGTGTTATATCATTTCATTAGCAGGACACATTCATTTTTGATAAACCGTAAAACATTTACTGCATTTATCTAGAAAGTCTTGAGTTTAATCCAGACAATGAATGCTTTGACTACCAATGAATTTATAATCAACTGATGGAGTAAAAATTTTTCTTGTGGTCCATGTACTTACGAGAGTTGCAAAGAATTGTGATTAAAACAACAACGAACTAACATGCAAGAACATAGCGAACAAATAAATCAAAAAAAGATACGTAAACATTTTTAAGTTTTGCGTCAGAAAGATTTCGAGTCATAATGTCGGTTTCACATTTTAGTTTCCAAGTCCCATGAGCTAGAATAGTTTAAAAACAACACAAAGAATTTCTTGTGTATTCAGGAAATATGTTGGTAACACTATTTAATTTCAAATCCGTAAACGACAACACACGATAAAAAATCTTCGTTTCAAATACAAGCAATTACAGCGTCAAAGAAACACGTACACACATAAACGAACGCAAACGTACACATTTACTAAGGAAATAGAATCGTCAACACTGTATTCCCTGCTCTCTTATTTGCGTATGTATGTATTTCTCATATGTTTGTTATGTTAGAGATGTTCAATCTCTCTCTGTCACATTTCTGTCCCTTGTTCTTGGGTTTATTTCTTCGTTAAATTCTAGCTAAATAGTGAAGATATACAAACAAATGAACCATGAAAGCAAGAGAACAATACAAATAAGGAATTTCACTAAGTGTGTAGGAGTATGTGTAATTTTCTAACACACACGTACATATATCTGCAATATGTCTTAACGTATCCAACTATACTACGATACATGCAATATATTTGTATGTTGCTGACAATATTCTATCTTATGCTGCTGCTGCTGTGGTTTAATGAATGCTGTTGTACGTGAATGGTATGCATTGCTGACTCAGTCTTTTGCATTCATCGTATCGTTGCAGCAGCATCGTTTAATGACAACAAAATGTCTCATTATCAGCACCATTCACTTACTTCACTATCGTTTCCATTGTTCGAGAATTTATTTACACGGACATTCATGCATTCAGTCATTCTTGCATGCATTCATTCAATCATTTATTTGCTTATTATTTCTTCAATTTAACATCGAATCAGCACGCACAGATGGTTGGAGTTGATTGTGTTAGAAATGGGGAAATGCTTGAAAGAGAGATTGCAAGAGATTCAAATGCAAATAATTTAAATAAAGATTCTCTAATGTAAGTCGAACAGACAAATTAACTTAGTTTTAGAGAAACAATTATTGTTAAAGAGCGATTAGAAATGCATGTTTATTTGTATTCGAGTTAAAATTAACATTGATTGAAGATTAATTATGACAACTTAAATAAGCTAAAAGGCATAAAATCAGTACATTACATACCATTACAACCCTACAGTTAGGATTACAACCTAGCTTTTCACACTGCTTATGTTGTGTGTGTGTTAATTTTACAGATGAGTGGCGGGACCAACACTTTAAAGTCGACTCCGAACGACAGATTTTTTGAAAAACTTTTCATGGCCATTTTATTTTATTCTCAGAGTTTTTGCCAGAAATATGTATGCTGAGAGGAAGTCGCCGAAGAAATATTATTTTTCTTTATTTCGTTTTGTTCTAGATGTCTGACCTGGGGTTCGAACCGTGGCTCACATCTAATAAGCTAACATACTACCAATTAGACTAAGACGACTTTAAGCTGGATAGGGCTGTCACAAATCATCTGCTCGTTCCATCCATTTGCTATGTTTGGAAAGCACGATAGTTCTGCTATTTGTCGTCACCTAAAAATAACGCTTTCTGTAAACATGTATTGGCAATAACGGTGAAGAAGTTTATTCTTGAGTCCTACCCTTTCTGAGCAGGTGAATCTGTCTGGGCATATAGCAGAAGTTTTCCTAGATTGACTTTTTCGAGAGGATTGAGGCCTTTTAATTATAAAAATTCGAAAACCTAGAAAAATTTCTTTTGTCTTCTCTGGAATTTGATTGTTGCTGAAAGAGCTCAAGCCAATCGGCGCCCTCGTTGCAAATATTGTCCTCATTTCCACAAGCTTTGCAAATTGTTACGATTTAGTTTCGTAAAACTTTAAATCTTCCTAGTGTAGCAAGAAGATTAAATTAGGTTGGCTAGCGTTACCAAATCTAGTCTCTCGCTATTCTCTCTTAGGACAGTTTATGAGCTTTATTGTAATACTTAACCCCGAGCAATTTCACTTCCAACAGTTCCTTTGAAGAATCGTTAACAAAACCAACAAAACTTTACCACAAATGCTGTGAGCAACGGTCAAAGAGAATATGCAAGTGTGTTCTATGTGATGAGATACTCTTTGAAGGTATACTCCTCCTCTAACGAAACGAAACCTTTAGCTTACAAAGTCTGTTTCTTAATCAGGCCAAGATTTGTACAATTTTGTTGTTTTGTCTAAAATTTTTAAGCATTTTGCGTTATGAGACCTTTTACGGTGTCAAATTTCCAAAACCGTTTTACACCCATTTGTAAGCGATACTTTGAAACTGAAAAAAAATGTTTGTTTGTTTTTACATGAAATTTATTGCATTTATAAGGTGAACAAAGTTCATATATTATAGAGTCCTTGTCAGTTTAATTACCAAAAATGCATTTAAAGTTTGGATGGCAATTATTTGTACATGAAAAACAGAAAAACATGAGACGACGAAATACTTGCATAAGGCAGGCAGCAGCAGCTCATAAATAAATACAAACAGATAGAGAGAGAGAAAAAAAAAAACATAATTTATGTTTAAAATGTTTTCGCAGCTTGCAAAAAAGCTGTTAAAATTTAACAAGTTTTTGGTAACGAACAACAACAACAATCAGTTGGTAAAAATCTAAATTAAAAATGTTGTCGCTTTTTTTCGTCTTTCAGCTTTCAGCTGTTGTTGTTAGTAATTCAAATGCATTTATTTGATGACATTAAAAATGTAAGACCCCAGTGACAAATGTCTTGACAGTTTGAAGTTTCTATTCATTTACGTTTTACGTTACGTTTCTCTTACGAGATTCTTGCAGCAATTGCCACCAAAACGACTGCAACAGCTTTAGTTTCTAATGCAATTCGAAAAGAAAAAAAAAAAATAAACAAAAAAATTATCAAATGAATGAACTTCTTATTTGCCTTTGCTAATGCTTATGTACGTCTCTGGTCCGCAGCTCTTCGTCTGCGTCCATGTCTATGTGGTGGCTATGAATAGCTTCGTTTACGTTATTACTTCTGTTTAAACACTTTTAAGTGTACATTATTTGGAGGCAACTTGAAAAACTTGTTGGCAACTTGAAAATTTAAAATAATAATTCGCCTGCCAGACATACAGCCAACCAAACAGCTGACAGATAGCATTAAAGAATATTTTTTTTTTTCGTCAGCATTTTTATATTCTATGAGGTGTAGAGGAATAGAAATTCATTTTTTATAGAAGGCTTTAGCAGTGAAATCACTTCAGTTTAACACTCTTTAATTTTTTCATTTTCATTTTCTCATTCCTTTTCATGTTTCTAAAGGGTGAGCCACTTAAAAGTTTAAATTTAAAAATTCAAGAAAACAAAAACGGTTTAAAATTTTCCCAATTTTTTTTTTTTGTTGTGAAGTACAATTATTCCCGTTCGAAATGGAATATTATTTCATTCATATGGCTGCAGCGGCTGGCCTCTCAGTTACTCATTCACTTTTTTGTGTGTATGGGATGGTATCTCGGCAATGGCATCACGAATATTGTCTTTGAAATGCTGAATTGTCTCTGGTTTGTCGGCATAACACTTTTCTTTAACAGTGCCTCACAGAAAATAGTCCAACGGTGTCAAATCGCAGCTACTTGGTGGCCAATTGATAACACCATTGTGGCTAATGAAACGGCCATCAAACGTTTGACGCAATAAATCGATTGTGGCTTGAGATGTGTGTTAAGTTGCATTGCCTTGTTGAAACCAAACATCGTTCACATTAATACCATGAAGAGCGGATACAAAAAAATCGATTATCATGGTGCGATAATGGTTGCGCCGTCCTCATTTTCAAAGAAACATGGGCCAATATGTGCCTCAGCTCCACAAGCTGTAACAAACAGCCACTCATAATGGGTGCATTGGCTTCTTTAAGACCACGTGTGGATTTTCTGAGCCCCAAATAAGGAATTTTAGCTTATTAATGTACGCACGAAGATGAAAATGAGATTCATCCGAAAATATGATTTCATTCAAAATTTTCTGTTTTAATTTTTTAATTTCAGAATTTTTTTTTACTACAACCTTATAACGGGTGATTTTTTAGCTATTATCTTTTTGGCAACACTGGTTTAAACAGCTCACGCACGTTTCGTGTTTTGTTTCACAGTCTTCAGTTTGGTCTATAATTTAACCATGAATCGTCTTACAAACGAACAACGCTTGCAAATCATTGAATTTTATTATCAAAATGCGTGCTCTGTTAAGAAAGTTCATCGCGCGCTTCTTCCATTTTATGGTCAGTTTAATCGACCCACTGAAGCGACTATTCGGGCTATTGTGACTAAATTTCGCACCATTTTTACATTTTTGGACACTAAACCACCAACACGCTTACGTAGAGTGCGAATTGAAGAAAATATCGCAGCTGTATCGGCCAGTGTTAGTGATGACCATCAATTATCGATTCGTCGCCGTTCGCAGCAATTGGGCCTCTGTTACTCAACAACGTGGAAAATTTTACGGAATGATTTAGGTGTGAAGCCTTTCAAAATACAGTCGGTGCAAGAATTGAAGCCGAACAACCTACCGCAACGCAGAATTTGTGGTGAATGGGCTCTTGGAAAGTTGGCCGAAGATCCACTTCTTTATCGAAAAATTGTGTTCAGCGATGAAGCTCATTTTTGGCTCAATGGATACGTAAATAAGCAGAATTGTTGATTTTGAAGTGAAAATCAGCCAGAAGCATTGCAAAAGCTACCAATGCATCCAGAAAAAGTCACAGTTTGGTGCGGTTTATGGGCTGGTGGCATTATTGGACCGTACTTCTTCAAAGATGCTGCGAATCGTAACGTAACTGTGAATGGTGAGCGCTACCGTGAGATGATATCCAACTTTTTTTTGCCCAAAATGCAAGAGCTTGACTTGCATGACATGTGGTTTCAACAAGACCGTGCCACATGCCGTACAGCACGCGTAACAATGGACTTATTGAGAGGCGAGTTCGGTGAACATTTTATTTCACGTTCGGGACCGGTCAATTGACCGCCTAAATCGTGCGATTCAACGCCTTTAGACTATTTTTTGTGGGGCTATGTTAAAGCTTATGTCTATACAGATAAGCCCGCTTCAATTGACGCATTGGAAGACAACATTGAAGCATTTATTTGTGAGATACCGGCCGAAATGTTAGAAAGAGTATCCAAAATTGGACTAAGCGGATGGACCATTTGAGGCGCAGTCGCGGTCAACATTTGCATGAAATAATCTTCAAACATTAAATTATATGGACCGTACCATCTATTCAAATAAAGATTTCATGCATTTTTCTGAATTTTATGTGTTTTTTTTTTGAAAAATTTTCCTATAGCTCTTAAAAAATAACCCATTATTATTATTACTTTTTGTTTGAAAATAATTTTTCTTTGCTTAGCAGATGTTTGCTTGTCTTTCTTTTTTGTCATTTTCTTTTTTACAAATTTTTCTTCTTATTTCTTTAAGAGTTTCACGTATTTTTTTGCTTCGCAAGATTATTTGTGAAAAATTTAGAAAAAAAAAACAAATTTCGCGAGAAAATCAAGCAGACCCAAGAAATACTTAAGCAGCGAAACGTTTTTTAAGTGGATTTACACATACATATATATACTCTGAACACATACACATGCACTCACTCATACCTAATTAATTGCAAATGTTTAAATTTGCAAAATACCAAAAAAAAAAAAAAAAAAATTAATTAAACTGACAGCATCATTCGTTAAACAGCCAATGCAAGACAAGACAAGACAACACCAAGCATGGCTTTTCGGGCGTTTCAGTTTTTTCTTTACATTTTCCAGTTTTGGTGTTTTACATGAAAAGAAAAAAAAGAAAAAAAGAAGAGAAAAAAACTGTTAAAGCAATGGCCAATTGCTATTGGAGTGGCATAATTTTCATTTGAGTTTTTCTGCACCTTTGGCGGATTGCTTTTCTCTTTCCATTTATTTGGTATTTTATTTATAAAGACAAGACGAGATTATTACTTGGATAAGGCATATAAAAAATGATTTTGGCTTTAAGCTGCAAAACCAGGCAGATTTTAATCTTTTTTAAGTGCATTTGTTAAGCAGGAAAAACATGTGTGATCGATGCAGTTATAAGCTTATGTGCCACCACAGGTGGTTGCAAAGTTTTATGAAAAACTAGAAAAAAAAAAACACTGCTTAAGAGCATTAAACACATGATGAAGGTCGTTTAAGAAGTTCATGCTAAATTTAGTGTGAAATTTTGTTTTTCTTGAGAAACAAAAACATCAGACGCTGCATAGATACGTTCCCTTCTAAGAATTCCTATTCCCCCTTAGTATACAGCAAAAATTGACTGTTCAGCTGTAAATAAATTAATAAAACCCCTGCAATTAATTTCAACGTTATTAAGGGCGTGTAATTCTCTGGCCGCAAACATAAACAACAATTTGGTAAAATATTAACACAATAACATGACATGAAAAAGAAATAATTTCGGAGAAACAAGAAAAAAATCTTGTATTTACAAGACTTTTATGGAGCCAATTTCATTAAATACCTGTATGGGAAAATATTTTATTGAAAACAAATTGGTGTGTGTGTGTGCATGTATGGTTTTAATGAAATTTTCATGATTTTCCCCATAAGACAAAATTGTATTTAAACGTGCAGTTGTATGCGCGTCAATGTGTCTGGAATAAAAATTATTGGTTGTCAGAAAAAACAAAAAATTGTTTCCAATTGTAAGGCATGACCGACTGTATAAAAAATATATTTTTTTTTGATCTTAATTAATGGCCGACATTTACCAGGTATTCACATTCATTTGATTTCTTTTTTTTCCAATTTTTTTTTTTCATTTCAGAAACATTTTTGATTGTCGTCATAAGAAATATATTTCCGAAAAATTAAAAAAACTTTTTTGAAAAAGAAAAAAAAATTAACGATTCAAAGCCTTAGCAGCAGATGATGCCATTTTAGCAACAAAGTAAACGAAATTGTTTCGTTTTTAAAATAAAAATCGTACAATGTATGTTAAGAAGACCAATTAAAATTATGTGATCACTGTACCTCAGCACTACAAACAATTTTAAATAATTAAAATTAAAATCACAAAAATATATGGAACATGGCATGGCAGCAAATGTTTTCGGTTGTTGAAATATTCATAATATTTGTAAATGGGGCAATAAATTTTTAATGAATCAAATTTGTCGCGGCCATTCAGTCCATAACGATTCATTTCGTTGTCAAATGATTTTCAAAACAATTTTCCATACATTTAATGAGGCGTACCATAAATACGTAGAACATTTGCTTGTTATTTCTTTGCTTAGTTTCAGTCTCATGAATCAAGTTTTTTCAGCTGGACAGATCTGATTGATAGAGGGCTATCCATTTCGTGGTTTCAAAAGTATGGGATTGGAATTCGACATCTGTTAAACTAAGTTGTGAAACGAATTTTTTTCTTTTCAGTTGAAAGTCTGGCATTGACGAAAATGGATCGCTTAACTATTACACAACGCATAAAAGTGATCAAAACCTACTACAAAAATGGTAATTCTGCCACAGCCACGTATCGTGCTTTAAGAGGAGATTATGGTTTACATAATCGTCCAACTACGCAAGCAATTGGCAAAATTGTGAAGAAATTTGAAGAGACTGGAGTGGTTACAAATATTGAAAGGCCTGTGCATCATCGTTTCGCTCGTTCCGCTGAAAATATCGCTATTGTAAGTGAAAGTGTTGCCGAATGTGTCGATTTCTCGTCGTTCGCAGGAATTAGGACTGTCTTACGCCACATTATGGCGTATTTTGCATTTAGATCTACACCTACATCCATATAAAGTCCAGCACAACGTCGTAGATACGTGGAATGGGTGCTTGAACAACAGGCGGTGGACGGCAATTTTTCGAACAAAATTTTCTTCAGCGATGAAGCACATTTCACACTCGGTGGGTATGTTAATAAACAAAATTGTCGTATTTGGGGTTCTGAGAATTCTCAAGTAATTGAAGAGAGGCCATTGCATCCAGAAAAAGTCACTGCTTGGTGCGCTCTTTGGTCCGAAGGTGTGATTGGACCTTACTTTTTCGAAAACGACGATGGTACTACTGCCACCGTCAATTCGGAGCGTTAAGGTCATATGATAACCGACTTTTTTTTGCCTGCTATTGAAGAATACGACTTGGAGAATATGTGGTTTCAACAAGACAGTGCCACATGCCACACAACTCGAGCGAATATGGCTTCATTGCAAGAGACATTTCCTGGCCGCGTAATTTATCGTCGTGGCGATATCAACTGGCCATCAAGATCATGCGATTTGACACTATTAGACTTTTTTTTTGTGGGGCTACGCGAAAGACCGTGTTTATGCAGATAAACCTTCAACTCTTGAGCACTTAAAAACCAACATTCGTCAAGTTATGGCTGAGATACCGCCCAATATGTGTCAAAAAGTGGTCGAAAATTACCTCAAAAGAATCAATGCTTGCAACACTTCGCGTGGAGGTCATTTAAATGATGTAGTGTTTCACACATAATGTCAACGTTCAAACTTTACAATAAAAAAGAAATATCATGAAAAAAATATTTTATATGTGCTTTATTTACGTTTACTTTTGAAACCATGTAATGGATAACCCGGTATAATATTCATAGCAGATACTGGAATGATAGGGTTGCCAATTGTCAATGATTTGGGTTGTTGTATTTAATATAGTAGTGCATGTGTAACGTCGTTGTTAGTTTTGTCTCTGGGAGTTTACAAAGCTTCGGCATAGAGTATTTTGGAAAAAAAAATTGTAGCCTTTTTACCTTCAAAATGGAAAAAAAAGAACGTAAACACGGATTCCTTTTCGAACTTGAATAGCTTGGTTTTGTATACTTGGTTTAATTGCTGCACCATATCACAGCTTAAACATACTAGAGATGTTCTGAAATGACAATTCTTCTGCCCGGAGAAGTCTATTATTGTGAGTTAGCTTTAAATAGTAACCTTTTATCCGTAGGCATATGAATTGAATCGATTCGTAGAAAGTCCATCTAGCTAGCCAGCATTTAAATTTGAGCATACAATCGCTGTATTTGTGTCAAGGACTTTTATTGGGTTCTCTGTTCACTGTTCACCTTGTTCACTGCTCTACAAATCCACAACCTCTATAGGAATAGCGTTCATTGTCCAATTTACAATAACATGATCCAGACATATGAAAATATGATCTATAAAAAGCATCTGGGCCCAGTCACCAAGTGGAACATTTGCTTTCTTTGTAGACATAAATCTCTGCAATGACTACAAACATTGGCATCTTTGGCAGGTTGTTCAAGCCCATACAAATTAAGCTTAGAGTTCTCGAAGTCGAAGTAGTCTAGTAGGCAGTCTATTCGCTTATTAGACATGAGGCCACAGTTCAAACGCCAGGTCAGAAATTTACAACAAAACGAAGTATTTTTTCAGCGACTTCCGACAGCAGATTTCGGGCAAAAATTCTGAGAGTAAATAAAATTGCCATGAAAAGTTTCTCAAAAATCTGTTGTCCAGAATCGTCTTTAAACTGTAGGTCCCGCCATTCATGTATAAAATTAACACACACAACATAAGTGGTGTGGGAAACAAGGTCGTAATCCTGACTGCAGGATTGTAATGACGAATTATGTCTGTATGTATGTTCCCGTTCGCTCATTCCACATCAGCAACAAACAAAGTGTACCGATCCGGCAAAACATTCATATTTTTTACAAAACAACAAAAACATAAATTTTCTTTCTTTTTTTATCGTGCTGTCCATCATGCAGGGACTTCACTGTCATCTGTTGTTATTCTCACGGGCCATTGCGTAAAGGGTAAATCATATGGGAAAGCTGCTTTTATCTTCTAATACCTTGTGCAAAGGTTACAGCTCGATGAATAATACAAAGAGTATTGGCCACTTCAAAGTCCCCATAGTCTAGTACAGGGTGGGGCTAAAGTCGCGAATGGATTTGAAAAATTAATAACTTTTCTAATTTAACTTTTTTTTATTTTTCTTTTTAGGACTTGTAAAATAAATCTGGAAGATTAATTATGGAAGGTTACAACGTTATCCAGCGAACCAAAATCATAGAACTTTATTTTGAACATCATCGATCAATAATTCAAACTCAACGAGCCTGTCGTCCATCATCGTATCACCATCCGAATCAATGATTCGACGCTTAGTGACACGTTTTCAGGAACAAGGCTCAGTAAGGGATCTTCCACGAAGCGGAAGACCACATTCTGTAATTAATGAAGCAAATATTCAACGCGTTCTGGAGAGTGTTGAGGAGAATCCTGAAACATCAACTCGAAGGCGCTCTGCTGAGCTGCAAATGTCTTGGCGGTCTTTACGCAGAATATTAAAGGGAAATTTACATCTTTTCCCATACAAGCTGCAGTTAGTGCAAGAACTAAAGCCACGAGATTCCCAAGAACGATTAAACGATTAAACCCCTTCGTGACTTTTGCCCCACCCTGTATATAGTGTGTTAGCTTATTAGACATGGGACCTCGGTTCAAACTCCAGGTCAGACATTGTCAACTGAAAAATTATTTTTTCGACAACTTCCTTCCTCTCAACAATTTTTTGAAAAAATCACTCAAAAATCTGTCGTTCGGAATGGACTTAAAACTGTAGGTCCTGTCACTTATGGATAAGATTGACACACACAACATAAGTGGTGTGAGAAGCTAGGCCGTAATCCTAACTAAAGGGTTGTAATAACCAATTATGCATGCACGTATGCTTGTATTGCCAATTTTATTTGCCATTGTGAGTTTCTGGTTTGTCACAGGCTTCCACCACTTAACTACCCTTTCTGTATAGTTTGACGGAGTAGTTAATAGTTAATTGACAACAAATCGATCTCTTAATTTATTAAACTTTCATTCGGAATATGTTTCAGCTTGATTCTAAGAACTAATTAAGCGAAATGAAGTTCATAGGTGTGGTGTTAGAACTACAGTCCACTGTTAAGAAAAGAGTTTGATGGGTAGTTATTGTAATATGAATGTGAAAATGCGAAATACCCGAGTGACGTCCTCACAGCTGTTTTCTTAATGCACTTAACTTACCGTCTTATTTATATTCTTTACAGATTAACTTTGTAAGACTTACCTGAAAATAGAAAGAAACAAAAAATTGGTTTTAATTACAAATTTAAGGAATAAGGAATAAAAAATTCTAATAAATTAAAAAGAAAAAACTATTTATATATGTATAACAATCATATACAAATATATTAATCATCCAATGCGTTTAGAATAAAATCAAGATTCTTTTCAATTAATTTCGTCTGCTTAAGAAAGTTATTTTAGATTTTTAAAAGAATAATACATCTGTTGAATAAATAAATAAATTCCTATAAAATTATTTCTGTTAATTAACCACAACAAGAGAAAAAAAAAATAAATAATGTTTAGAAATAGTCATAATAAATACGCGTTAGTGAGTAATTCTCTATAAATTATTGATATGTATGTACATACATATGTATTAATAACTAGAAAAAAAATCATGATTAAAATACTTAAAAACCCCTAGTCAGACAAATTTATTATAATCGCGTAAAACCCCTTTCTTGTTATCATTACAACCACCCTTTAAAAATGGTAATACATTAGAAAAAAATTCTCGAAATTATCATGGAAAAAATTATGAATGATAAGAAGAAAAAATTTAATAAAGAACATTTAAATTCCTGAACACACATAATTGATCATTACAATCTTGCAGTTAGGATTTCGACCTAGCTTCTCACACCACTTATGTTGTGTGTGTGTTAATTTTATATACAAGTTGCTGGACCCACGGTTTAAAGTCTACTCCGACCGACAGAATTTTGAGAAACTTCTCATGGCAATATTTTTACTCTCAGAGTGTTTGCCAGAAATCTGCTGAGAAGTTGCCGAAGAAATATTTTTTCCCGTTTCATTTTCGTTTTAGTAGTACCTACTAGACTACGGTGACTTAAATTCCTGAAGCAATAGACAAATATGATTTAAAATCAAATCAAATCAATAAATAAACACAGGGTTTTTCACTTCAGTTGATATTGCGTTCGCTTTTTATATTTTTTGTGACTTAAAATTCGTTATTAAAAGGTGCTATTGGAACCTTGTAGAAACCAAGTAAGCTCATGCTGTTTAATTCTTTGGGTTTGTTTTTTCAAGTGAAATTCAAACGAACCTTAACCCATTAGATCCCAACCATCTTTAAAACCAAAAAAAATACTTTATTGTGTTAAAATATATTTTATTAGGATCTACCTTAAAATAAAATAAAAAAAATTTTTTTTTTTGGAAAATATGTTTTTGGGGCTGTACCCAAGCGAGTACACCAATATTTATGCTTACCAAACAAAACTTTTCTAAATTTTTTAAATAATTTTTTTTTATTAAATTATAGTTAATTAATCTGTTTACTTTACTTTTCACTTAAATTCGATAGCATTTAGTCTAAAATACAAAAGATATACATATGTCAACATGTGATGAGAAGTGCAAAAAATAACAAAATATAAACACACTTACAGATAAAAGAGACTAATAACTTAACATTATATATTTTTTTACTTTCTTTTACTATTTATTAATTCTTTACATTCTCTATCAATGTTATGAAAAACAATTTTTTTTATAAAAGTCAGTAACTTTCTGTATATAGCGCTATAAAGTCGGTGTACTCAAGCGAGTACAGTGGGAACGAATGGGTTAAAGTTCTATTAAAATATTAAATAACTTCCATTTGTAATCTCCAAAACAAAAGCATATTTTCATTTACACTGGTTAGGTGAGGAGGTAATTAATTTTTCTCCCATTTATTTTGTGTGTACTTGTCTGTCTGTACGTCTGTACTTACATTTGAGAACAAAAAAAAAAAATCATTTTTATTTCTCTATTCATTCATGTATTGTTGTCACACAGGCTTTGTATTTAGTTCCTGTCGTATGACAGCTGGTGTCATGTGAATGTACAAATAAACCAAAAACACTTTTCACTGAATATCACTTCATTGAAGAATAAATTTTAAGTTTTTTTTTGTTCTCATTTTGTGAACAGAAAGAAAAATAAGCAAACGATATGAATGCTTTGCTTTTATTAAATTTGATTTGATAAAATTGAGTTCTAATTTTGATCTGCAATACAAAGGAGGAGGAGAGGAAAAAGAAAGGAGAAACATGTTTAATTAAGAAAAAAAGAATTCTGATGCCTTGTTTACTGATAGAGATAACCAGACAATAATACATGATTGGTTTTTACTTTGTATGATCTCACCTTGAACACCCTCTGATATCTCATAGTGTAGATTGGCATCTTATTAAAAGGAAAATCAGTTCATGTTCTTCAAGAGCACACAACTGAGCACTTAATTTGGTTGTTTATATTTTCTCTTTCTTTATGATTTCCTCGTTTTTTTATTTGGTTCCGAGAAGTATTTAGTGCATCATACACATATCGAAAGGGGCTTTATTCAAGGTCTTCTAGTTCTGCCAGAGATTTTCTACTCTTGGCGATTCTCTGCATTGTCGTTTTTGTGATATCACCGTAGTTATACTCTAAGTCTACTTCCGTCTTTTAATTTTCTTCCAAACTTGTTGTCTTTGAATCTTTTTCGGATACATTGTGAGGCGAAAAGATTCATAAGATGGCGAGAAGATATCAAAACAAAAACGATGTATTTGTTTTTGTTACTCTCCAAGTTGTGGATCCATAAAATAACTCCGATTTAGTTCTAAAGTCTAAAACGCGTTTTCTGCTGATAACATCTGCATAGCTTTCACAGGATTTTATATCGGCTTTTGTACCCCCATCTTTAGTAATCTTACTTCCCAAATAACTGAGTAGTTGAGTTGCCGTTGATCCATATTAGTTTTGTTTTCTTGTCATAGGTTTTTGTAATTGATTTTACTTACATTGATAGAGAATTTCTACAACTTCTGATTAATATCTATGAAACAGTGAACCACAAAGTGCATTCTGGTTTCATTTCCAACAGAGGACTGCCATGGATGTACATACGCCCTGCCATTGATTCGGTTGGTTGTTTGGCTTGAAAGCCTGTAATCTAGTAGGTAGTGTGTTGGCTTATTAGACTTGAGGCCACGGATCAACCTCCAGTTCAGACATTCCCAACAAAATAAAATAGAGTAATCCCTCGATTTACGTTGCAGTTGGTTCCAAAAAATCCAAAAGGCAACGTAAATCGAATTTCATATTGCTCATACTACAAAGTAGTATGTTTTTAACAAGGAACTTAAAAAAGTTACAGTAATCCCTCGATTTACATCGCAGTTGGTTCCAAAAAAGGCGACGTAAATCGAATGACGACGCAAATTGAAATTAGAGGGAACAAAAAATTTGACTACGTAAATAGAGGCGACGTAAATCGAAGGATTACTGTACAAAAAATATTTCTTCGACGAATTCCTCTTAGCAGATTTCTGATAAAAACTCTGAGGGAAAAGTTTCTCAAAAATCTGTCGTTCGGAGTCGACATTAAATTGCATAAAATAAACAGAAACAGCATAAATAGCTCTTAATCCCGGCTGAAGGATTGGTTGTAATGACCAATTATGTATGTATAAGGATTCATTGGAAAAATTACTTCTTTTATGGCGGTCAATCACCACTTCTGACAGTCCTTTCGTCTCCTGTTCGTGAGATGCCTAATCTTAAGGATGAATCCTGCTGTATGCTAATTATATCCAATGATTTTATAAGTTCTTCTGGAACTTGACAAAAGTCTTTCTTTCTATCACCTTCACCATTTTTAGCCGATCTAGGCGGTCTTTGTCTTCCATGCGAAAATTTTCACTTTGGAACCATACAAGTACGTTGAAGTCGATGAGAAATATTCACTCTAAACTTCGGAGCAAACGGTGTGGTTCGTTTACATATTTATTAAAATTAAAAAAAAAGCACGCAAAACTTGCCGCAAATGCTGATTTGGGGGTAACGTATACTTGACATTTTCGAAATTCTCTCAAAAGTTATTAAAGACGCAACCCAAATGAAATTTTTTAATTACACATTCAATATAACTTTATCTTCCTGACATCCGGTATTTAAAGACAACCTAATGATAAAAGAAATGTTTTAAGCTGACAACATGCATTTATTTAACATCAACAAAACGTATCGATTTTTAATTAAACACTTAATTACTGTCGTAGATAATCAACTCAATAGCCCAGCTCTTTATTTTTGGATCACTTTATGCAGTTGCAACTCATTAAAATGCCACCTAAACGTACTCATTACGCCTTTTTTTTTGGTGCAAGACATGATTGTCCAGTTCGGTTTTTTTTTTCATTGTGATGGTTTTGTGGCCAATTAAAAAAGTTTAACACATTGCCTGATAAAAATAAAATTGCACAGACAGACGATTAAAGTCATCAGATGGCTTATGTAAAATGGCAATATAAAGCAAGCAAGAGACCACAAAGAGAAAGAAAAAAAAATAAAAAAAAAATGAAAATTCATGATTATCACGTGCATTATTTAAAAACCAATTAAAATTTTTTTTATAATAAAGAAACGGAGAATGGAGAAAGAAGCATGCAGCAATAAAAATATTTTTAAATTTTTATTAAATTTCTATGAGTAAACTAAGGTGCTTTATAAACGCGTTATGTATAATAACTTTACTTGCTAAACTTCAACGTGCATTCGATGCTAATTTATGTTACCTCCTCTGGAGAAAAATTTTCTATAATGTTTCTATATATGTTCATGGCCTCTTTGCCATGGGTCCATCGAGATTCATAACCTTTGATTATTGCCAGGAAAATTTTGCAGTTCAGACACCAAGAATTTGTCTAACATCTCCACATACATAGATCATAACCCCACGTCTTTTTTCATCTGCGAAAAATTAAACTCCGCAAATTCCTCTTACTCAGATATTGCAGTTTTACAATCACTTTTCTTGAATAAAGGGGCGTCTAATCACAACGTTTCAGTTATTTACATATGTACATACACGTCCATTGGGACAAAAATTTTCTTTATCAGGCAACAAACAAAATGTTCTGAAACGTTAAAAAACACTCAAAGGCCTGCGCCAATTGAATTTTTTAGGGAATCAGTTTTTTCTTTTTTATTTAGCACGGACAACAACCAGTGTAGGGTATGTTGTGCGGCAAATTGATGTTGATTTTTGAGTAAAATTTATTTGTGTGACAATAAGTGCACATTTAGAGCATTTTCGCTCTTTATAACTAACGGATTTCACTAGTTACGAACATCCTGATTAAACTTTTTCACTTTTGTTTTACCATTGCGTTCTCGCAATGAGATAAGCAAATGCAAACATTTTTGCATTCTTTTTTGTTTCTTTAGGTACCGCACGGCATCATAATCTGTCTACCTCACCTGCTTGTTAGAATTTTTTTTTTCTGAATTTGTTTTCAATTTCATTAGTTAAGATATTCAAGCTCAGCAGTATTAGGTTCTGGGATGATAGGATTGACAAAGTTTATTGGGTTCTTGTATTGGCTATAAACATACGTACATAGTTGGTAATTAGAACCATTCAGTCAGGATTACGATCGAGTGTCTCACATCACTTATGTTGTGTATGTTAATTTTATACACGAGTGGCAGGACCTACAGTTTAAAGTCGACTCCGAATGACAGATTTTTGAACAACTTTTCATTGTACACCTATCCCCCGTTTTACACGGTATTCGTTTTACACGTTTTCGGTCTTACACGGTTTTTGAAAATAAAATTTTTTTTAACGAAATTTATTTATTATTTTAACGAAATTATAAACACTAGACTATAATTTGCTTATATCTACAATAACATTTTCATTGTTTTACTGCCAAAATACAACACTACAAAATGTATGTTACAGTTACGAATTCTAAGTAGTCTATGGCTATGATGGAAGTAGATAAGATGGGAACTCCCCGTTTTATGATCAAAACTAAATTTTATGTGTGTATAAGCTAGTTTGTTTGAAATACCAAAACAAAGACCATCATTGTTTTTAAACTTTGTTTTTAATTAGTGTTTATATATTTATAATTGATAGCGTATATTTATTCCAGGTGAGCAAATAACAGAATTATTTTTTACAAAATCTATAATTTATAAAAATGTGTTTGTTATTCATCATATTAAAAACTGAGAAAAAGGGCTTTTTTATAGTGATTTTCGTTTAGCACGGTTTTTCCATATAAGAGTGAATTTTTCGAGTTACACGGTTTTTTATGGAACCTATCTTCCGTGTAAAGCGGGGGATAGGTGTAATTTTATTTTATTCGGAGCATTTTTGTTGGAAATGTCTGACCAGGGGTATGAACCGTGGCCTCATGTCTAATAAGCCAACACATTACCTACTAGTCTACGGTATCATAAGCTATCTCCGTCATCTGCTTGTTTTTTATTTTTTTGCATTGTTTACAATTTCATAAATCAAGATTTTCTAGCTTCGCAGTATTAGTTTATGGAATAACAGGATTGACATTATTTGTTGCATAGAAATAACGCCTGAGGAGATTTCCCCACAGAATCTCATTTTTTTGCCTGAACCCTCCATAAGAGTTTTTGTTAAGGTTATATGTACACTCTAGCGGTTGCGATGGATTTTAGGATGATTAATTTTTATCAATTCAAATCACATGAGCATCACATTTGCCTTAATTTTCTACACAACTGTTAAAAGATATTTTTAAAATGGATGGGCATTTGTGTGTATGTTTGTCTTTTTCAAGTGTTTAATAATAAATAACAGAATGTAAAAATGTATATATGTCTGTCTGTTAGTTTATTTCATTCCATGTTACAATATATCTTGTTTGCACTGGTTAATAAGTTTTTTCTTGTTTTATTTCAATTGTTTTTATTTCCAATATTTTTTTTGCTCTCTTCACTTTATTGTTTATTTTAAATGTTAGCACAACTAGCTTAGAAAACTGATAATTATCACATTTGTTTTAGTTGTTGGTGTAGTTTTTCTGTTTTTTTTTGTGTTTTGTTTATACCACATGCCACATGAATTATCATGACATTAATTGTGACTGATAAATGCAATTGTCAACTCAATTACTCGTTAATAAATGCGTTCCATGTCAGACAGAAGCAAAAAAAAAAAAATGTGGCTTGACTTGTAGATCATTTTCATTCGACGTTTGTAAAGTAAAAAAAAATCATAAAAAAATAAAAATTAAAAAAATAAAAAAAAAATATTTTGAAAGAATTCAAATATTCTTTTAGTTTTGACTTACAAAGCAAATTGAAAGGCAGCTTGAGGATCAGGCAAAACAATAATTGCCAAAATATATAAACGGCATTTGTAGACCAAAGAGCCAGAAATTGAAATATTTGTGAAAAACCACAGTAATTTTTTTTCTTAGAAGTGGCCAACATAGTGTAGAACAGAAGGATCGACGAAAATTATTAGTATAGGGACCTTTCAAATGCAAATTAAAGAAACATTTGGAAACGAAATGGATCGTATTTGGCAACAGTAGATATTTGCAAGAAGATCTATAATTTACGAATATTCACGGATTTTTGGCAAATGTCACCTCCTACCATTCTTTAGGTGAATTTTTATGTGTAGCATTGTCTTTCAAGGCTTTAGTGCAGTATTAACAATAATACTAAGGATACATACATACATACATAAACATAATTGGCCATTACAACCCTTCATTCAGGATTACGGCATAGCTTCTCACACCACTCATGTTGTGTGCGTTAATTTTATACGTGAGTGGCGGGACCTACAGTTCAACGTCGATTCCGAACGACAGATTTTTGAGAAACATTTTTATGGCAAATTTTATTTACTCTCAGAGTTTTTGCCAGAAATCTGCTGAGATGAAATCGCCGAAGAAATATTTTATTTTATATTTCGTTTTGATGCCTGACCTGGGATACGAACCTGGGCTTTACGACACACTACCTACTAGACTACGGCGACTTCGAATATCCAAATACGGAATTTATATTTGTTAAGGTACTCACTTATATGTAAACGAGATTCTTCAAAGAAAATTATAATTTGATCAAATCCGTGCGATAGTGTTTCAATGAATATAGGCAGTAATTGACATTACTTATGATCGTTTGCATTCAATGCATGGACTTGGGTCTGAAACTTGTAAAGCTAAAGTTGTACATCCTGAATAACATTGAAATTGTAACTAACATGACTGTGGTCGCTGTGACATATTTCAACGATTTTCGTGCAATTTTTTATATTTTACAAGACGGACGAATACTTACTGGTATTTGTGCACACACAGAACGGTGATCCAATTTACTTTCTCTTCAAGCTTTAGTTGGAGGATTATAATGTTCCTAAATACATACGATTCTACGAAATTTGGAAATTTGCAAAGTTTAGTTAGTGGATTTTAATTTTATTTTTCAATTTCTTCTTCAAATATTCCATATAGTAAGTTCTTAACACCATTAGCCAACATCATAGGAAGAAGTTGAACTCAATAAGCCAAGTTCCTCACCATCTTACCGAATACATTAACCCTTTACAGAAGCTATAAACTTTCAGAAGCGTCGTTGTTCGACAACTGTATTATGTTAGAACATGCTATAGTAAACCAGTAATTAACTGCATGATGAAACTAAAACAAAGCAAAATAAAACATAATAAGAAGACTGGTGAATTGACTTGTGTTCGGACTATGTCCCTTAACACAAGGAACGAAAAGGAATAAAAACGAAAGAAGCTAAAGTCACTTGATGTGGATACAGCCTTTAGGTCAATTACGAATGGTTCATTCATTTGTCATTACTTTTCAGTTTTTGAGGTCGCTATAGAATAATAGGTAATGTGTTGGCTCTTATTAGGCGAGAGTCTAAGGTTCAATCTCTGGCTAAGACATTGAACATAACGAAATATAAAAATCAAATTTTCCTTCGATGACTTCTTTCGACAAAAAATCTTAGAGAAAATAAATCTGTCATGAAAAGTTTCTCAAAAATCTGTCGTTCGGAGTCGACTTTAAACTGCAAGTCCTGTTAGTTATGGATAAAAGCTGTTGTGAGAAGATAGGTGGGTTGTAGTCCTGGCTAAAGGGTTGTAATGACCAATTCAGTAAGTAACTAATTGAGAAATGTTGCTGTCATCGAAAATATATAAAATATAGGCGAAGGCCTTTACGGCAGGTAAGTAATAAATTTTCACGATCGAATGGGCACTTCAAAACAAACAGTTTTAAAAAACAGTTTTCAAAGTTAGGGTACGCTAGGATTTCTCAAAGCTTGCTATTCACCCTTATTCTGGTTGTCGTCGTCGTCGTCGTTACCAAAAATGATGACAATAAAATCAGAGTCGACAAAATCAGAGTCGACACAACACAATATCGACGGCGTATTGACTCACAGAATACCAAATGTGTGTCCGACAGTCATCTATAACTGTCAATAACGACAAACAGAATACCAATTTTAAACTGTCGATGCAAGACGACGTCAACGACGACAACCAGAATAAGGGTGAATATTTATTTAAGAGATATTGCATGCACGAGATCAAAGTAAATATCGGCCCAGTATGGGAGTAGGCCTTTAGTTAATTTTCCAATGAAAATTTTTTTTTGTTGTAAATTACTTTTATAACACAGTGTTGCTAGCAATTTAACACAATTTAACTACGAATAATATTTTATTAGACTGTCTGTCTGTCTATTAGAATGCTTTTCAAATTAATAACAATCTTTTTTTTTACAGCCACTAAATGAATGAATAAATGATTGAAGCAGTGAATTAAAGCAAACCACAGCGATATGATTATTTTTGTGGTCTCCTTTGTTAAATATTAACGGCCAACTTCTATTAGTTAATAAATAATGTCAGTGTTGTAAATAAATAATATTTTTTTACACACGTTTTCAGATTTAGTTTTGTGTTTTTCGTTTAATTTCTGGGCCATTGTTATAGCCGTCTGTCTGGATTGTCATTTATTAAGACGACAACAATCACCACCGATTTATAGGCATTTAAACAAGAATAATAAGTGATTTTGCAAAACCAAATTGACAGTTAATGGTGGACAATTATTAAGTGTTTTTTATTGTTATTATTATTATTGATTAATTATTTTGTGTGTTTGTGTTTTATTTTTTAGTTTTTACTACAAATTTTTTTTCATATTCAAACATTTAACTTTTTTTTTATTATTTTGGAGTGATTTTCAATTTTTTTTTTTTAATTCTTTTTTTTGTAATTATTTTAATTTTAAATGATGACCTCAATGATTTTACGTTCTGTTCTTTTCCTTTTTTACCATAGTTTTAGGCCATCAATTACAGATTTTGACAGTTAATTTTTTCGTTTTTAATGTTGTTTACTTTTTTTTTATTTTTAATTATATTACAGAATACATTTGTTTAAACAAAACAAATAAAAAAAAAGATAAAAACAAAAAATCAATTTTACTTTTCAATAAAAATATTGTCATTAAGTTGTGATTATTAACGGCCCAATAAATATTTATTTAAAAAGAGAAAAAAAATTTATTTTTAATTAAAATTTTTATTAAAAAAAGAGAATAAAACCTTGAACAGGTTGCGTATTTTGTAATAATAAGTGGTTGTATTAAATGTAATACGACATGTTTAAATAAAATCATAAAAAAAATTAAATACGCAAAAAAAAATTACACTGTGCTGCAAAATACACAAAAAAATACTGTAAGCAGTACTAAATACAGGAAAAGTAATATGCAGCGCATACAGTTTGTAGTGTGTACGAAAATAGATTTTAAAATATATCGCAAACCAAGTCAGTTAACAGAGCTTTGTTATGTTACTAACAGAATTCTAACAGAACTCTGTTATGTTACCAACAGAACTCTGTTAAACAATAAAAATAGGAAAAATGATTTAAATTCATGGGTAAAATAGGATTAAAAAAGCAAAAGTTGATAAAATAAGTCCTATATTTAATCACTGTTATAAAATACTGCGTAATAAGAACTACAATAAACAGATAATCACACATTTCCGAAAGCTAATGTGATTAACCATTAACTTCTGCTACTTTATCTTATTTTACCCAGGAATTTAAATCAATTTAATTTTCCTATTTTTCTCTCCCAGCCCAATTATTTATGTACATATATACAGCTATGGACATTAAATTAGCACAAAATCCATTTATAGTTTGATTATGTTTTTTATCCTACAAGGATAAAGACCTCTTATTCTGGAAAAAAATACTTTGGAGTGATGAAACAAAGATAAATCGTTTGGGACCGGATGGCCAAAATGTCAGGCATTTAATCCACGTTACACTCAAAAGACCATAAAGCATGGTGGAGGAAGCATCATGGTGTGGGGATCATTTTCATGGCACGGTGTGGGTCCAAACGTCAAAATTAATGGAAAAATGGACCGTTACAAGTATTTGGACATTATGAAGAACAAAATGGAACCATATGCTTTTGAAAACATGCCAGTTTCATTCATATTTATGCAAGATATTGATCCCAAACACACGTCTAAGCTGGTAAAGGATTGGTTTTACAAAGAGCAAATTCGACCTCTGGCACGATATAAAATGTGTAATTGCTCAACAAAAGTACAAAAATTATGGACGATTTGTGGCTTGGAATACGGAACGCTTGGTACTCGATTCGCAAAAAAGCGTTGCCAGAATTTGATTGAAAGCATGTTCCGTAGATGCCACGGGGTGCTTAAAAATAAAGGCTATTCTACCAAATATTGACCAAAAATAATAATATTTTTACTATTTATTAAAATATATTATTTTTATTTCAAAAATTTTAATTTTGTGCTATTTTACTGTCCAGCTAAAATCTAGCATTTCGTATGTTGCAGGCCTTAATGAGCATAAGATCGGCAATTTAGTCAAAATTTTTGTTTTTGCTTTCAAGAAGAATATGCCTTTTATGTTTTTATGTTTAAATTTTTTGGTAAATAGACTTAAAATACTATAAAAAGTTAGATTGTTTTTATGACAAATTTTGTGCTAATTTAATGTCCATGGCTGTATATGTATGTATGTAAAAATAAAAATTGCCAAGTATTGGTGGCAAACAATTAAGCGTTTAAGACAATCCATGTATATCTTTTTCCGTTTCTGTAGCTCTGTGTAATTATTAAATACAGCAAGTGTTTTATGATAAAAAAAAAATTGAAAAATGTTTCATGTTTTTCATGTTTCGTTTTTTTTTTTTTGTTTTTTGGAAAAATATAAAAATATTTAAACGTAAACTTAAATTCGTTAACAGTATTCATTTGGTATCAAATTATTACAAAACTTTAAATTGACTTAAATTACATAAAAAAGAAAAAAACGTGTAATGAACGAATGAGCGAAGGAATGGATTTATTCGTTATTATTAAATAAACGTCAAGTGTAATAAAAAATACAATAATAAATAAAATCATGAAAATAAAACAAAAGGTGTTATGCGTACGTACACCTGACAGACATATAAAGAAAGGTTTTTAAAAATTTAAAAACATACTCAAGCACAACTGAATAGATTTAAAATGAATTGGAACGGTCTTGATTTTCTGATATTGATATCTCAATATTCCATAAAATAGATCTAACGAGAGAAAATCATTCCTATAATCAATCGTATTCAATACTTAATACCGCCACAACATTAACCACTGTCACCGCTGTCTGTAGGTGACATGTGGCATTAATAGTTAAAATAAATTAAAAGTATATATTACACAGACAGACAAACAGACATACTTATGTATATACTGATATCATGCCACAAATTCTTGTGATAATATTATCATGCCATAATAAAAATTGAATTCTTCATAAGACACATAACAACATCATGGCATCACATCGTAAATTGTCATTGCTTTGCATAGCAACAAACCAAACTATTTTTAGTTGAGCATTTATAGCATTGAATATAAGTCTGTCAATTTTTCTCCTCGTATTTCCAAATACATATTCATCATACGCCGTGTTGTATACGCAGTCAATTGAAGTCTCATCATCCATTGACTTGAGAAATAAAAGTTCTTGCTTTGGCCTACCAAACGTACAAATAAATAAACGTACAGAATGAAGAATACGTTTATGTCGCTGCGAACATACAGTCAAAGAAAAAAGTTTACATACAGCGTTGTATATACCCTCTAATTTTTTTTTTTGTATTTTTCTTATAATTTCTAGGCTACAACATCAGTTTCAATTTATTAAAAATCATAGGGTAAAAAGCCAACAAACAGCGGTGTATGTAGACTTTTTTCTTTGACTGTAAATATTATATTAGAAATATACAACAACTAAAGAAGAAAATTTAATTTGAAATAAATTCGAAACATTTTTTCAATTTTCTTTGGAAAAAGTCTTACGCTTTTGCAAAAGATAGTTATCGAGCGTGTGTTTTTTCATAGAAACTCTAGTGCTTGAAATGATTGAAAGACCTCTCTAGAAAGATAGATTGATGCGAAATGTCATCTATACAAGGTAAGTGGATGGATAGATGGATGGATGGATGGATGATGAATACCAGGAATAATGTTAAGAAATGAAATTTGTTTTCTACTATAACAATTAAAAAAATTAACTGATATTTCAAGAGAATTCACTCAATGAAATTAATCTTGTATGTTTACAGTCGTCAGTTGAAAGATAATATTTGTAATTGGCTGTACATATAAACATATATGCATTCATACAATATATATGTATGTACGTATAAAATTGCTGTTAAAAGTTAACAAAGAATTAAGACATGTAATGCCTCATGAAGTCGTTATAGTGTAGTACGTAGCCCACAGTTCAAACTCCAGGTCAGACATCTCGAAATAATGAAATATGAAAAATTATTTCTTAGGCGACTGCCTCTCAACAGATTTCTGCAAAAAACTATGAGAAAATAAAATAAAATTGCCATGAAAAAGTTTCTCAAAAAATCTGTCATTCGGAATCGACTGTTGGTCCCGCCACTCATGTATAAAATTAACGTAGGTATGTATTTATGTATGTACATATAAAGTAGATACGGACGAGTTATTTTAAATGAAAGGTATTAGGCACTGTATAAACTTTAAGCCGTATCCATTGTATTTTGACATTGGCGAAGGTCATTAAATGGCTGCACCATGTTGCTTGCATGCCTGAATATTTCCCATCTTTCTTAAAAAAAAAAAAAAAAAAAAAAACTTAAAAATTTATTTTGAATTTTTAACAAATTTGCATTAATTAAACCTTGAACAAAATTAATTGCCAATTTGCCCCTGAAAGTATGCAGAAAAAATGAAAATTCTCAAGACTACTACCACAGCGTATACGTAATAAGAATTGTTCGAAAGAATTAATAACCCGTAACCGCCTTTCAATTAAGACTGTGATGTTACGTAAACACATCAATACATACATATGTATGTATGCGTATGTTGAATAGCATATTATATAAAGCTAGGCGACGCAACATTGGTAATATTTTCTAATTAAACACTTGTCTTACGAAACGTTATCTTTTCTTTTTATAATTTTTCTCTCTCTTTTTATTTTGCAACAATTCGTAACGCAATTTTTTTTTCTTTTTTTGAGGTAAAAATTCTCATTTTTATGCAAATGCGTCATTATTTCTTGTATTCTGTAACTTAAATTTTGTATTATTTGGAAATTTTTTTTTTTGCAAGACATACAAAAACCCGTAAATAAATATTCAAACAAATTATGGTCGATATACATACACACATACATATGTATGTACGTACATACATATTGGCTATAAATCCTAAACAAGTAATAAAGGATGTTTTACATCCTCTTTCTAGTTTCGTAAAATAAATTTCAAAAAAATATAGAAAGTTTTCTCGTAAATATTGTGATATTTTTACATACATATGTACATACAATATGTATATAAGTATACTTATATATGTATGCAGGCATGTATGTATTGTGCAAGTAATGTAGCAAACGGTGATGCTTTTATAAAATATCAAACTCTTTGCCCATTTGCAAAGGCAAGGCCTTTACTTTGCAGACCTTCTGTTTTTTTTAATTAGAATTTAAAGCTACTTTTCTGTGCTCATATAGTAAGCCCGCAGTATTATTGAATCCAGAGAAAGACTTAGGTTGATCAGCTTCTTTCCAACTCTCCTTCAAAAGCAATAATTATCGGAATAGTAATACAATTACATTTTCAAAAAACCAAGTCTCAGTGATATTGAAATAATAAAAATGACTTAGTATACGGGTTAAAGTGCAGTCCAAAATCGAAACTGGGAGTAGGTAAAAACTTTTGATCATTGACAATTCGTACAGAGATCTTTTGACATCCTAGAGTGGATAAAATATACAATGAACACCAGACAGGCTCAGCTTTCGAAAAATATTACGTCTATGGCGTGAAGTTCCATGCCACTACATCCCATGCTGTCAGGACATGCACATGAAAGTTGTTTTGAGCGATGTTTTGAGGTAATAATGACACATGGCAACCCTATCGTTCTAGTAACTGTAGTTCAATTGGAAAAACTTGACTATTGAAGCTGCAACACAGCAAAGAAAGCGTAATGAACCTTACAAACATGATTTGTATGAAGACAGCGAGCTTGGCTGAGCAACAGGCAATTAGAAGATTATAAATATTTGGCGTTAAGAAAACAAGGAAAATAAGGTTATGCTATCATTAGAAATATTTCTCCACTAAATATTAAAAAAATCTATTAACGTATGCCTTTACAGAATGTCAAAATTATAAAGGTTTTTGACTTTTGTTAACTGTTAGCCGACCTCGACCTCTTTAAGTTGGTGCAGGCAACAGTTCGTCATCTTAAAACCAATCTGCTGGATAGTGGTTTCCTGACTTATTTTTGTCAATAGATGTACGGCAAAGTCGCTGTAATCTAGTAGGTAGTGAGTTGGCCTATTAGACATAAGGTTGCGGATCAAACTCTGTCTCAGACATATCCAACAAAATGAAATAAAAAGAGATATGTCTTTGGCGACTGCTTTTCAGTAGTTTTCTGGCAAAAACTATGTGAAAATAAAATAAAATTGCTATGAAAAAATTTCTCAAAAAATTCGTTGTTCGGAATCGACTTTAAACTGTAGGTCCCGCCACTCACGTATAATTAACACACACAACATAAGCGGTGTGTGAAGCTAGGTTGTAATCCTGACTGGAGGGTTGTAATGACCAATTATGTACGTGTAGATGTAAAAAGATTAGAGGCCCACAAA
This sequence comes from Sarcophaga caerulescens, assembly GCA_927399465.1. Taxonomy (NCBI): domain Eukaryota; kingdom Metazoa; phylum Arthropoda; class Insecta; order Diptera; family Sarcophagidae; genus Sarcophaga; species Sarcophaga caerulescens. The sequence continues at coordinate 34,199,218 of OV656872.1, read as the reverse complement.
CCAGGAAATCAACTAAAACTTATTACAACAGATACACAAGCCTGGAAAATGTTCCAATAAGTACAGCAGAAGTAACAATAAAAGGCCTTGTAGAAGGCGACTTTATGTCCATAATTTTTATAAGGGTTGCAGCGATTTCACTCTCTCTCTCTCTTGCCAAAGTATTTGTGAGTTGCGTGCGTGTGTGTATGTGACAAAGTAATAAACAACAACAATATTGTGATTTATGGTTTGAATTGCACAAAGTTGGCAAATTAAATGAATGAAACGAATGAATAAGTTACAGTGAGTTAAGACTGTCAATGGACTGCGCTATACCACGCTGTACATATATTTTCTTATAATATTTCGTACATATTGTTACAAAAATGGAAATGGTGTTATTAAAATGATAAACAAAAGCTCCAAAAACAAAATAATAGACTTCTTTACATGATCGACGAATAAACAAAAATATAGCAACAACATCAGTATAAAAAAAGGGGACAAAGAAGTAAACAAGCAACAGCAACAGTACAGTATAAAAAAAGGGATAAACAAGTAAACAGGCAACAACAACACTGCAAGGACAACGTAAACAAAAAACACAAATAACAATAAGCAACTTGTTTACATTTATAAAGATTTCGCAAAGGCAAAGACATTCTCCTTCTAGTGCATTCATCGGACTGCTTACCCTGCGATATAAAAGGCAAGACAGAGCAGGCAACGGGAGTTCAGAAAGAATTCAGTCAGTCTTGTGTGAAGACACGTTGCGTGTGAAGAGAGTAATTATGGTTTGAAGATCTCTGTTATAAAGACCTATTGAACAATTGTTATTGTGTACGCGGAAGAGTGTGGAGGATAATAACAATTAAAGCAAATTGTTGTTGTTTAAGTCAAATCGTTGAAGGTGTCACACGGAATTGTGCGAACAATAAAGAATTGATTTAAAACTAAACACATATTTATTTTTATTTTATTTGCAATCTACGAACTCATATTTTTTATATGAAATTGTCTTAACAATATATAAACATATAGAGCCCTGAATGTTATAACCCGAAATGTTATCGATTTTAATGCACTAAAAAGCAGTAAAAGGTGATATTCACATACAACATGAACAAAACCGAATCAAGCGAATATGTTTATTGAAGCCTCATGTTCCTTGTGAGAACTAAATGACTAAATGTAGGGGGTGTATTAAAAAAAACTTTACTGGGAAATATTCGCTATTTTTTTTTTTTTTTTTGTTGTTTCTCCTTTTTTAATGTTTTCTGCTAAAAATAGTCACAAATTTGCATTTTTCTGAAAAATGTATGGAAAACTAAAGAGAGTTATGCAATGCTAACGAGATTTCATGTTTCAAGTAATAAAATTCTAGTTACTATTGGTTTTTTATATATTTTTTCCCTTTTTTACTGTAATATTTACGTAGAGTATTACTGTCTGTTTCTTTTTTTTTAATATGAAAAATGTCTGAATAGAGGAATAAAATACAATTTGTTACTGTGTTGTTTACATTGAGAAAAATAACACTTCAATTATTGTTCACCATCTATGTACACACACAATGGTGGCCTGACAACAAACGCATTTCTGAATAAAGTGTTCAAAATACAAAAAAAAAATATTTAGAGATCCTTTTGTTTTAAAAATTCAATATTTTTGCAAAAAATTCCACAAAAAAATTTCACATTGTGTGTAAGCGGATTGAGTACTTTTTGAAGCCTGGAACGAATCAAGACAATTTCTTATATCCCATTAAGTTAATGAGTATTTTAGTGATAACGTTTTGCAACGATCTAAACGAATAAAAGCGGTACAAAGGTAAGAGAGACAAAAATTCCCAATCACTGTTTTAGCTGGTCTGGCAACATGTAGCCGAATGTTGATATAGAACATAATGTTTGATCGAATAATCCGTTCATTTAAGGTCAATGCTTTTGTGAAACAACTCAATTTTGGTCAGTAGAGCTCCACTATAATTTGAATGTCATTCCGCCGAATACAGAAGATTATCTGAGGCCTTTGTTTTGATACTGTTGGCTGATCAGACCTTATATGCACCTTTATTGCGTAAATTGCAATTACCGCCAATATTGATCTCAATATTTCATATAAAATCTCAATTAATTATTGCTCAATTAAATGCTAATTGTTATAATATTGAGTAAAACTTTAAATACAGCACTGTCATAAGTCTGTTTAGTGAGCATATTATAAGTAACCGAACACTTCCTGTTGATATTTGACAACTCAAATATCAACACCGACAAACAAAAAAAAACAAAACAAAAATACAACGAACAAAAGAAAAACAATGTTCTTGAAACAACCAGCTGTTTTGTACACCAGCTGTCAAATGAATATTGAGTAAGCTGAATATTGCGAATATTTATTATACCTGAACGGTTAAAATATTGTTCTCAATTAACCGAATATTGACTCAATTAAATTGCATACGTAAACATAGCATTACGTGCGATTAATTGCGCTTTAGATTGTTATAAAGGATCTGCTCCTTTTTACGGCATCAAGCAGCACTTTGGACATAGAAACGCGAAGATTTCAACTCGTTCGGTACATCCCAATTTCTTGGACGTATATGAAATTGTCGCTTTAACGACTGCATTTTTGCTTTGCGATGGTTTTAGCTTCCGTGCTAAATAACTACCGATAAACCGCACAGACCCATGTCCAGCACGTTTAAAGCGATTGAATATTTTCAAAAAAGCAATATTAAGTGCAAGGAGATTAAAATCCAATTTGTCCTTGTAACTCTTTTTAACTTTTTTGCAAATAGATATCTCTACTGTACTGAATGCAAAACTCCTTATTAAACCGCTTGCCCACATTAAAATCACGCTTAGGTATTCGGGAAAAGGCTTTATAATCTCCAGAGTCCTAAATAAATCAAGTCTGTGTCACTCTGTGTTCAACTGAAACACCAGGTAGGGAAACTGCTCGAATCGTAATGACACAAGTATCGTGGCTAGGCCGGACGGAGATAGTATACTGAACCTGGTTCTCCAGATTCTGTCCAGAGCTTAAAATAATATTTATGACTCGGAAACCAAAACTCAATTGGGCCACGGTATTAAAGTTTCAAGCCACGACTTTTGTGTTGAAATAGTCGGGTGGTATTGGAGGCCTGTTTAAATAAACGGCGGTGGGCTACTGAAGTAGAATTTCCTACCACACGCTCGCTCAGTTACTAAAGGCTTTCGTTTTGTAGTAACGGAACGCGTGCTAGGCACAAAGAATAAACATTTATTGATATGGCAATACTGTTAGGAACATGCTCAATTAGAGGTTGATTTTTTGATAAGAAAAAAAAATTGAAGCAAACTGGTATTTGCAATGATTGAGAAAATTCCGAAATGCAAAGCTGAAGCCATTTATCCTGATAATATTTGTATTCCTTGTTTTGTATGTTTAAATTTAATTAAAATTTAAAAACAAGAATCTTTTGTCTGCAATTCCTTTTGCTGCTCACAGCATATGTTTTCGTTTTGTTACGTTTCGTATGCTCGTGCTTTCGCTCAAATGCATCCATACGCACGTTGAAGATTTTTTATGAAAACTGGCAGGCAAAGTTTTCAATGAATTTTAAAGTTTCAAACATGAATTCATCAAATGTTTTCGAAAAACAATTTCAAAATATTTTGTAATTTACGAAGAAAGTAGAAATAATTTTTCTTGTGAAATTGATTGTTCGACAATGATGGGAATTTCATAAATTAATTTCAATGTTTGTCTGCAGACTATAGACATTCCAGAAGTTCCTAATTTCCGACTATTGCAACATTTCTCTTGTCTAGTTTAAATTATTAAATTATAAAGTAAAACACTGTCTGTCAATGTTGTATGAAATAAATAAATAAAAAAAATATATTCTCTCATATTGTTGCACAGAGTTTTGCAGGCCATTCAGGCAAAGCTTTTGATATCAACAAAATATCTGCATCTATCTAGATACATACATACATATTCTGTATTGTTTTCAATATAAATTCTATTGAAATTGAACGAATGAATGAGTGATTCTCTTTATCTTTATTGAAAAGCAGAACAGCAAAATGAAATCAATCAAGCGTAACGAACGGCATATTCAAATATGATACGAATGCATAAATGCACGCATTAGTTCTTCAGAAGGAGAGCAAAATACATTTGTATATTTATTTGTATATAAATATCAACAAACATAAAATACTACACCGTCCTCCTACACATAACAAAAACTATGTAAAAGTCGTGAAGGAATGTGAAATTCCATGACATTATTAGAAGCAACTGCATGTTGCGCTTGTGCTGATCTAAATAACACGCTCAGGAAATCACCATGAAGAATATAATCAACGCAAAGTTAGATCCGGTAGACGTCTTATGGCTAACGCTTGATTTCGTACACATCGTTGAATGCCTTATAGACTGTACCGAAATCTGAGCAAATCTGTTTATAATTTACACTGGCTTCCACACAAACTATTAGAAAAAAAAATTACATCGAATTAGAATATACTTCAGCTCTGATTGTACGTGGGGGGACTGGATAAGGCAGCTGGAATTATCACGTTAAAACCTCAGGGTCTCTGGCGGTGTTGGACAGAAAGTCTGGGATTAATCAGTAACTTAACCTAACTTTTGGTTCAATTTAAGCCGAAATTAAGCAATTCTAGGTTCTTTAACTACAGCTATAAGACATGAACAGGTAGGGATGCCTAAATATCTGGCCTAGATTTTAAAGTGGGTACATACGAATGTTTCAAACAAATTCCGACACCTTGAGATGATGGAGGACCTGGTGTTGTCCTCATAGAATACAATTCCAGTTATATTAGCCCAAGCTGGCTGTTTGTAAACAACTTTTGATTCTAGATTATTGATACTATATGCCTTAAGTTCTATTACAACGCTGCGAACCCAACTACTTACTTACTCAAATGGTCATTACAACCATAGCTGCCAGATAAATGAAGCATCAAATCGTCAAATATCTGAGAAAAAATCGTTAAAATCGTCAAAGACGTTCATTGAAATCGTCAAAAAATCGTCAGAAAAAATAAATAAATAAATTGAAAGGTTTTTAAAACCAAAAGCATATGAAGTCAATGTTAAGCAGCAATAATATTGCATCATCTATACCCATGTGTGGTGTAAATATTAGGGAGTCAAAAGATCTTGACGTTATGGGCATGAAAATTCAGTGTGATGTTCGCTAGAACTGACACATTTTTCAGTGCCTTGGTTTCTTAAGACGGTGCAATAAATACTTCACTTCATCTGATCTACTTACCATTTACACTATTTATAACAGACCGAGAATGGAATACAACGCTCATGTATGTGTTGGCAATGTGGCTTGTGTTTCACTGTTCTATCGCTACTACAACGGATTTTGCTCGAGCGAAATAAGGGGATTTGTTCCCGATAATCATGTATTCCTACGTAACACACGTCTTTCTCGGCCCACACATCCATATGTGGTCGATTGGCCAGTGTATCGCACACTGCATTACAGACAAAATTCGTTTGTTAGACGGACTATTTGTATGTGGAACTCCCTTCCTGCAGAGATCTTTCCTATTACTTATGGTATTAACATGGTATAAAAATGTTATAAAAATATTCAAACCTAGTGTCCATAAACACTGCTCCCTTTTTCCTCCTTATAATATATTTTCCTAGTTCCAAACACAATGCCATCCCCTGAGTGTTGGTCCTATGAAAAAAATAATGGCACTTGCCTTTGTTCTTCCGATGGTAATATTAGAAGCTAGAATCGAATTTTAAAAAATTGTCTGCAGCGGCAAATGATAATTTATGTTGAACTTCGATGTTATTTAGGAATTGACATTTTTTAAGGGGTTTAAGGCTTTTAAGGGATTAAAAAGGCATAAACTACAGAAAAATCATCACTGGTATTCGAAAATAACTTAAAAATATAATTCTTTACTTCTTGTTATTACTAGCATAAATTTCCAACAGTCACAACTGCAAAGCAAATACAAAGCTTAGGGAGGCTTTTAATGTAATAAAGTAAAGAATATGAAGTAAATTTTTAATTGCTAAAAATCGTCAAAATAAGGGCATAAATCGTCATGTCGTCAAAATGATATTTTTGGAGCTTAAAATCGTCAAAATGACGATAAATCGTCAAATCTGGCAGTTATGATTACAACCCTTTCTACGCCCTAACTTCTTGCATCATCCATGTTGTGTGTGTTCGAGACTATTTAAAAAATGTTTAATTCTTTAGCTTTCGAGTTGTCAGTCGCCGTAGTCTAATAAGCCCGGGTTCGTATCCCAGGTCAGGCATCAAAACGAAATATGAAAAAAAATATTTCTTCGGCGACTGCCTCTCATCAGATTTCTGGCAAAAACTCTGAGATTAAATAAAATTGCCATGAAAAGTTTTTCTCAAAAAAATCTGTCGTTCGGAGTCGACATTAAACTGTTGGGGACCTACAGTGGTGGGACGCCACTCATGTATAAAATTAACGCACACAACATGAGTGGTATGAGAAGCTAGGTCGAAATATTGACTGAAGGGTTGTAATGATCAATTATGTATGTGAAACAAAAACTTTATCGACTACAGACTCCATCTACTCTTGACTACGAATCATGTTTTGAAAGGGAATCAAAAAAGATTTTCAATTCATTTCCTTTTTGTTTACATTTTGCTAATTAGCTTAATGGCCAACAGTCAAATCAATTAATAATTGAATGAAATAAATGAAGTTTTTTTTTTTTTTTTTGTTTCGAAAACTTGAAAGCGTTTTCATTCACATTCTGCTTGTAGTTCTCCATCTGATTCATTACTACTACTATCGTTCTATCGTTTAACTAAATTGAGTCTCCTTCTTCATACACTGTGTATGTAGTGATGGTTATCAAATGAAAGGATATTTATTTTAAACGCTTCAATAATTTCTATCCTTTAAAGCGATTTTCATTTTATTATACGCTTGACTTTATTTCGTTTTTTTTTTGTCTTTTGCAAATTAATTTCATTTCATTTTTTTTTATTTGTTTGTTTTTGAAATACTTTTTTCCATGTTTCTTATAGTTTTTTCTGTTTTGTTTTCTACTTTTTGTTATCGTTATTATTGACTGTCTTTAGTTGCCTTTGTATATACAACTAATGAGAGCCAGTAAATTAGTCCTGTGACTAATTAATATTAACAGCGGGTTGTGTTCGATATTTTCTATGGCAAAACATTTATACGCACACATACACACACACACACAGACATAGTACTAATTGTATTTTAGTTTTGTGCCCCTACACGTACATGGATTGCTCAAGGAATAGCTATGCTTAGGTAATTAGTAATAGAAAAATATTTCGAAAGGATTCTTTTAAACAGTCTATAGTTTGGAGTCGACTTTAAACTGTAGGTTACTTATTAATAACATTAACACACACAATATGAATGGTGTGAGAAGCTAGGTATTAGTGTTGCCTAAAGGCTTTTAATGACTTGTTTATTATTGAAAGTCAATTGTATTTAAAATACGTGTTTGCCAAATACCACTTTACCCACTTTTCTTTCATCTTCATTAGCAGTTGGTTTGTCGAAAGGTTGAGTTGTAAGCTGTTTAGAATAGAATTGATCGTTTTTTTTTTTTTTTATGAAACCAGCACTCAGGGGATGGCCCCTACTCATGCAGTGCATTGTGCAGGTTTTTTTTAGGAAAGGTGGAAAGGGGGAAGATGAGAACGGCAAGGAAACGAGTTGCTGCTAGGTGACTATAAAATTAGACCATTAGACAGTCTACAGGCAATCGTCCCCAAGAAGCCCGCAGTTTGTCGCACCACTTATGTTGTGTGTGTTAATTTTATACATAAGTGGCGGGACCTACAGTTTAAAGTCGACTCCGAACGACAAATTTTTTGAGAAACTGAGAAGTAATCGCCGAAAAAATAATTTTTGTATTTTTTTTTATTTTTGATGTCTGGCCTGGGACTCGAACCCTGGCTTTTACGTCTAATAAGCCAGCACACTACCTACTAGACCACGGCGACATAATGGACAATTACATTGGACTGTCATCAAACAGTTGCTATTTTCTCTGTCGCTAATCTAGTTTTGTAGCCAATGTTGATCCATTGAATGTTTTTTCGTTAATGTGACACCTAATCATTGAGTTTCTGTGAATAGCCAGCGTTTTTGCCGTAAAAAATTTCAAACTGTGATGTGATATATATGAAGTATATAGCGAACACAATAAAAGTGCAGTTAATTTGGACATTTTATAAATACCAGTCACGAATTACAAAAAAAAAAAAAAAAATTACCAAAAAGGATAAATTTTACCACAGGTTGGGTTAGTATGTGTCTTTTTAAAGTGGTATTGTCTGTTTATTGTTTAACGAGAGTACTTTTATATGGAATCATGGCTAACCGCTACTTTTTCATTATGCCTTCAAAGGAATAAGGCTCCTACAGTTAATCTCAGACTTGTAAATCCATACCTTAGGGTATTAGATACGAGGAAACCAGTTTTCTCGCTGCTTATAAGCTGAAGAGAATAAAGCTCGTTGCCAAATAAATTCGATCGGTCCCTAGTTCGCCTGCAGAAATTACTTAAGTAGCTTTCAAAGGAAAATTCTTTGGATTTATGTTATTGCTGATGAGTTTCCCTTAGAAAATAGGTAAGAAGTCAAGGCATTTCATTGAAAATAGATCACCAGCTCTTTTCAAAAACATAAAATTGTTCGAAATACGTGATTGACATGGGCCGCACGGTGTCTATGGAAGAAATTTAAACCAGCAATGTGTTTGGTATTCGCCATAGTCAAATAGGTAGTGAGGTCACAGTTCAAACCACAGCTTCAACAAAACGAAGTACGAAAAAATATTTCTCCGGCGACTACCCCTCAGCAGATTTCTGACAAAAACTCTAAGAGTAAAATAAAATTGCCATGAAAAGTTTCTCATAAAATCTGTCGTTCGGAGTCGATTTTAAACTGTAGCTCCCAACCTTCATGTATAAAATTAACACCCACAACTTAAGTGGTGTGAGAAGCTAGGTTCTAATCCTGACTGAAGGATTGTAATGACCAATTATGTATGTATGTATGTAAGTAATTTGTTTGCACAGAGCTTAGGATTACGTCCATGAAAGCTCCCACATTTTTATTGGATCTGGATTCTCCTCTAATCTATTTTCGGATTATATCAACCGATTTTTAACTAGGTCAATCAAGACAAGTATTTTATTACGTTATGTTTACAAAGTGCTTGATTTCAAATCCATGTAATTTAAATTTGAAACCGGGAAAAGATACTTAAATTTGACTACAACTAAATAAATAAATTTTTGATCTTTAGGAAAATATATATATAAATTCTAATTAGTTTATCAATGCTGTATAATGCTTAATAAACTCTTCTCTTTGTAGTAAGGACAACGATGTGTATTAAGCAGTCATGAATTTTCTCATTAAATTAAATGAATGTTCATATGGTCGAATACATTAAATGTACATACTATATATGTTATCGTATATAATATACAAACATACATAAAATAACATATGCTTGCATATATAGAAATGCAACAGTATTTGTGTTATACAGTATATCAGCATGAGAGTCTCAATTTGAAAAGCAACAGCAAAAACAAACAAAAAAAAAAGTTATAAAAATTAATTCCAATAATAATAAGAATTTTTTTGGAAATAAGAAAACTAATGGTGATCAGATCCGAATAACAATTGATACATAGTCCCACTGCTCCCTGTTGAAAATAGAGAGGGAGAGAGAGAGATATGCTGCTGTTGTTGTGATACTAAAGACTCCGCCAAATAACTTCTTTTTTATTTTGAAAATGCTTTAAAAAAAACTACTGAATATTTTCTCAAATTTCTTTTTTTATTTGAAAGTGCAATCCTTCCGGTTAATAATGGAAAATAATTTCATTCAAATGGCTGCCTCGGCTGGCCATGCAGTAGCCTACACGATCGGTCCAATTTTTAAGCACGAATATTGTCCTTTAAAGCGTTAATTGTCTCCGGCTTGTCGGCGTAACACTTATCTTTGACGGCACCCCACAAATAATAGTCCAACAGTGTCAAATCGCAGCTCCGAGGAGGCCAAACGACATAAGCTCTGCGGCTGATAATGCGATCTTCAAAAACAGGGCGCAAAACATCGAGTGTAGCTTCGGCTGTGTGGCACGTAGCGCCGTCCTGTTGAAACCAAATGTTGCCAATATCCTCCTCTTCAATTTTTATGAACAAAAATTCGTTCAACATGGCCCGATAACGATCGCCATTGACTGTAATGGCCACCCCTTGCTAATTTTCGAAAAAAATGGCCCAATTATGCCTCTGGACCAAAATCCGCACCAAACAGTGACTCGTTTTGGGCGCGTCGGCTTTTCAATGTATGCGTGCGGGTTTTCGGTGCCCCAAATGCGACAATTTTGCTTGTTTACATACCCGCCAAGATCAAAATGAGCTTCATCTCATCTCATGAGATGATCACGCACACTTTCTGCCACAGCAGCAATATTCTCGGGTGTACGCACTGTTTTTGGCTTTTCACACTTGGTTTATCGATGAGGATGCCAGTTGCTTTCCCTTTTTTCACAAGATGACGGACATACGGAGCTGACGGTGCTTCTCTTCTTCCTAAATCCGTACGCGATTTTCGCACACATTCTGCAACATTACCATGATTTTCAAAGTAATGTCGCAATATTTCCCAGCGTTGTTCAAGCGTATACACAACCATATTCGTTCAGCGGAAGGATAAAACTAATTATCTGTCAAATCAGACATGAGCTAAGTGTTAAGCACTAGTTGAAAAAAAACGTTAGATGGCGGACCCGATATTTGCAGCAGTTTGAATATCGAATTTAATGGCCATTCTCAATAAGTGAATGGGGGTTATACTCTGATTCTGTGTACAAAAGGTTAAAAATTTAATTATTCTTCTATAATGATTGTAAAAGGTCAAAATAGGAAGACATTAAAAAGTCGTTGCAAAAGTCAGTTGTTTACGTAGGTGCTTTTAAATAATTTTAAAGAATTTTTTTTTCTTTTACAAAAACAAAAATTTAATACAATACTTCTGTTGTTTATTGCAGTTTGGCTTTTAATGTTTGTTAACCATTAAATCTATATTTACGATCAATAAATACTAAAGAAAAAAAAAAAAATAAAAAAAAAAATGAAAAGCAAACTGCTTAAGAGACACACACGAGTGCCATAAAGTGCAATAAAATTTATTTGAACAAGAAAAGACAAAAAAAAAAAATAAAAATAAAAAGTGAAACGAAGAATTTGTTCATAGACAAAAAAAAAAAATGCAACCAACTCCCCTGTGTACATGTGTACAAATAAATGTCAATTTTAGATTTTACTTCAGCTAATCCATATCGAGAGAGAAAAAACAGAAACGTAGTTTCGAAAAAAAACTGAATAAAATATTTGAAAAATGTGGGTAAAAAACAAAAAAAAAAAAAAAATGGAAAAAAGGATGCCATAAAAATGGAAATGTCAAGGAATTTTATTACGTAATTTTGTTAAGTTAAATAAAAACGGGGTTTAAGTGGAAATTTAAATGGAATACAAGGGGAGGAGCATGCATTAATAAACATGTTTGAACACAAAAAAGAAAGCAAGAGATACCACATGAAGTTAATCCTCTCAGCATTAATTTTGTGCTTTTTAAAGTAATCATGCTCTGATAAAACACTCCTTTCTACTTTCTGGCATTTATTTTATGCAACATAAGACTGTCATAAAGCATATTCTTGTTCTTTATTTGCTATTAAGGTTGGAATTGCCATAAGTTGTTGCCTAGAAACCTTGCTCTCCGTGAAATATCTTTGGGTGTATAATGATAAGGCACTTTTGCTGATTGAATTGCAAGCGATGTTGCTGCCTGACCTTTGTATGTTGCATACTTTTGATAGTATATTCTCAAAAGGGTGCACTGGTCACATTATGAAGCCTTTTGAACATTTTTTAATACTCACATAGTCAAGCATTTTAAACTTTACACCACTTCATCTCAAATTGAAAAGCCCTGAAATGTACAATAGCAGTACGAAGTCTTCTCACGAGTCAAATAATTCCACGAATGATATCGTCTCGGTCAGAAATCTTAAACACAAATCCCGGCTTTGTGTTGTAAATGTTCGCTTCTGTACACCAGAGCGGAAATCCAAAATGTGCTGGACATTCTCAGGATTTTTTACAGTTCCACAATCCCTGCAAACTGGTCATCATAATTATGAAAAATGTCAATCAAGGTCGCCTTGGTATACTTATTCTGGTACAGTACCCATTCCAACATAAAAAGATGGAACTAGGTCCTTTAGCCCAGAGATTTTGCAATCACCTTTATTCTGCAATAAATTATACACTAATCGCCTATGATCAGGATCGATCAAATACAAGAAAGTCTGAAGGAATACCCGATATCCATTAGATCTCAACATTTTGCCACGCCTTCTTTTATCCGCCCGTCTTCAATTGCATTGCCGCAAACGCCACAACAATCCATAATTCAGTGCAATATAATCTTTAAGCGTCCACTAGCTGTAGCTGTTCAAAATCCTGACAGCCTTGAGTAGGTATAATGCCTAGCCAAAGTCTCCTAAATAGGCTGAGTGCCAATACATACATAATTGGTGATTTCAACCCTTTATTCAGGATTACGACCTAGTTTCTCACACCACTTATGTTACATACATAATTGGTCATTACAACCCTTCAGTCAGGATTATTGACCTAGTTTCTCACACCACTTATGTTGTGTGTGTTAATTTTATACATAAGTGGCGGGACCTACAGTTTAAAGTCGACTCTGAACGACAGATTTTTTTTTTTTTGTGAAACTTTTCATGGCAAATTTTATTTACTCTCAGAGTTTTTGCCAGAAATCTGCTGAGAGGAAATCGCCGAAGAAATACTTTTTGTATTTTGTTTTGATGTCTGGCCTGCGGCTCGAACCCTGGCTTTACGACTAATAAGCCAACACACTAGACTACGGCGACTCCACTTATGTTATGTGCGTTTATTTTATTTATAAGTGGCGGTACCTACAGTTTACAGACAGATTTTTTGAGTATCTCAGAGCTTTTGCCAGAAATCTGCTGAGAGGCAGTCGTCGAAAAAATATTTGTTCGTATTTCGTTTTGTTGGATATATCTGATCTGGGGTTTGAACCGAGGTAAACCAACACACTAACAACTAGACGATGGCGACTAGTCTGAGTGTCAATATAATCAACAATTGTATTAACCAGCAAGATCCATTCGCAGACTAATTTCGTTGCCTTGCAAACACCTTAGCCTGGACGACACTACACTTTTAGGGACTCTTATAAGACAGCTTTGATTTGATGCCCAAAGTAAGCAACCGGATTAGTTCCGGTATCTTTTTTTTCGAACCTTCTGTAAACATAGTTACATATATGAACTATTGGAATAAAAAGCTGCTTATCAATCACAAAACAAGTGTTGTTTAAATCAAACTCTACACTGATTCCCTATTTTTTTTTTTTTTTTTGTTTATAATTGAAATGTTATTTAATTTTTTACCACTCCCAACCAAACACTTTCAGGCGATGAATTTAATCACTCTATTGTTTATTTGCTTAAGCATGGCAAAAAAAAAATCTTCAAAATATTTTAACAGATTAAAAATTTAATTACAAATTAATTAAAATGAAATTCATTCATATTAAATTAATTAATTAATCAAAACACAAGCACACACGCATACACATACGTAAACAATTTTAATAGAATTTAAATGAAATTCAAAAATATAGAATTATTAAACAAACAAACAAACAGCAACAACAATAAGAAAAAAATACAAAAATTACTGAAAATAATTAATTTATATGCTGACGTATATTTTTCACGTTTGTGAGAGAAACAACAAAAAAAAAAAATAATAATAATTAAATAATAAAACAAATAATTATTTGTCCAGTCCATATTTATTTTCAATCTCAGCTGGTCTGGTCTAATTAATGAATAAAATAACAAAAAAAAAAAATTAAATAATAAAACAATATACAGATTATATTTAAAACAAACAAAAAAAATATTTGAAATAAAAAACAAAAACTAGAAACCTATGAAAAAAAAAACAAAAGTATCAACAGCATCATCATCATCATTAGCAAAATATTGAATTACAATTTGATTTACGGCTCTCAGCTCTGCTCTATTCCAATCTGGTTCAAAAACAAGTCACAACGATAGAGAACAAAAACACAAAAAAAAAACATTTATTTTTCTGTGACGTCAAATTATTTAAATTTAACAACATTATAATCTCTTTAATGACAGCTTGGGTTGTTTTTATTGTTTCAAATTTTTTTATTAAATTTTTTCGTTCGTTTGACTTCGAATATGAATTAAAAACTAGAATATCGATGATAAACAATAATGACAATCCGAATGCATTCGCTGTTTATCTGAAATATTTGGTTACCAAATGTATTTCTGGTTTTATTTCTTGTTATTCTGTTTAATCATGTGAATGAAATGTAGGCCATATTGAGAAAAAAAAAAAAAAAAGGCGTGAGAGATTTGAAGCGTCAAATGACTTCGACTAGAATGTTAACCTACGCAACAATATGGGATACAAAAAAGTTCCTCACCCGAATCAAGATTTATTACAATAGAAAATGTAAAATTTACTAAAACGTGTTCGGTTCCACAGTAGTAGTTAGTAGTCGTCGTAGTCTAGCAGCCAGGGTTCGTATCCCAGGTCAGGCATCAAAACGATATATGAAAATAAAAATATTTCTTCGGCGACTGCCTCTCAGCAGATTTCTGGCAAAAGCTCTGAGAGTAAATAAAATTGCCATGAAGAGCTTCTCAAAAATCTGTCGTTCGGAGCGGAGATCAGCAACAAGTATTCAAAACGATGAGTAGATTCGAGTCATACTTATAATTTCTGATAATTATACGCATTCATACTTATTTTAATATCATACTCATACTACTCATATTCAAAGTTAGAAATACTTATCGTACTCATACTTAACAATACGCATGATGTTGTTGATTTCGACTCTCCATGATTCAACATATACACGAAGCACAAAATAAGTATGATTCGAGTACGAACACCACAATACTCGCTAGAAGATTTTGTGTGTGCTTTGCTTGCTGTCTTTGTCTTTTCTTTTTTCTTCTTTTGTAAATGCAACAATAACTACTACTGTAAATTGTAATGAATGATTCGAGTGACTCGAATCATTCGCAAGTATTATAAGTATTTTTCAAAATTTATGAATCTGAATGGGTAGGCGTATGAATCAAACAATGAATCGAATGTTGTGAGTTTGATATCAACGTTGTACTCATACTCATTGCAACCTATACTTATAAATCAATGTTGTAGCGAGTACGAATGAATCAGAGTAGTTGAATTTCAATACTCTTGACTCACTCATACTCAAAATTTCATGAGTACTTATGAGTAGCGAAAATACGATTCATTGCTGATCTCTGGTTCGGAGTCGACTTTAAATTGTAGGTCCCGCCACTCATGTATAAAATTAACGCACACAACATAAGTGGTGTGAGAAGCTAGGTCGAAATCCTGACTGAAGGAATGTAATGACCAATTATGATGTATGTGTTCGGTTCCACAGAACCGAAACAAAAAAAAAATCCTAATAAAACTGGGGGATCCTTGCAAAACATTAGTTTACAAAAAATCACAATTTTTCAGTCCCCAGAGGCCAAAAATTTTTCATACTATCATATGCCTATCCATATCGTTTAACGGAAAATATTACCTAAGTAAGGAAAATGGTGCCAATTTTCACAAGAGAATGAATTTTTTTTGATAAGAATAATAACACTTTGGTTGCCAATACTGCCAGTTTTAAAGGGTGCTACAAGGTCTTTATATAACTGTCTCTTCCGAACTAGAAGCAACAGAAGTGTTTAAAGAATTAAAAAAAACTGGATCTTGATTGATCCTGTATGAATACAGCTGTTCCCTACATATTTGGTCATTACAACCCTTCAGTTAGGATTACGACGTAGCTTCGTAGACCACTTATGTTGTGTGTGTTAAAGTTATACATGAGTGACGGGATCTACGGTTTAAACCGACTTTAAAGTCGATTCCGAAATAACAGATTTTTCACGGCAATTTTTATTTACCCTCAGAGCTTTTGCCAGAAATCTGCTGAGAGGAAGTCACCGATGAAATATTTTTTTATATTTCATTTTGTTGGAGATGTCTGACCTGGGGTTTGAACCGAGACCTCACATCTAATAAGCCAACACACTACCTACTAGACTAGGGCGACTTCTTATAATGTTACCAACATAAAAACGAATTCAAAACACCCTTTAAAACTATCCTGTTGTAGGGTATAACATTGATATTAGATTTATTTGTCAATATTACGGTTTCAGTGGAAACCACAATAAGAATACTTATCCGCAATAAAATATTGTACATCTGATATGTACGTAGAATGTCTAAAATATGCATGAATAAGTTTTTGTATTCAAATCAATATAAAATTTCATTTAACAACAACAACAAAAAACAGTTTTTTTTTTTTTTAAATTTATTTAAATCCAATATTATTAATTTAATTTTATTTAGCATTTATAAAATTATTAAAAAACTAATAACAGTTGGAGCCATGCTAAGGTTAACAATAGAAAAAAAACCTGTTTACTGTTGTGTTCTATTAACGCAATGTAAAGAAACAAGTTGTGCTTCCACAAATCTTTATGGAAAAACTATCAAATGCGGGCTGATGTTGTTCAGACTACATTAAACAGCATTACACGAAGTCACCATTTATTTCGAGAGTTATGATAATGTACGGAACGATACTATTATGCAAACCTCTGACCAAGTTTAGATTAACCGGGCACTGAGAGACTTAGAGACATTTGATGAAAGCCTCAGTTAGAATATTTAAAGAGTCACAATTAGGAGAAGAAGCATATCGTCACCTCTTGGAGCAATTGTCGGCAGAAAAACTTGCCTCAGATTGATATGCAGACGACGTCGTAATACTTCTAACGTCGAAAATGTTCTGACATAGATGAGGAGATTTCCGGCTTGTAGAATAAGCTGAAATAACATCACATCTTTGTTTCCTTGGCAAAGAGATCGAAATATCCAAGCAGGTAAATAGTTAGGCGTTAGTCTTTATCGCAAAACAAACAACACCTACAAGACAATTCTACACAAACTAACAGCCCTAATTCAAACATGGTGCACTAGCTCGAAGAGACTGTAGTTGGATAAGCTTCAGTAGTATGCTGCCTGGGAATAAACACCGTGAGAACAACAACATAAAGTAATTGAGGTGTGTATGCGATATGGAACGCATATTAATTACGACCAATTGCATCACTCTGGTGATCGACAATCCTTGCTAAATAGAACACCGGCACATCACGTCCGTAAAGACAATTGCTACACGGAGCCAGAATCAGACTATGCTTTCGTCTACCTGACCGTAATGTGAACCTCCAGACGGAGATATGAGAGAACAGTGAGTGAGGCGGTCAGTTGGCAATTTGTTCAGTGGCGCCCAGAGACCCAAGGTCTAGAATTTGGTGCATTTAAGACATTTTACGGCACTAAAAACCTAATTACATGGGCTTGTTGACTAAAATGTCACATGAGACACACTATGGAACAGCGGTACTGTGTCAAAATTATTAGAATACTTTGAAGTAACAAAGATATGAAGAAGATTTAAAAACTATTAAGCCTGAATATGCAGCACACGAATTTACAAAAGAGTTTGAGCCGCACAAGTGCGGTTAGTGTAGGATAACGAAACGTTGAAAAATTGTATGTCTTCAGGACACATGACATTCAAATGTTTTATGGACAACACTTTACCTGAGATTACTCATCTTAGAGAAAGATTTTGTAAAAATTGATGTATGCCTATAAAACAAGCAAGAGACAAGAGCAAGGTAAGTAACTACATAACATACATAATTGGTCATTACAACCCTTAAGTCAGGATTACGACCCAGCATCTCACACCACTTATGTTGTGTGCGTTAATTTTTATGAGTGGCTGAACCTACTGTTTAAAGTCGACTCCGAACGACAGGTTTTTGAGAAGCTCCTCATGGTAATTTTATTTACTCTCAGAGTTTTTGCCAGAAATCTGCTGAGAGGCAGTCGCCGAAGAAATATTTTTTTCATAATGTCTGACCGGGGGTTTGAACCGTGGCCTTACGTCTAATAAGCCGACACACTAACTACTAGACTACGGCGACACACACAAATTATGTGTGTAATCTAGTAGGTAGTGTGTCGGCTTATTAGATTTGTGGACGTGGTTCAATCACCAGTCCAGACATCTTGAACAAAACAAAATAAAGAAAAAATATTTCTCAGCAGTCTTCTGGCGAAAACACTGAGAGTAAATAAAATTGCCATGAAAAGTTTCTCAAAAATTTGTAGTTTGGAGTCGACTTTAAGCTGTAGATGCTGACACTCTTGGATAAAATTAACACACACAACATGGGTAGTATGAGAAATTAGGTTGTAATCTGGACTGAAGGACTACAGTGACTTGGATGGAATAATAATAGAACATTACGAATAATTTTGGGATTTGAGAAAATTGTATTAAATAAAATCTATTCAAAATTGATAACCAAAAGACAAAGATAAAGACAAAAACAAGTCAGAGCAGCTGATTAATAAGACCTTAAGAGGATGAAGTGACTGTTTAGGAACATCTTTTAAAAAAATCTGTCAATATTATAGATTTGATGTATTGAAATACTAGAGAATAATATCGGGTCCGCCATCTAACGTTTTTTTTTCAACTAGTGCTTATTTCGTGAATGGTAACACTTAGCTCATGTCTGATTTGACAGATAATTAATTTTATCCTTCCGCTGAACGAATATGGTTGTGTATACGCCTGAACAATGCTGGGAAATATTGCGACATTACTTTGAAAATCATGGTAATGTTGCAGAATGTGTGCGAAAATTGCGTACGGATTTTGGAAGAAGAGAAGCACCGTCAGTTCCGTATGTTCGTTATCTTGTGAAAAAAGTGAAAGAAACTGGCATCCTCATCGATAAACCAAAGCGTGAAAAGCCAAAAACAGTGCGTACACCCGAGAATATTGCTGCTGTGGCAGAAAGTGTGCGTGAAGCGCCATTAACATCAATTCACCCTAGTTCTCAACAATTGAACATTTGAACGAATTTTTGTTCACAAAAATTGAAGAGGAGGATATTGGAAACATTTGGTTTCAACAGGACGGCGCTACGTGCCACACAGCCGAAGCTACACTCGATGTTTTGCGCCCTGTTTTTGAAGATCGCATTATCAGCCGCAGAGCTGATGTCGTTTGGCCACCTCGGAGCTGCGATTTGACACCGTTGGACTATTATTTGTGGGGTGCCGTCAAAGATAAGTGTTACGCCGACAAGCCAGAGACAATTGACAATTGGTGCAATACAGCTGCACACAATAGATAATGTGCTTAAAAATTGGACCGATCGTGTAGGCTACTTCATGGCCAGCCGAAGCAGCCATTTGAATGAAATTATTTTCCATTATTAACCGGAAGTATTGGAATTTCAAATAAAAAAAGAAATTTGAGAAAATATTCAGTAGTTTTTTTTTAAAGCATTTTCAAAAAAAAAAAGTTAATTGGCGGACTCTTTATAGTAAATGCTGTCACAAGTTATACAACCAAGGAGAGTATTTTTTTTCTTTATTTCACAGAATTGTAATAAAACATAAAATCTTTAGTAAATGAGGGTTTCTGCTCTGTTACTACAATTCGAAATAAAACGCTTCATTTAACTGGAACATTAACTTTAAATGGAATGACAAATTTAACCACAAAACCCAAACAAATTGAAAAGAACAAACGAAGAAAAAATAGGAAAAAAAAATAATCAAAAATATTATTTCTTTTTTTTTCCCGTTGTACATTACCTATGTGGTGTTATTCACACTCATGTTATTTCAAATCACTTTACATTTGAAACGTTTCAAGAAACAAATTGAAACCATTAAGGAATTTGGCAGTTTTCGTTAACTTACCTGAAAATAAATGAAAAGAAAAAATTGTTTTTTTTTTTATTATTATTTCTTAAGTCGTTAATTTTATAAATAAATAAAGAGAAAAAAAAATTAGATTTCTTTTTTTAAAAATATTCAAAAAAAAAAATTCAAATTGTATGTGAATAAATAAGAATGAAAATAAAAAATAAAAAATAAAGAAACAAGACTTAATAAATTTAAAAAATAAATATGTATGTTGTATGTATGTATACAAATTGATAAACAAAAATTGCTGCAATAAATCACAAAATGTGTCAAATAGCGATTGACTGACTGTCTAATGGGTTATTGACTGACTGGCACGATCTTAAAAATAAATTCAATTCAATAATGAATTAATGCAACAACAACAACAATCACAAGAAACCAAAAAAAAAAATATCGAAAATATATTCAAAAGAATTTTATGCGTTTTGAGAGAGAAGTCTGTATAAAACAAAACCAAAAAAAAAACAAAATTATTCAGAAACATTTTGATTTTTCCAACTTCAATCACACGTTGCCTGGTTGGTTGGTGTGAACAAACCGAACGTATGATACTCGTTATTGTGTTACGCTTAAAGGTATTCGCATGGAATTGAATTGGACGCCGCCGATTTCGGTTTCCATTGATATTTTCATGATAAATTATTGAAATAATAAAAACAATTACAGATTTATTGTTCAATTTATTTAATAATCAATCGATTTCTAAAAGCCAGTAGACAACAGCAGACAATAATGACAGCAATACGGAATACGGAATATTAAATGGAAATAATCAATAACTGAACTGAACTTGACAAATGAAAAATATATACACACAGTTTTAGGCTCATAACTCAATTGAGTCAATAAGTGATCAATACATCACCATTATTACAATAACATGAATGGGATTGTGTGAAATAAATCCATAAATTACACAGGACCATTGAACCGAAAATTGAAGTATGTATCAAGCGAGCCATCAAATAAAAACTAAATGGTCAATATTAAGAAGAAACGTTGTACTCCTAAAAAAGGTCATATCATAAAACTAAGTATATGGATGCAGAAATTTCAGAAAGAAATTTCAGAAAGAAAAGAACTTTACTTGGAGTATCTTTACAAACTAGGGAAAATGCATTTTGCGAATGACATGTATTTACTTGTGCTCCTGATGCTTGAGTTTCAGATATCTTGTACCAGTAGAGTAGTAGAAGTCGCCGTAGTCTAGTAGGTTGTGTGTTGGCTTATTAGACGTAAAGCCAGGGTTCGAGCCCCAGGCCAGACATTAAAACAAAATACAAAAAATATTTCTTCGGCGATTTCCTCTCAAGCAGATTTCTGGCAAAAACTCTGAGAGTAAAAAAAAATTGCCATGAAAAGTTTCTCAAAAAAATCTGTCGTTCGGAGTCGACTTTAAACTGTAGGTCCCGCCATAATTGTATAAAATTAACACACACAACATAAGTGGTGTGAGAAACTAGGTCAATAATCCTGTCTGAAGGGTTGTAATGACCAATTATGTATGTATGTTTGTATGTACCAGTAGTGGCAGTTCTGCTTCATCCAAAAACCTCATGTTGGGAAACGTTGAAAATATTCAAAACTTCCATATTTTTCTAAAACTCTTGGATGCACAATGTGTGGTCCGGTTCCAAGAAGAAAACCAAAGCAACTGAAATACGAATAGTAACACAACCGCTGAAGTCGTGGTTCAAACCTCAGTTCAGACATCTCAAACAAAACGAAATATAAAGAAATAGTTCTTCGGCGACTTGATCTGAGGAGTTTTTTGGCAAAAACTCTAAGAGTTGAAAAGTTTTTCAAAAATCTGTTGTTCGGGGTCGACTTTAAAACACATTCAATATGGATGGCTTATAAAATTTACTTAATATCCTTGGATAGATTGTAAATAAAACGAATAATAATAAAAAAAATATGGGTGGCCGCCTTGGTCTAATAGTTAAAGTGTTGGTCTTATTACACGTGAAGCCTCATTTCAAACCCCTGGTCAGACATCAAAACGAAAATATGAAAAAATATTTCATCGGTGACTTCCCTTCACAGATTTTTGGGCAAAAACTCTGAGAGTAAAATAAAATTGTCATGAAAATTTTCACAAAAATCTGTCGTTCGGAATCGACTTTAAACTGTAGGTCCCGCTACTCATGAATAAAATTAACACACACACAACATCAGTGGTGTGAGAAGTTAGGTCGTAATTCTGGCTAAAGGATTGTAATGACCAATTATGTTATGTATGTATGTAATATGGGTGGTGTGAGAAACTAGGTTGTAATCCTGGGTACTAAAAAACGTAATAACTTTTAAACCATTTTGTCATTATATGCAAGCCCCTGTTTTGTTTTTTCTTCTTTAGTTACAAAAAAAAAACATTGAATCCTATTATGAAAACATCTAAGTAGACATTGATGGATCCAGATCTCGTAGAATTCTGTTACGCGTTTACTGCTACACTATTCGGTTTGAAAAATATTTGCAAAACTGCTGCTGGCCGAATGTGATATCAATTAAAGGTGTATATAGCGTATATGAGCGTATATATGTACATATATATGTAAGCATATAGTGACGTTGAAAACTGTTTCTTGCGCAAAGACTGAAACATAAAATTCGGATAAATTCGTACTTGAAATCGGCATTCCCATGACTAATCATATGACACAGACTTTACTTATTTGCAAAGGAAAGGTGGGATAATGAACGCACTTACTATATACATAAACGAAACAAATATAGTCAACTATGAACACAGAGAACAAATGTTGCTTTAAACCTAAGCGGTGCCAATCCTACACATCTTATATCAATTATAAAGGGATACTTGCCCCTTGGTACAGATGGGCGAAGGCTAGGGATACCTCACAACGACTTCTATAGAAGTTGTAATAACGATGAAAGAAAAGGAAATCAAAGGACATCTTCACTGTGATTTGTCCGGCCCTTGTGAAGCTTAGACAAACGATTTTTGGTAACCCAGAATTAAAAAAAAAAAGCACAAAACAAAACTCAGAGGCGATTTTGATAATAATGTCCACACCTTCATAAAACTGTCGAGATGGTTAAGAAATGCCAACCAGATGGTGTAGGTAAATGATCACGATGGGTATTATTGGTATTACAATAATAGGACCCAAGTAAACAAAGTTTTAAAAGGCGGCTGCCATATTGACCTAACATAACTTGAAAGAAAAATCTATGAAAAGAAAAAGAAAAAAAAAAAATCACAACGTATTCTTTTTTGTGGCAATTTCATTAGTATTATGATTTCTTCGATGCCTATTATAAGTCTAGAAGATTTAAGCTAACCTATCACATCCTTATCTCATTTTATACAACCACAGCTCAAACTTAAATTTTTGTGTTTAGCTTTACACGACAAAGAATAAAATCAATCAGTAAATAACGCAATTATTTGATGAACAACAACAAATCAGCATTTTGCGTTTTATGAAATAAGGGCCTAAATTTTCAAAACGTACTGACTGTGGTTGCCAAAAAACGATTTTTTTTTGTTTGTTTTAAATTTTATTGCCCACAGTTATCACCAGAATCATTAATGGGGATCAACGGGCAAAAACATATACTTACGTATTCATTGAGTAACACAAATATTACACACATACGTACACAAATACGTACGTAAAACAAAATAAACAATTGAGAACGAAAATGAAAATGAAAAAATGTTACAACAGTTTTGTAAACAAATAAACAAAAACAATAATTGTTACAATAACAAATCAAAATACAAAAAAAGAAGAGAAGAGAGTAAATTGGTAAATATGGGAGAATAAAATTTTTGATTTCAACACAATTCTCAGAGTAACATATCAATTCAAGAATAACAAAATTTCGTATTACTTTTAACGGCCTCTGTCTCATCACTCTCCAAGTTGAATATTAAGAGTGGTCAAGAGTAAGAGGAGAACTACTAATGCGTGTACTACAACTGAAAATATACATAAATGTAAACAATGTCACATGAATGAGCAGCATATTGCATGTGTTTTGTATAACTTTACATATATGCAAAGAAAAAAGCAAAAAGAGGGAAACAACACAGAGAGAATCAGAAGAATGTAAACGAAAAACAATGCAAAGAGATGTACAAATAAAAGAAAATTCTATTGCAATTGCCAAACAAAAATATTTACATTGTTGTTGACAATATTAGCAGTAGTCTTGGTGGTAGTAATGGAAGCTTAAAGAGCTTATAAATGAAAACAAATATAAATAACACAACATCATACAGTTACTGTTCGTAAAGCTAGAGTATACACTACAATTAAAGGATTTTGGGGCTGAAAAAGTAATCAATTGAAGTAAATGAAAAGATTTAAGAATGATAAAAACCTTGCTGACGGTTTGCTCGTCGAGTTTCTTTTAAAAAACGCATGTAAAATTTTGCTTACGACTGAAAAACAATGATTATGAAACAGAAGACTAAGGCTGAGCAGTTCAGCCAAAAAGAGGTTAGAAGATGATGCAATGCAGGCCTTACACTTTAGTTCGGACATAAAGACTGGTAGGAAACCTTTGAAGCAGCAATTTCAAAATGTTTGATAACAGAAAGAATTATTAACCCATTTCGCTCCGCTGTTCGATTTTTCGAACAGTAAAAATCTTCTTTTTTTCAAAAAAATATTTATGTATGAAAAAGGTAAAATTTCAAAAAAATTTGGGTTTTGGTATTAAGTCTCAACTTTAGGAAAATAAAAAAAAAATCCGCCCGTAAAATATCCCCCTCCACCACGATGCTAGAGGTAAATTTTTTCAACCCATATTTTTGGATACTTTTTAAATTAATTTTTAAAAATAATAAAAAAAAATAAAATTAAAAAAATAATTATGAGGAATTACTGCCAATATATGTGACCGTTTTATAAAATATAAAAAATATGATTTACATGCACATGCGTGCCTTCACATATGTGTAAACTTGTTCTGTTCGAAATTTCGAACGCTGGCGCTTATCCTATATATAATATTGCTATGTAGATGGCAGGACAACAAAGAGGTCACCATGGCAACAAATTTTGATCAAGTCTTGCCCTTGCACAAAGTACAAAGTTGGAAAAAAAGCATCGACATCCAAAAAGAACCCGGAAGCTGGTAAATACGTCACTTATGGTCACCCAGCCATGTTACACAATTATAACAAGGGCATGGGGGGAGTGGATTTACACGACAATGCAATCCAGAACTACCGAATTAATATTCGTGGAAAAAACTGGTATTGGCCCATGTGGTGTACTACTTTGAATTCGGCAGTTGTGAATGCTTGCAAAACACAAAGTTGAGAAGCCTTTGAGTCAAAAAGAATTCAAAATCTCGGTGACAGAAGCTCTTCTTTTGACTGAAAGGAAAGAAGCTACCGATGATGATGTCGACGATAAGGAATATCGCTCCAAATCTTCCAAAAATGCAGGGAAAATACGTTATAAACAGGTTTTCCCGAGGGAAAACATCGTCGTTGTCAATTGAAGGGTTGCGGTAAGCCCACAATATACATATGTATACATATGTGCGAGAAATGTAATATTCATCTGCATACAAAATGTTTCGAACTAAAACATGAATAAAAGCATTTTTTTCATAGCTTCTATTTCGGCTATTTCGTATTTTTTTTTTTCAAATTTTTATATCAAATTATTACAACATAAATTTAGCTAAGTATAATTTTTCTCTAAATTTAATAACTTTTGTGCCTTTTGATTCAAAAAAAATAATAAAATAAATCAGTAAAACAGCGAATGAATTCAAATGTTTTACTTGCATATAAAGCAGACATATAGGATAAACGCCAGTGTTCGAAATTTCGAACACTGTTTTCTGCGAAAACGAAAAGTCGGAAAATTTTTTTGAACTGATTTTTGACATCAGTAGGTCCTAATTATCCTAAAAAAGTATTTTTCTTCTTAAACAAAAAATAAAATTTAATCTCGGAGCGAAATGGGTTAAAAGGCGTGTCAAATAGATACCACAATATTTAATCTTAAATTTTTAGAAATTTTATTAAAAGTGACAATGTCTTTACGAAACGACCACCCGAATTACACGAAATCATATATGAAGACCGGTTAAGCAGTCTTATTCATATCATCGTGGTAGTGTTCTGCATTTGTAGAGACGAGAGCGATCCTGCTTTTTTTAACCGCGTTGAAAAAATCAGGGGAACTCTCTTACTTACGTAGTGCATTGTAATTGAACACCAAAAAACTAAGTTATAGAAGGAGGGAAAAAGAGTGTAGTGAACAACGATTTTTTAGGGTCAGTGTTATACTAGGTTACTCACTACACTACCGGGGCACAGGTACCGAACATAATTCATTGATTTAAAGTAGTAATATGAGGCCTCAAAACTATGGTAAGGAAGTTTAATAAACAAGTCCTTGTTTCTAACTGACTGCCAGTTCCCTCGCCCACTGATATATGTGATCTAAATGTCATCAGTATGACGTATTTCACCAATGTCCAAAGAAATCGTCTTAGGTAGAGTGTTGACCGACTAGATGTCAGGCCACGGTTCAAACCACAGGTCAGATATCTCGAACAAAACGAAATATGTAAGAATATTTCTTCGGCGACTGCCTCTTAGCAGATTTCTGGCAAAAACTCTGACAGTAGATAAGGCGCCTTTTATACGTTCAAAGTACTTTGCAAAGAATTCTGACAAACTCTTTTACATTTTCTTTTAAACTTTGTTGCGCTTTTGCACGTTTAAAATTTATTTTGACAAACTCTTCATATTTTGTTCAGTAGAACGTCGAAAGAAGAACAAAGCAAATTTGCGAGTACAACAAAGAGTGAATTTACCCCCGCTACATTTTCCCTTCTCTACTACAAACTCAAGACTTCGCAAAGTACTTTGAACGTGCAATAGGCGTCTAAAAATTGATATGAAAAGTTTCTCAAAAAATCTGTCGTTCGGAATCGACTTTAAACTGTAGGTCCCGTCACTCATTTATAAAATTAACACACACCGCATAAGTGATGTAAGAAGCTACGTCTAGGTATATATGTACATATGAATGTATTCTACAAATGTTAACGAATAATCGCCTAAATTTTGCAAAAATATTCCCCATTTTTAGGTTACACAGGAAGGAAAAGGAAGAAAAAGAGAGTGCAAAAACAAAAACTTTCTTTCAAAACTTAAGCTTTACTTTGTCTAGTAAAACATGGGGGATTTAGTACACTCATCCCAATTATTATTATCATCATTACGGTTGTAAATTAAGAGTTTGAATAAGAAATTATTTTCAATTTATTTGTTTATTACATGATTATTTTTTTATTGTTGTTGTTCTTGTTACTTTTTTGTTGTTGTTGTTGTTGTTTGTGTTGTAAAGGTTTCAATATCATCTGATGATGGTCGTTAGTAAATTTATGAAAATAAATGCAACAACAAAAAATTATAGAAGAAGAAGAAGAATAAACAACAATTCTGAAGAAGAAGGATCAGAATTTAAATAAAAGTTTTACCATTTAACAGTTGGAAACTTAATTTGTTGGAAAATAAAACAAAAGCAAAAACAAACAAAAAAAAAAAAGAAGCAATTATGGCAAAAAGAATAAACAAAGAGCATAAATAAAGAGAGAAAGAATATGAGAAATGTAAATAAAACTGAGAAAGAATACTTTTGTTCTTTTATTTTTAAAATCTTTCTTTGTCGACAATAAAAAAAACAAAAACTTTTTTTTATTTACATCCTCCTAACGATGCTAAATTATACAGAACAGGATAATATTTGCAGAAGAAACAAAAAAAAAAAAAAAAAAAAAATGAGAGAGAAAGAAAATTAGAGAGAATATTACCAGAAATTTTAATCCAAACACTCAACGGTGTTTTGTAGGATGATGGAAAACATTTCGAACCTTAAGAAGCTCTGAAATGAACAGCTTACAAGTCCCAATCAATATAAACAAAGACGTTGTATAAAAAATAATTGCCTACACTGGTACCAGTAATCGACAGTTTCCATAGCCAACTTATAGTACAAGAAAGCTTTTCTCACTTGGAGTGCAATTAGAAGAAATATTTAAGTGTTCATCATTCTCCACTGGCTAGTGTGTTGGCTAACTATCTTTAAGAACACATATAATCAGATTTTGCATCAAATTTGTGCAGCCGTGGCAGTCAGCCTAAAAATAAATACTAGAAATCCCTCCATGTAAATATTTAATTCATCAGTTGTGTTACCACAAAGCACCTCTGAAGGCGAAATAGTTTAGTAGGTAGTGCATTGGAATGTTAGACGTGAGGCATCGGTTCAAACCCCAGGTCAGACAAAATATGAACAAATATTTCTTCGGCGACTTCCCATCAGCAGATTTCTGGCAAAAACTCTGAGAGTTAATAAAAATGCCATGAAAAGATTCCTAAAAACCTGTCGTTCGGAGTCGACTTTAAACGGTAGGTTCAGCCACTCATAAAAATTAACGCACATAATATACATAAGTGGTGTGAGAAGCTAGGTCGTAATCCTGACTTAAGGGTTGTAATGATCAATTATGTATATTATGTATGTATTATAGAATGTTCTAGCACAGGGATGCCCAAAGCTAAAACTGTAGTAGTATTGGTGAGCGAGAGAGAACTGCACTGAAAGAAAAGTTGTGTAAACTTAAAATAAAATGTACGGAAAAAAGCGAAAGCACTTTTAAAGCTATATGGTTGATACATTTTTCAAAATTTAAGTGAAAAAAGTGAGATCTCTCTCTCGTGGAACTTCATTTACGTTTTTACAAAATTTTGTTCAATCAGTGACTATGGAAAAGGACTAGAAAAAAAAATAGATACAGGGTTATTTCTATGATAAGAACAATAGTGCCTTATAATATTCTCTACATTCCTTCAATATTTTATAACATAAAATGCATTGAGCATCACCAAACGCACCCGCTACGCATGTGCATTCGTTGCTGTCTGAGTGACGACCACAGTGTAACCAGTGGCGACAATTATGACGTTTGAAAAACGCTTAAATCAGCAGTTTTAACCCTCCTCGTAGAGGGAGAAAAAAAATGTTAAAAGTTTTTGCAAAGCAAATGTGTTAGAAGCAACAGATATACAGAGTGAAAACTGGCGGATAAAGTGGAAAAATTAAATGTAAATAAACATTTATTTTGTGTTAAAAAAGGGCAAATTTGGAATATTTTTTAATTTCTTCAATGAAAATCTTAAAAGTTCTTAAATATTTAAATATTAATCGAAATGTGACTGGTTTTTGGTCAGAATGAATATAGATTCTTGTGCAAAAGGTAAGTAAGCAGTTAAATACTTCAAGATGAAATAAGACATATTGCTTATAAAAATTTGTTCTTTTAGAACTTTGTGTATATTACTAGTATTTATTAATTTCTTGAATGAAAAAGTTAAAATTCGGTAATTATTTCATTATTAATCGAATTCTTAGCAATTTCCCTTCGCACTGAAAAAGTTCCGTGTGCAAAAGGTAAGTAAAAATAAAAATATAACAAAATATATACTCAAAACTTTTTGTTTCAGGAATTTGTGAATATACCTTTAAATTGGTTAAATACTAAGTCAGTGACGACCGATGAAAGCTGTCATAAAAAATACATTAATTCCGAATTACGTTTCCCTAATAAAACGGTTCATCTCCTTTCAAAATTATTCTAATATTCTACAAAAATACCAAAATAGAATAATAAAAATCCACCCCGAAATCTAAAAAAAACATAAACAAAACAGACAGGCAGTCAGAGAGGGACAGAAATATTTTTTTTGGTAATATTTGCTGTCCCTTTCTAAGTGAAGGTTAAACGTCAAAACCGTGACGTATCTGTATACCTGTGGTGACGACTAACCAAAGAGAATAAGAATATGTGTGTTTTTAGTTTGCACAAAAGCACTATGAAATGGGCATCATTGTTCTAGAATGATAGGGTTGCCATCTATAAACAACGCTGTCTGTAAAAATATATTAATTTGTTGTATTGAGCATAGGGATGAAAGATCTACTCTTTTTTAGGACATCAAGCTCCCTGACTTTACCAGGATGTTCGTTATGAATACCATCCACTCTGGGAAGTCAGTGAAAGATGAAATAAATAATATTTCTCTAATTATTTCTTCTTTAACTTGTTGGAAGAAACGTTTGATAATTGAATCTACCGTGGTGTGGTTCTGCTTGGTCGTCGTATTAAATTCGTTATTAATGTTATTCTAAGGTGGAGATAGGGCTGAGGGTGACACAATATGGATTATTTCAAAGGGATTGAAGCCTCTTAATTTTATAAATACAAAAACCGTTATGAAAATTAATTCCGATTTCACATGGATATGTACCTGAACTGCAGACTACATCGCGCCACCTTTAGAAGACTCTGAACATGTCTCACATAGAATTAAAATTAAAAAAAAAAAAAAAAACTAACGTGTTTTCGAAATGTTAAGCGTTAGAAAGGCAAAACATTTAATTTAAAACAAAAAAAAAAAAAATTCAAAACGCTTCACAACACATGCAATCGCTTTTTGATGCAACCGCCAACTTCTGAAAAGACAGGAAAAAGCGAAGACAAAACAAACAGAAAACTGCATTAAACACATCGTTTGCAGATTCTCTTTGAAATTTTCTCAAACGAACTGCTGACAAGACTTTGAAACGCTTCTCTTTTTATCACATTTTTCGCGTGTTTATTTTTACTACAGAACTTATTAATGGCGCTTCGCAACGATTGAAAACAGGGTAAAAACGCAAGAATAGAGGGGGGGGGGGGGGTAAAGAAAACCTGAATTAATTTTAAATAAAAATGTTAATCTGAGAAATCGCAATCACTACAGTGCAACCATATAATCTAAAATCTGCTACCAATGCTGTTTGCTGCAGTTGCTCTGAGTGAGAGAAAAATTTTACATGAAGAGCGACGCAAGAGTAAATAAATTTCAAAACAGATTACAAAAGATTGAAAACGACTCATGAATAAATTAAATACGAAATCAAAATGAATTACAAACAAAAAGAACAAAAAAAAGCTTCAGAAACAATACATGCATGCTGGCTAACGCAAATGCAAACACAAACGCAGACACTCGTTCTACGTTGTTAAAGCAACGGCATTTTATAGCAGCTTAGTATGACGGCAACCCGAACGAACGTACCCAATGAAGATGACGCTGCATATGATGACGACAACAGCAACAATTGCATGCAACATTATTCACATGAACTTATGCGAGTACTATGCCCCATTTTGCAATCTATTGTTGTTGTTTTCGTTTTTCTTTTACAATTTTTTTTACTTTTTACAAACGAATAGAAAAAACGAGAAAATTTAGACTTTTCTAAAGTGCAAATAAAGTTAGAGAACAACAAAAATTACAACTTTATAAACAACAACAGCAACAACAAGAACAACAAACTCTACGTAGTAAAATCCCAAGAGGTTATAGTTGCTTCATACCAAACAAAAAAAAAATAGAAAAAATAGAGAAAAAAATGCAACAAAAGTAAACGTTTCTATTGCTATAAACCAGGCAGGTATAGCAGCCATCATCTCCAGCAAAAAAGGTGAAAAACAATTCGTCAGAACATGTTGGCAGTGTTTAAAGGAAACAATTCTTACAAACATACACACATACATACATAATTGGTCATTACAGCCAGGATTTCGACCTAGCTTCTCACACCACTTATGTTGTGTGCGTTAATTTTATACATGAGTGGCGGGAGCTACAGTCTTTTAAAGTCGACTCCGAACGACATATTTTTGAGAAGCTCTTCATAGCAATTTTATTTTACTCTCAGAGTTTTTGCCAGAAATCTGCTGAGAGGCAGTCGCCGAAGAAATATTTCTTTTTTTCATATTTCGTTTTGATGCCTGACCTGGGATACGAACACGGGCTTTACGTCTAATAAGACAACACACTACCTACTAGACTATGGCGACAATTCTTACGATCACATATTTTGTGTTACACCTGAAAAGCCTAAAGTTCACGATTCAATGTCTAATACTGCTTAGAGCTCGATATTCTTTTTAGGTAAGTGAGATTAATCTTCTTTCTCTCTCTCTCTCTCTGTCTCTCTTTCCCATAGTCAAAAATGAAGGTCAAGGAACATAACTTCACAAAAAGTGCAGACTAGGCAAGTACACTAACCTAGGGCCGCATCTAGAGTTTGGGGTTCGGAAATTCCCGGTATTTCCCGGGAAATTTTTTAAATATTCCCGGGAAATACGGGAAATTTTAAATTAACGTATTCTTGTACACTTTTTTTGGAAAAAAAAGGTCTGTAGACTAGTAAATAGACTGTTCTGAAGACTAGTAAATAGACTGGTCTGTAGGCATGTCTACAGACTAATCACTGACTACTCTTTTGACTTGTTTGTGGACTAAAATCATTTAAAAAAGTTGTATTGAAAAAATAAAGCAGAAAAATAATTCTTTGTATAAATTGAATTATTTTCTTTATTTCAGAGATTTATAATGAAGCTATTGCCAACATAAGGAAAATAATCAAAATTTCCAAAAAAAAAAAAGTCTTTTAAAAAATGCTACTCTTCAAAAATATGTAAATAAAGAGTATCATCTAATCCTAGATGTACGAACAAGGTGGAACAGCATGGTTGGAATGATACAATAATTTCTAAAAATTAAAAATGCAATAAAAAAGGCTTTAATAGATTTACATTTATCATCATTGTTTGTTGAAGATTATGTCCCACACTTGGAAACATTGGTAAACGTCTTGAACCCCATAAAAGATGCAGTGGAAGCATTAGGCAGGCGTGAAACCAATTTGATAATAGGTGATGCTATTATGAATACACTTTATGAACAGTTATTATCTGTTGATTCTATACTTTCGGAAAGAATGGTTCACACAATTAAAAGTAAAGTAAATGAAAGATTTAATGACAAATTGATGTCATTACTAAATTATCTAAACACTTCACAACACAATAATATTAACATAACAAAGACAATCACCCTTATTCTGGTTGTCGTCGTCGCCGTCGTCGTCGTTACTAAAAATGATGTCGATAAAATCAGAGTCGACCCAACACAATATCGACGGCGTATTGACTCATAGAATACCAAATGTATGTCGACAGTCATCTATAACTGTCAATAACGACAAACAGAATACCAATTTTAAACTGTCGACGCAAGACGACGTCGACGACGACAACCAGAATAAGGGTGAATGTTAAAATCCTATGCAGAGCAAATGTACAAACGCCTATTCCAAGGTACTGAAATTAAATCGGCTGAAAGTGATGAAGATATTTCCGTTGCGCAAGTATATCAATGTTTTAAAGAAAAGTTGGAAAACGCCATTAATGCGGCTAAAGAAAAAACAAGAAAACTAAATTTAAAAACAGACAACTTATTTAAAAGACAGCTAGCTTTATTTGAAGCTAGTACCAACAGAACCAAAAATTTAGACATACTTTTTAATGCATTGTTAACGCTAAAGCCCACTTCTGTAGAAAGCGACCGTGTTTTTTCGGTAGCTGGTAAATTTTCAACAAATTTACGAAATGGAAAATCTGATGAGTTATTATATGCACTAATAATTTAAAAACTCATTTTTTGAAAACTTAGTCCTTTGAAATTTTTTGGTATTTTTATTTTTAAACTAGCTGACCCAGCGAACTTCGTCCCGCCCAATATAGATTTTTTTATTGCCCAAAACAGGTCACATTATCTATTTATTGTAATACGCTGCATAAAACAGTTATATAAAAATAACTAACTTACTATAAGTCTGTGGATCTATCTATTTAGTTCAAAATTTAATCGAAGTCGGTACGTTATTTAGGTGAGGCATAGAAAGAATAATAATAAGAGGCACGAATCATGGGTAGCGCTGACGAAGTTGTAGTTGTTGTACTAGCTCCAAAACAAAAACTAACAGACATACATGTTATATATGTACTACATACATACATACATATGTGATTATAAACCATCGAATTAGCCGACTTATGGTACCTTTTAAATGGGGAGGGTTGTCACGCCCATTTTTGGTGGGATTGTCAATATCGACTCTACGAACTTACCCACCAAATTTTATTCGTCTACGATCAATATGTACCTAAATATTAAATTTTAACGATTTGCCACGCCCTCTTATGAAAAATAGATGTTGTCCGATTCTCAGACCTACCCGATATGCACACAAAATTTCATGAAAATCGGTCGATCTAGTTCGGAGGAGTTTAACCACTAACACCGTGACACGAGAATTTTATATATTAGATAATATTTTTAATTAATTCTTAATAATATCTGATCTCAAATTGTTATAATTAATCTGTTTGTTTTTGTTTATACAGTATGAATTTAAATGGATTGTTTTCTTTTTTGTTAATAAAATAACATTTTAATAAAAATATTAAGCATTTTACTAGTATTGTGAATTTTAAAAGGGAATCCCGGGAAATCGAATTTTTCATTCCCGTTTCCCGGGAAATGAAAAAGTCCGGGAATTCCCAAACTCTAGCCGCATCGTATAATTAATCTACTTTTGTCCAGAACACAACGCAATTGTATTACATTTTCATTGTGGTTTTCCAAAAATTAAGATGCTTTAATCCTCCTCTAAATCATTCATCCAAGAAGTATTCTGACCGCCAGAAACAATAACATCAACAACGTACATCATACGAAGGCCAAAAGTAGAGCCACATCTCTGTGGAAAGAGTAGCACTCCATGAGCAAAATTTCTCACCACTACAGTCAAACAAAAACCCAAAAAAATTTTTACGAACGGCGTTGTTTATGAGCAACGTGATATGGCAACCCGATCATTCTAGAAGATCCTACCAAAATACTGGGTTAGTGAAACTGAAACAATGCGAAGGGAATAGTAATAAAATGGGTGAGATTACAGATCTAACTCTTCTTAAACAGGCCTGACGGTATCCGTATTGACTCCAAAATCTTCAGGGTTGTATGCTGTAATAAAAAATTACATGGCACTACAAAAAACTAATTTCAAAGGTCAGATCGTAATAAAACTGTTAATGGACGATCTTTTTACACTTAAATTAATATGTTTGAAAAAAAAAACGGAATAAATTTTAAAAAATTTATGATTTGAAGTATGAATTACCAATTGAGTAGAAATTTTCCCAAATTTTCCATATTGAATACTTTGAACACTCTGGCATTACTTACTGAGATGAACTGAAGTGGCGCAAGAATATTCAATTGAATATTCTCCCAGTAGTTTATTGTGTAATTGAGATAATGAATCTTTTAAAATATTTTATTTGCTCACACAATATTTTATTTTTCCCAACAAATTTGAAGATGAAATCTACACAAAAAGAAAATAAAAACGTTGGAAATAAAATAGAAAAAGTAACTGATGGAAAAACAAAACAAAATGAAGCAACAATTAAAAACTTTTTAATACGTCAATCGCGACTGTGTAATACCCTAAAATGTTATGGGGGTATGGAAGGCGTTAAAAGATCGTACTTCTACAAGATCTGCTTTCATAAGATGTGAGAAAGCGTAGTTAATTTAAAAGTTAAGGAGCACCCAAACAAGCCTCTGGATAAAGAATTGTAGATTCGTTTTGATTAAGGTTTGTATGAAAGCCAAGAAATGGGTGTCGAAACTCTTTCCACATGTTTTAAAAAAGTTCGATTTTTTTTTTTTGAAAAGGAAGGAGATCAAGTTCCCCAGACACTAAAGTAAAAACTCAACTGGTGTCATGGCGTTTTAAAATGAATTTGTTTCTGCATGAAATTGTTATGGAAGATGTATAGATTGCCCTCGATTATTGCGATAAGAATTTTAATGTTAGTAGGTTGTATCGATCAATTAGTAACTTCGTCTCAAACATAAGACATTCTTAGTTCTGATGCATTTCATGGCATCAGAGGAGTGTTATCTGAGATGCTATAATTACATATGAAATGATCACAAAGGATCTGATACAATAGTTTGAAGAGATCATTTAGTTAAAACTAAGCAAACAAAAGTCCATAATTTTCCATTACACAACTCTCCACTTCAGTGCCGTTTGCAGACTTATAAGATGGACAGAACTTTTGGTATGGCACCCATAAAATGTTAGAAATATACGAAATAAAACATCACATTTATAGCCTAGCTTTGGTCCTATTTCAATTGTATTGCGGGACAGAACAATCAAAACGAACATTAACAGAAAACAAACAAAAAAAAAAAATTCAAGAATAGGTATACAAAGACAACGAAAGATATCAGAAAAGAAAATAATAACCAAAAACAAATCAACAATAGTGTTCTCGAAGTTGCCAGATCGAAAATAAATTAAAATAATTTGAGCGAGAGGCAAAAATTAATATCTTAGCATTATCATTTAAAATGCGTAGTGAAATTTAAAGAAATAAAATATGAAGTAAGAAGTAAAGAATAGGGATACAAAGACAACGAAAGATATCAGAAAAGAAACAATAACAAATCAACAATAGTGTTCTAGAAGTTGCCCCGAT
The DNA here is from genome assembly GCA_927399465.1 of Sarcophaga caerulescens. Classification (NCBI taxonomy): domain Eukaryota; kingdom Metazoa; phylum Arthropoda; class Insecta; order Diptera; family Sarcophagidae; genus Sarcophaga; species Sarcophaga caerulescens. The sequence continues at coordinate 34,162,686 of OV656872.1, read as the reverse complement.
CGAAAATAAATTAAAATAATTTGAGCGAGAGGCAAAAATTGATATCGCTACGTTATCATTTAAAATGCGTAGTGAAATTTAAAGAAATAAAATATGAAGTAACCAATATCCTTTATTTCAAATTAGAATTCCCGAATCAATGCAAACTACTTAACATTTCATAATAGAAGTTCAAGTCCAAATTTCTATAAGAGTTACAAATAGAATCACAAACGCAATATACTTCCCATATATGTACCTGCTGGAATAAAGTAACAAAGCTGTCACAGCTGAGTATTGCTTTTTTGTTTTCTGAACTTATTTCTCTAGTATAAAGCTGCCATGATTGAAATTCATGAAATTCAATTTACAAGTCAATGACCATTTAAGCACTTTGCCTCCCGATACAGTCTCGCAAGCCACAAATGTTTCAGAGCTTCATAAAACAAAAAACAGAAAAAGAACCAAATCAACAGCAGCAGCAGCACCAGCAACAGAAAACTTTAACAAACAAAATGCATTAAATTAATTAAAAATTTACATGAAGTAATGAATTACAAATGAAATGTTTAAGTGACACTTTTAGTAAATCAATGGATGTAGTGGCACAGGGAAATATAAAGAGTTTAGAGTATAGGGTACAGTCAAGAGAGTGAAATTTAATAATCAGCTTGATACGATGAATGATTTTTGCCAGTGAATAAGGTGGGTTAATCTCAGTTTCGTTTTGTTACAAGGTTTGTCACTCTTATTCCACTACAGAACTGATTAGATCCACAATATCAATTATAAATTGGTAAGCTCATAACAGCCACTTTGATCCTGCTTAACAATCCCCGTATGACAGTATTCCCCTCTAACATTATGATTATGATTGACAATTATTGCTTCATCTGCAGAATATTCAAATCGATATGGTTTAAACAGAATCACAACAATACACGGCAACTGCTAAACTGGCGTAATCGACTATAGCTTGGTTTACTGCAAGTACACGAGGGTATCCAATATGAAGGTTAAGTTAACATACTGGAAAAGTTTGGAAAAATATAAAAAGCCCCCTAGTGGGCTGGATAGCCACGATATCAAGGATTCCAAAACAGTTTTCCTGATGGTCGGGCGTTACTTGAAACCGGAGATATAGGCGACGAAGCTAACTTTATTTGAAATTAACAAAAAAAAAAAAAAAAAAAAAAATGTGCTCTATATAAATCGGTCAAAATTGGATAAATGTAGACTTGCGGGATAGCCATGATATCAAGGATTTAAAAATAGTTTTTCTTACGGTCGGCAATTACTTGCGTCCGGAGATACAGGCGGCGAAGCATTATTAAATTGAGCAACAACAATTATATAAATCGGGCAAATGCGATGATTTGCATTTTTCAGTGGCTGGCAGGACTGGCTTCAATAACTTGCATTTTTTGGTCGATGACTTGAATTTTTTTTTTTTTTAGATGATTTGCATTTTTATGATCTCGGACTTGCATTTTTTGCTCGATGACTTGCATTTTGGTGATCGATTACTTATATTTTTTGGTCGATGACTTGCTTTTTTCTTGTCAATGATTTGCATTTTTATGATCGATGACTTGCATTTTGATGATCGATTACTTATATTTTTTGGTCGATGACTTGCATTTTTTTTGTCGATGATTTGCATTTTTATGATCGCTGACTTGCATTTTTTTGCTCGATGACTTACATTTTGATGTTATGTTTATGTTTTATGATCGCTGACTTGCATTTTTATGCTCGATGACTTACATTTTGATGATCGATGACTTATATTTTTTGGTCGATGACTCGCATATTTTGGTCGATAAATTGCATTTATTGGTTGGTGACTTGTATTTTTGATCCGATTTATACAGACCAGTTTTTTTTTGATCATTTGAAGAAAACAATTAGCTTCGTCGATTATATCTCCGCTTCCAAAGATTATCCGATCATACCGAAAACTGTTTTTGAATCCTTGATTCAAGCAACTAGGATCGAAAATCGCACTTTATTAAAATCAAATTTTGACCGATTATATGGAGCACTTTAATTGCTGATATAAAAGAGTCTAAAAATTAGAAATTTAAAGAATTTTTTTTAAATAAGGCAGCAGCTATACGGCCAACATCTGTATGGCCAAAATAAAATTAAAACCATAAATTAAAAAAAAAACGAAAACGAAAACAATCTTTTTATTTGAAAAGGAAACACTTGGAAATTACATACGAGTACAGCGAGCAATTCAATAAAAATAAATTTACCAGCAACAATAAAAACAACAAAATGTTTACAATTATTGTGTATATTTTTTTTTTTTCTTGACTTTGATTAATTGCTACAACAACACAATTTCAAATGCATTTCCAAATAAATTGAAATATTTTTAATAGAAAACAAAATTTACATTAAAACATTAAATATTTAAATATTTAAAATTATGGCGTCGAAAACTAACAGAGGATTGATGTAAAAAAAATGAACCAAAAAATTTTTTAATAGCATTTGAACGATAAAAGGTAGAAAAGTTTTTATTAATTGCATAAATAAATAATTAAATTGGAATTGCAAATATGGAAAATAAAATAAAAATAAAAGCAGAAAAATTTTTAAAATACAAATGAAATGTTTTATGCGTGAATATGAAAACAAGCGTGCAGCCACAATGGCCGTATCCGCAATGGTGATGCAAATGCATTTCAAAAAAACAAAACAAAAAAAGGCCGCCGCACAGGAAGTACGAATGAATTAAAAATTTTAACATCAACTCATTGCGATAATGCTAACGATGATGATAATGACGATGATGATGATGTTGCGCAAATAAATTAAAATAAATTAAACATAATGCAGCTACTAAAATAAAAATCAACTCAAATCCAACGAAATTAAACACTAAAAACATTTTGTTTTTTTTTTGTTTTTTTTCACAGCAAACAGTAATAAATTAAACAAGCCAAACAAATAATTTGGATTTTAGATTGAAGAATAAAAACAAACAAAAAAAAAAACTAAGAAATGTTGATTTAATAATTTGCAAAGACCACTTAAAATATATTCGAGCCGGCGTTTAAAAGTTTTAAAGAAAAGCGTGGTTTTTACTGTTAATAGGAATGACGGACACACAATGACAACGATGACGATGATGAACATGCAAAAATAGAATTTTCCTCTCTCTCATTTCTTTTTGGTTCACTAAGGTCGGTAAACATTAAACATACTATAGAGTCGTTCCATTATGTCACAGCCATATACTAAATACAACACACAGTACCGCAATCAGTTCGCTCAAGGAACAGTCTATACTATTTATGTTCCATACAGCCTTACTTAATGTATTCAATGATCTACGAGTACAATGCATATTCCCTAGCAGAGTAAATAAACTAAAAGCAACACCAAAGAGAGGGAGAGAGAGAGAGAGAGTGAGAGAAGGAGCAGAAACTAAAAGATAATGCTTTAATGAAGCTATTTTTTGCGCAATTAGCAATAAAATGCAATTTGTGCAGACAGCTCGGCTGGCTGACAAGGCATCTGTTGTCATTTTTCCATCCACAGGAACAGTGGTCGAGGAGCAGCATAAAGCAGTTAAAAAATTTCAAGACAAAATTGTGTAAAAAAAATTTAAATTGGTTTCGTAAGTAAAGGGTTGTTGACAAAGTTAATATCAGTAAAGGAACTAAACATACTTTATTTAGATTCAAAACGTCCCACACCGAAGAGATGGAAGCTATAGATACAACGTCATCCATATTCCTAACAATTTAAAGATTTTATCCTCGGAAAACTATGATAACTTCGAAGCTAGAAGAAAAATTAAAATAATCTTGTATTCTCTCTTCGATTCTATAAAACAAAAACTTCAATCAAATTGGATATCCTATGTGAATATATAGCGGCTAAGCCGGTACAAACCCCTAGTCAGACATCTTCAACTCAACGAAATATGAAAAAATATTTCGAATATTTTCGAGTCGACTTTAAACTTTAAACACACAACAAAAGTGGTGTGAGAAACTAGGTTCTAATCCTGACCACAGGGTTGTAATGACCAAAAAAAAATTAATTACAGTGGACGTCCAGCAGTACGAACGCTCTTTATTACGAATTTCCAATAATACGAATGTCAAAATTTTTGCATTGACTACTCTATAGTACGAATAAATGGACATTTTTTCTATTCGATAGTACGAATGGTGGTTTGTTATAAGAATTTTTGTATTATTTACGTATGAATGAAGTTTTTATTATGTTTTTATGTATATCAATTCCCCACAGAGACTGAATGTATTAATCGTCCACACTATAGTCGTGTAATAACTTACTTTTTTGACCTGCAATTAAAGATAATGAACTGAATGGTATGTGGTTTCAACAGGACGGTGCCACAAGCCACTCCAAGCAACCTATTTTGCTTTGTTACATAAGAAGTTTCCAGTAAGAGTAAACTCACGTTTTGACTTCATGATATTTGTCTCTGTTGGACTTTTTTGTGGGCCTGTTTCAAAGACTATGTCTACTCAGAAAACTCTGTTGAAACAAGTAAAAACACACATTCGTAAAATTTCACGAAATGCGGCCCGATATCTCGAAAACTATATTAACATGATCGACCGCTAGAACTAATATAGAGATGATCACTTAAATGAAATTATATTTCGTACATAATGGCAAAGTTTGATCGAGATCGTAGCTTTATGCGTGTTTTATTAAATTTTATCTTAGAATCCGAAAATGTGTAACCCGTTATATTTCGTTGTTGGTCAAAAGATTATTATTCACCCTTGTTGTCGTTGTCGTCGTCGTCGTCGCCGTCGTCGTCGTTACCAAAAATGATGTCGATAAAATCAGAGTCGACACGACACAATATCGACGGCGTATTGACTCACAGAATACCAAATGTGTGTCGACAGTCATCTATAACTGTCAATAACGACAAACAGAATACCAATTTTAAACTGTCGACGTCGACGACAACCAGAATAAGGGTGATTGACTACATCCGGTATTCCCCTCAGTAAACCTTCAAGGTATAATAGAGAATACCCCCCAGTTTTAAAGTTTTGATGCCATTTCGCAAAAAAGGAATTCAATATCTTTTCTTTAGATACCTCCTCAGAGAAGTCGTCAATCGATGGATGTACCGATCTTATGCTAATTTGCAACATATGTATAACTTGTTTCGTTATGTATTTTTTTTATAAAAAAAAATATATATACAGTGAGCGTCAAAAGTGAGTAAACACCGCTGAAATAATTCATTTTCTGAGGATAGCGAGAAAAGTAAATGAGAATAGTCGAATAAATTTCCATAAATTAAAAACGTTTATTTATTACTTATAAAATGTTAAAACAAAAAAATCGCAAAAATTATTGTATATTTTTTTATAATAGAAAATTTAAAATTATAGTGGGTGTTGACTCACTTATGGCGCTCTGTGTATATATATTAATAAAATCTAAATATTTTATGTTAATTATTTGAATTGGAACATAAAAATGCGTTGTTCAATAATACGAATTTTTCGGTACTACGAAAGGGCTTGACAAAATATAATTCGTATTAGCGAACGTCCACTGTATGTTCATAGTTTATATTCCTGCAACGGACACTACTTCTCTATGAAAAAAAAAAAAATAGAAGAAATAATTTTTGCCAACCAACAAGACTGAAATCGGTTTCTTTCGATTTCGAAATTGTATTCTCTTCCGTTACACTGTGCTGCCGTTATGTCACATTATGAACCTTTTAACACTCACTCAACTCACAGGCTGTCTGGCTGCACTTATAATCACAACGACAACAACGGCATTAATTCATGACAACAATACCTCAGTGCACAAAGCGAAACTATAAACTACAACAACAACAACAGTAATAACAAATTATTTTACAGCAAAAGAATTTTAAGAATGACTAAAAATGACTGACTAATAGCATGAATGAGCCAATGTATGAATGAATAAATGAATGTCTGAATAAAGTCTACGACATTATTTTGCATTATTTCGTTTCCATTTAATTGTTATAAAAATATTTGTTGAACAAAAAAAACCTAAACAATATGGAAAATAATGTTAAAAAATAGTGACTATAATAACAACAATTAATTAAACAACAAAACCTCCATAAACAAAACAAAAAAAAAAAATGCGGAGGATATTAAAATTCTGTTGCATTAAATAATTGAAACAAAAGCCTAAAGTATGGAAAGTATACAGCGATGCAACGATGTTAACAAATGTTAGCAAACGTGTACAATTTTTTATTATAGACGGAGAGGCATGGGACACAATTGGAATTTTTAAAAAATGTCAGTAGAAATAAACTGAGGTTAGGGATTACTGAGAAACAAAGTACAGAGAACACCGTTAGGCTAATAGTAGGCTTCCTAAGGCTCCATTTAGTTATGAATTGTGTTGGGGTTAAATGATAATGTTTTTGAAACGTACAAAGCCTTCGAGTACAATTCAGAATAATTAAAAAGCATACGTTTTTGACGATATGAACGCCTTCCGTGTGCATTGAATTGAAAATAAATCTCTTGTAGCTATGGATTATCCAAGTATTGGGACATCTGAAGTTTTCCAAGTTCTATGCATGAGAATTTAATGCGATGTTAAGTAATAACCAGCATTGTTATCAAGAAGAATTCAGTGCCTTTCGGTTTCAAGACGCTGCAAAAATATACTGCAACTTATATAGCCTCCCTACTATGAGGACCAGTGTCTCAATATCTAACTAGAGGTTAGATATATAGCGGCAGGAGAGAGCAAAGCTGCTATTAATAATTAATCAGTTCCTTCATTACAGCATACTGACCCCCCAGTATGGCTTAAGTTTCACTGATACTTTGCTCAAGTATCGGGTCCGCCATCTAACGTTTTTTTTTTCAACTAGTGCTTATTTCGTGAATGGTAACACTTAGCTCATGTCTGATTTGACAGATAATTAGTTTTATCCTTCCGCTGAACGAATATGGTTGTGTATACGCTTGAACAAGGCTGGGAAATATTGCGACATTACTTTGAAAATCATGGTAATGTTGCAGAATGTGTGCGAAAATTGCGTACGGATTTTGAAAGAAGAGAAGCACCGTCAGCTCCGTATGTTCGTTATCTTGTGAAAAAAGTGAAAGAAACTGGCATCCTCCTCGATAAACCAAAGCGTGAAAAGCCAAAAACAGTGCGGACACCCGAGAATATTGCTGATGTGGCAGAAAGTGTGCGTGAAGCGCAATCAACATTAATTCACCGTCGTTCTCAACAACTGAACATTTCGGAGACATCATTGAGACGAATTTTGCATAAAGACCTCGTGTAGGCTACTGCATGGCCAGCCGAGGCAGCCATTTGAATGAAATTATTTTCCATTATTAACTGGAAGGATTGTACTTTCAAATAAAAAAAGAAATTTGAGAAAATATTCAGTAGTTTTTTTTAAAGCATTTTCAAAAAAAAAAATTTATTTGGCGGACCCTTTATTTTATCGATAACAGCTTTCGTAGTCCAATAGGTAGTGTGTTGGCTTATTAGACGTGAGGCCAAGGTTCAAACCCCAGCTCAGACATTGCCAACAAAACGAAATTTGGAAACATATTTCTTTCTGACAAAAAATCTGAGAGTAAAAATCTGTCGCTCGGAATCGACTTGAAACTGTACGTCCCGCCGCTCATGTATGAAATAACACACACAACATAAGTGGTGTGAGAAACTAGGTTGTAATCCTAACTGAAGGGTTGTAATGACCAACTGTGTTTGTATTTTATCGACATTAGCCATCGCAGACGAATGTTTACTCGAGATAAGAAAAAACTTAAGTTAGATCAAGAACGTGGAAAGGATAGATAAAGTTCAAGATTATTTTTTCAAGCCCTATATAATCAATGAAAATATATGTAAACATACGACGAAATGTGGCGTGATAAACTTAGAGAACTTAATAATAATGATCGTAAACGATTATATAATATTCACCTTTCTTGTAGTGCATTAGACATTGTTATTCCTAGTAATTCTTCGTAATTCTTATAAATTTTAGTATTGAGAAGAGAATACAATGTTTTAATGCCCTGTTCGTTTGAATTTCTACACAGTGTCTCTTGCAAGGTAAACAGATGCACATGGAGGAATAGAAGAACTAAAGTGTAGAGTGTAGAACCTTCTTGTAACTATGCTATGCAATGATAAAAACTCGCTCCTAAGAAAATCTTGATATAAATCGAATTGTCAGGTTGTTCTACGCCTTATGAAATGCCACAGGTTTATTTTCTGTAAATGTCAGGATGAACTGTTTCCATCCGAGACTGACTAATGCTATTCGATCACCAGCGGAGAGAGTACAACGGTATCTCTACCCTCTGTTGTTGAGCAGATTGTTTAGCTGTATATTAAGTTTATTTCCATATTCTGCAAGAGGACACTATAGATATGTACTGGAGGATAGTTTTCATAGTTATTTGTGTCATTATCAATCATCCAACAACCTATAATGAAATGCTGTTCGATTCACACGATTCCAAGTAATTTCTCATACTTGTAGAGGGAGTGCAATTAACTAACTACAAACAATTCTATTAAATTTTCAAGTTCGTAAATGAGCTTAAAAACAAAATACAAGTGCAAATACTTCCGGAATTGCGATGACAATCGCATCATAATAATGTTGATGGTAGTGTGGTTTTGATTGTATTCCCGTCTTTCTGTTTTTCCCTTCAATGTTTAACAAGTTGAAAGAAATCATTTTTAATTTTAATTTTTTTTTTCTTTTGTTTTCTGCTCAACATAACAAACGTAGAAAAAAAATTCCTTTTTTAACGAATTCCTTTCAACTGCAAATGATTATTTTGTATGCATGAACAAATCTTTTTAAATTTATAATAAAAAAAAAAAAAAAAAAAAAAAAAAAACAAATAGGGAACCAAAGAAAACGTATTAAATTATATAAAAGAAATGAAAAAAAAAACGAGATGAGAAAAAAAACGAGATGAGAAAAAAAACTGAAATGAAACACTAAAAAGTAAAGAGAGAAAGAAACAGAATTAAACGGATGACGTTGGTTTACTGGGGAAATACGAAAATATTTCAACTTGAAAAATTTCTTTTGATCTCTGAAGCACTTCAAACACAAAAGTGGAAAAGGGGGGAAGTCGACAAAATACTATAGAAAAATAGAAAGAAAAACAAAAAAACATAAGAAATCAAATAAACAGGGTATGAAACAACACGCAAGGAAACACAGAACATAGTAAATTGGTTGACAATAACAAAAGTTTGTGGGAAATGGGAAATCCTTTATTATTGTTTTGGAAAATTCAACCTTCAATGTGAGTGCATAACAAAGAACAGAAATGAAGCTGTGTAGTATATCGCCTTGATGCCCCCTGGGGTCTATTAGCTAAGCTAATCAGCGTGCCATACAGAATATTTCGATTAAAAAAAAACCTGAAAACTGTAGTCCAATCGCTGTGGGTTACTGCCTTTTGCAAGGTTATAAAGGTTTACGTACAACAACAATCATACATGGGCATTCCAATGGTCTTTGTTCTACAAAAATTGAAATCCGCCCATATAACGATTAGGCGAGAATTAATTTACAGATTTAGATATTAAAGTTGCAGTAGTTTAGTAGGCTGTGGTACAACCTCCGACTCAGACATCTCGAACAAAACGAAATAAAAAAAGATAGCACACATAGCATGGGTAGTGTGAGAAAATAGGTTGTAATCCTGGCTAAAGGATTGTAATAACCAATGAAGTAAGTTTAGTTATTTCCAAAGCCTTTGATAGCAGATCCCGTTCAAATCTTCTTGAGTGAAAATGGGGAACATTCTGCTTCTTCCATAGAAACCCCCGACTTTATTTAAAGAAAATTAGATTTGAAAATTAGCGATTAGAACAGATAAAAAAAACTGGGAGAAGAAGAAAGTTTATTACCAAGAAGGTTATACGCTTACATAGTAACAGATGATAACGGATTCTGCTATAACCTATCAGTCGTTTGTAGCATGATGTTGTCCAGATGTAAAACATACTTTATCCTGTTGGTAAATGAAAATTAGCGATTGTGCTCTTCAGGAGTTAGACCAACTAATACCATGAGATAGTCGCCATAGTCTAGTAGGTAGTGTGTTGGCTTATTAGACGTGAGGCCACGGTTCAAACCATAGGTCAGACATCTCCAACAAATCGAAATATGAAAAAATATTTTCTCTCAACAGTCTTCTGGCAAAAACTCTGAGAGTAAATAAAATTGCCATGAAAAGTTTCTAAAAAATTTGTTGTTCGGCGTCAACGTTAAACTGTAGGTCTCACCAACCATGGATAAAAATTAACACACATAGCATGTGTGGTGTGAGAAGCTAGGTTGTCATCTTGGCTAAAGGATTATAATAGCCAATGAAGTAAGTTTAGTTATTACCAAAGCCTTTGATAGCAGATCCTGTTCTGATCTCCTTGAGCGAATATGGGGCACATTCTGAAGGTCCTGCCATAACGACTATTCCACAAGCGATTAGAGCAGATAAAAAGCTGAGAGGAGATGAAAGTTTATTACAAAGAAAGTTATATGCTTGGATAGTAACAGACGATAACGGATTCTTATATCAATGTCTGCAGCATGATGTTGCCCAGAGGCAACACGTATTTTATCCTGTTGTTGAAAGCAGGTGATCGATTGTCTTCTTCAGGGGATTAGGCCAACTATTACCATGAGATTCTCCGACAATCGCACTAAAGACACACCTAAACCTCTTTGATTATCCATATTAGGCCGGGCACTGGTTACAAATTCTGACTCAGTGTTCAACACATATTTGAGCCACGTAAAGCCGAGATTTTGTTTTAATTTGTAACTATGGAAGACATATGGGTCCATTACTTCACACCTAAGCAAAGGAATTTCCTAAGCAGTGCTCTACAACTGTATATGGTATGAGGGTTTATTTTAATTGATTGTCGTTAAAAAGAAAGGATTACTGTAGGCACTATGCTAAGGGTATTATGTTCGAAGAGATAAAAAAATTAAAATTTTTTGTGTTGTTTTCTTTGTTCGATTTTTTAATTTTGTGAGAACTTGTCCACAATCAGTCTGTGATGTGATTGAGTAAAAAAAAAAAAAAAACTTAAAATATTGGTCAGTCAACTTAAATACGAATAAAAACTTTCAACCACTAAAAGAGTTCCGCTATTCATTAAGATTCGAAAACTTTAAAGTGAATGGATTTTCCAGTAATAAAATCCCTTAACGACAATCTCACATTAAAGTTCAGAAATATACCATAAAAGTTGAACTTTTTTTTTATATATTTTGCTTCTGTATTGATTTTTTCGTTGAACTACAATTTTAGTGTCATTTTACCATAAAATTGTCATTCATTTCCGTTTCAAATATAAAGTGAAGTCATCAGAGAGAAAAAAAAAACTTCACTTTATTTTGATTTTCTTTTTGCCGTACTACTAATGTTGCTGCTGTAAAACAAATTCTTTGAATGCAATCGGGTCAGTGGGTGTCAAGTAATCTTGAGTAAAATTTATTCCGATTTTTTCTTTCTTGTTTTTTTTTTTCTTGAGATTTTTAACAATGATTGCGTTTTGTTGTCAATTCTTATTTCTTTTTTGTCATTATTTTTTTAATGATTTTTTTTCGTTTTATTTTTCAATTTTTATCTTGAAATGTTTATTTTTTTTATTCTAAAGTGCCATCAGTATTGTGGTTATTTATTCCCCGGGTTAATAAAACAGAACTGATGATTGTGGTTTTAAAACATTTTCAAAATTATTTGTTGAATTAAATTAAAAGGGGGAGAATAATATGAAATGAGTTACAAAAAATGTTAAGGACATCACAAAATAAAGGACATTTTATTCAAAATAACAAATACTCTCTCTAATGATTGCCACTTATTTTGTACAATTTCACGCGGCACTAGATCGTTAAGTGCTTCGTTGTAAACTCAAACATACCGGGTTCGAATAGACCAGAAGACGAACAATCACCCTTATTCTGGTTGTCGTCGTCGACGTCGTCTTGCGTCGACAGTTTAAAATTGGTTATTCTGTTTGTCGTTATTGACAGTTATAGATGACTGTCGACACACATTTGGTATTCTGTGAGTCAATACGCCGTCGATATTGTGTTGTGTCGACTCTGATTTTGTCGACTCTGATTTTATCGACATCATTTTTGGTAACGACGACGACGGCGACGATGACGACGACAACCAGAAAAAGGGTGAATATTTTACTCCCCGGTTATTTTGAATTTTAAAAAATTAAGAGCCTCCATTTCCATTTCAAATTATCCATCATAACATCAGCAAGAAATATTATTAGACGACAAGGTGATGCCACACCTTGGAAAATTATGGCTCAGGCAACTCTAAATTTGAAATGTTGGCAACTCTATCATTGTTGACTACGTTAGATCAATAGAGGAGAAACTTATTTAATAAAACTGAAATAAGACAATGAACAAAATCGTAAATCATTCAAGAAGATGGAAGACGATGACCTATGCTCCTTCAAGGAACTAACAAGTTGCCATTTTTTGTTCTCTGGTGGCGTTGTTTTAAAAAAATGTTTACTTTTCTATTTCTCTTTTCAATTTCTTCTTCTCATACCACAGAAAACAAGGTTAGGAATGCGAATGGATCCAATATGAACCACCTTTTAGCCAAATAAACTCTGATGGCACCCAGTTCATATGGAAATTATCGGCAATCCGCAAGCAGGACAGGGGCTTGTGAGAACATGAGCTTCCAGAACCCTTCTGTGGAGAGGCAGCGAAGGGGAATATATACATATATAGAGAGACAAGGATTCCTCTTAAACCAAGTGGTTTTAAAGCAATCGAAACGTTTGTTGGAAAATTATAATAAGAGGAGTCCTGTGGCATGTAACAAACTATACAGAAACAATCTGAGGTTAATAATCAATCTCTTGAAAGGGTACTGTAGACTCATAGTATACTTATTCCGAATGAGAGTTGTTTCGAGCTCAACATATAGATTCTGTGACGACGAGAAAGAATCATGTGAAGACATTTCAAGTACCTGCGAGAAAGTAATGAATTTTAGAAGGAAACACTTGGGTGCATATCAGATCCTGAGTAGAGAATTGTTAACATCGAGCAGCAGTCTGGAGTTGTTGAAAGCAATAGACTTGAAACAGTCTTTATGGGAATACCACATAAAGTATAAGGAGAGTACAGCAGATCGTAAGGCAGCAGAATTTTTTTTTTTTGCGGGAAGGAGGGAAAATGCTTTATGCATTCATGCAGGTCGTCACCAGGCATGATATGTCGGACTCTCCCAGTGGATATACCGACTAAAAACCCGCCTTGTCTCCTCACCGGGCTGTCATTCCACCTAGGAACCACGGTTGTATTACTTCGAGGTGGAACCCTTTTCTGGCATATGTCCCAGTTCCATTATTATCAGCCTGCGTCCAGGTAAAAATTTTTCCTTCACAGGACGTGTTCCACAAAGTATTTTACTGCGTTCCAGCTTTCTCTACTGTTTATCATTTTCAGCACGATGTTTGTAGGGCTAATGACGCCTATTTCAGCCTCGAGTTGCTGACGGCTTTCGGCCCAGCAACGGCAGCTGAAGAAAGTGTCAAGAAAGGAATCATCTAACGTTTCTTTCTCTTCATAGATACAGAATGGCGAGCGGCATTTCCCCATGCGATGCAGGTACTCTCTGAAATATCCGTGACCGGTCAGCACTTGCAACTCAGGGACCAGTTTATATGTCCACCTTCCATGCTGTTCATTTTCCCAGCGAGATTGCCATTTTAGGAAGACTTCGTGCTTTATCGCTTCTATACTCTGTGGTTGAGTCGTGCCTTGCCTGGCGTTGAAAATCATCCGGCGCTCAATTGCTTGTAGGTTAATAAACAGATGAGCCTTAAAAAAGGCTCAAGAGCTATAAAATGCTATCCGATTTTTAAGAGCAATTTTGTGTCTCTCTTTCTACTCTTACACAAATTACAGAATCCAGGTAGGAATTCAACAGTCTAATCGTCTCTTGGAGGATTATAGTATGTATATAGGTTTACCTAGTTTCAAGTCTTTTTTAAATTACAATTGAAATGACCTTCAGATGACCGCATGAAATTTAACGCATTTAAGCGAACTGCAAAATTTTTTACAAATTCTCAAAGTGCAGAAAGTTCTTAAAGCCCCGAAAGTTTATAGTATGTCTATAATCCTGACAGTGTATGTAGGTTTGTAACTATCCATCTAAACTTTTATCGCAGTTTAATAATCATTCTGTGGAACATGATGCCTTAGCTTTATATTTAATAAACTTTTAGATTTTGTACTGCCCATAAAAGGTCAGGATAACTTCTCATATAGTGCGAAAGGAGTATAAAATTTAATATTTTCCGATAGTACAGTGATATCTATGCGAAGCAGATCAAGTACTATATTGTCTACAAGTGGATGATAGACTGCCTGTTAACTGTCCCTCTTATTCAAGTTTTGTTTTAAGTTTCTGTCCAAACTTTTCGGTCTTGGAGTTCTGGTCTGGTACGTCGGTATAGCATACAACCATTATTTTCCTCTGCTTAAAGCGAATTTCCCAAACAGAGAAACAAGTGTAAACTCGGGCATAAGTAGTGCCTAAAATAGAGCACATTCATCGACCATTTCATGTTTATAAAAATCTGAGCTTCTTAAAACTATTCATACTCCATGTCTGACTACATTTTTTTTTACTTTATATTCCTCTAAAAGGACTGCTTTTGAAATTCCTTTGTCTATGTACACTGCCATTAAGTCGTTGAGAAAATTCTCTTTCATTTATTCTATTTGATTCCATCATCGTTTGCATTTATGCTGCAACATTTTGTGGCTCTTAAGAACAATTCAATTTGCAACAATTCCGTTTTGCAATTTCACTATTAACTGAGAATGTGCATTATCCTTAATGTCATCTTGATTTGCCTTGTTTAAGAAACTTTATTTGAACAAAAAAGGGAAAAAGGATAAGCAAAACTATCACTCTAATGGAAGAAATTGTTTCTTTTAAGGATAATCGGATTTAAAGGCATGCTTTTGAAGGATTTATGTGTTTGTAAATAAAAAAGAAGATTTAAAAATAATAAAACCACTCACCAGTTAGAGTTTTTATATCTTAAAGAATTTAATTTCAATTTGAATTTATTCTCCAATTAGTGTAAATTTTATTTTACTACGATATTCATTTGAATTCACTTGAATTCATTCGCAGAAAGATAATTTTTTTTTCAAAGACGCTTTAGCGTATGATTGATGCACAAATCATTCAGTCAACATTACTCATACGCATAAGCGGCATTTTGTTTTGAGCATCATTAACATTAACGACCGCCATTCATGGATAAAATTAACACACACAGCGTGGGTGACGTGAGAAGCTATGTTGTAATCCTGATTGAATGATTATACAGGCCATATATCTCTCTTAGTTTCAGTAAGGACATGACTGACAAGGTTCAGATCGAGCATTGTGGCAAGATTTAGAATTAAGCGACTGAAATTTAAACAAATTTTCAATTTCTTCGTTCGTCATTACAAAATTATTTAAGATTCAGGTTGCCTTTTTTTCTCCGATTCCGAACTAAGAATTGCTTCAGATCTATTGCTAATAGAATCCTATAATAAACTCTTACAGTAACATTTGTATGTGGAGACTTTTGACAGCTCCTTTCGATTTTTTCGAAATGACAACAATCCCTCTTCTGTCTATCTCTCTTCCTCTATCTGCCTCTCTATAAATTCTTTGTAATATTAAAGGCAAAAGTTATTCCCCTTTCCAATTGTGCGTATTGTATTATAATTTAAATTATTGTTGTTGTTATTATTATTATTGTTGTTGCGTATAAGATTTATGCTTTACGTACAAAAGTTTAATTTACTTCGTTATTTATTTTTATTTCTTTTCCTTTTTTTCGCTTTTTTTTGTAATCAAAAATAATATCGATTACTAGTAGCAAGTCAAAGAAGAAGAGATAGAGGGAGAGAGCGACGGAAAGCGAGAAAAGTTTTGCTGGCAGCCAACATAACTATGTCACCAGCATTTATGCTATTGTCCTTGGTGTCGTGCACTATGGGCTGATAAGTTTAAATCATTGATTTGAGTCGACAAAATGCACCGAATGTATAAACGATTCGAAGAGTGGTCAAAAAAATTTGAAGAAACTCGATCGATTATAGTTAGTAAGACTCCTGCGAGTCAACATAACGATTGGTTTCTTTAAAACATTGCTGCTGTAAACAGGAGTTCCGTCAGAAATTTCGTCATTAATTCGTCATCGAATTCGTCATTAAATACGAATACATTTTCACATACATAACACATTAGCCACTACAACAACCAACTTCAGTCAGGATTACGACCTAGCTTCTCACACCATTTATGCTTACTTACTTAAATGGCCATAACAACCCGATTAACGGATTTCGGCCTGCCGCAACACATCCTTCCAGGCGCCTCTGCTTCTTGCGCGCCTACGCCAGTTGGTCACACCAATCGATGACAGGGCTTCCTCGATTTGGTCCTTCCAATGGATACAAGGTCGTCCTCTTCGCCGACTTCCGCAGATCCCCGCATCAAATACTCGTCTCGCCGGAGCATCCTCCTCCATTCGAACGACATGCCCGAGCCAGCGCAGCCGCTGGAAACCCAGACACCATTTATGCTAGGTGTGTCAATTTTAAATATGACTGGCGAGACCCACAGTTTAAAGTCCATTCCAAATGACTGATTTTTGAGAAGCTTTTTCGTGGCAATTTTTATTTACTCAGAGTTGTTGCCAGAAATCTGCTGACAGGAAGTCGCCAAAGAAATAGTTTTTCGCATTTCATTTTATTGAATATGTCTGACCTCGGGTTTGAACCGTGGCCTCATGTCTAATAAGCCAACACACTATCTACTAGGCTACGGCGACTTCATGGCAACGATGTCAATGGCCGCTAAAATCATGCTATTTTACGCCGATCGAATTGTCTTTTTGTTGAAACGTTTTTAAGCGGATATGCCCCTAGTGTTTAAGCAAATAAAAACCATCATTCGTTAAGTTTTCAACGAGATACTATCCGAAACAAAATGTGTGAAAAAGTATTCGAAATCTGACATAAAAGGATTGACTGCTGCAACTAATCTACAGGCGGTCATTTAAAAGAAATTGGATTTCGAACAGAGGGGCAAGATCCAAGCAAAAACTTCATTGAAATCATAGCTTTACATGTGTGCTTTATTTAACTTTTGTTTAGAAATCGGAAGCGGATTAACCCATCATCAGTCATCAATATTGGATAGAAAATAAATGAATGCCGGTGTTGTAAACATATTAACCACTTCGTTGGCTACTTGTTGGCATTTCAGTGACTATTTTTATTTGTCGAAACGGATTAACCCTTTATAGGTCATCAATATTGGAGAGAAAATAAATGAATGCCGGTGTTGTAAACATATTAACCACTTCGTTGACTACTTGTTGGCAATTAAGTGACTCGATTCATAGGGCAACTGTAATTCCCAGTAAATCCTTATTATTTTCTTAACCACAGTTAACCTATAGTGCTTGCTACCACCAGCAGTACCCGAAAACTAAAGAGTGATAACGGTTATGTATGTATGTGTGCGCGTTTGTGTCCCTGTTATCGTTTTTAACGTATTGTATGCCATAACAATGGCTATAGTAACAGTTGTAGTAGTTGTAGTTGTAGCAGTAACATGGTTTGTTATATTTTATAGCATATTTTAAGGCAACTTAAGCTTAAAAGCTTTTCTTATTTACAATGTTTCTTTATATTCCCCCACTAAAAGTACAGAACACAGACAGAAGAAAGAGATGAAGTATGACAGGAGCAAAGGAAGGAGAACCTCTTTAGAAAATATTGCTTGACTTGACTGTGTGTTGTACAATGTTTGTTTTGAACTTTTTTGGCCATTATTTTTGGGATTCTTATTTAAACAGTTACGTTTTATGTCTGTGTCACGCAAACTGCTTTGCGTCGGTTCCTTTAATGTTTTATAATCAGGTTTCTTGTTCATTCCTTTCACATAGTCCTGTCGACTCTCACTCTCTCTATCTCTCTCTCTCTCTCTCTCTCTAGCTTGTACTCTGGTTATTGCCAAACTTTTTACGGGTTTGTTGTCAAGTAACAATTTTCGCTGAGAATGTCATTATAAGTTTTGCCATGGATTTGGGCTAGGTTTATAGGGAGGGTGGCGGTAGGATGCCGAGTAAGGGCGAAACCATTATAAAAAGCGCGTGCAGAGCACTTTTGTACACTTGAAATTTAATTTTAAAATATTTTTACGATAGTTTTGCTAAGACTGTTAAAAGACGACCACACACACACACATACACACACACACATCATTAATTAAATGAAGTTCTTAACTTTTTCTCTTAAAATGTCAATGGCACTTAATATTTTCGTGAGAATCCTTTCTATTGCTAAGAAGACAGGTGAGTGTATTTGTAAACTGACATTTTTAAGTAGAGGCTATGAAAGGAAGAAAACAATATTATTATGGTGGAAAAAACCCGGCTTTAAAAAGGTATTTGTTTTTAAGTTAAAAAAAGAAAGAAATCCTGCATCCGCACCCTATTAGTCTTGATTAACGAAAACATAAATTTGAGGCCAATAGGAGACAATAATTTTATTTTTTTCCAATTTAATGCCATTTCTTAACACCTACAAGCGCAGAAGAGCAACCAAAAATGTCTTTCTTTCTTTGTTGTTTTGTTTTCGATTCATACCTGAGATTAAATTTCTAAGGAAATAATTAAAAAAAAAAAGAGAAGACGAAAAAAAATGCAAATAAAAATTAAAGAAAAACAATAATGAACTTGTCACACCAACAACAACACCTAAAACAACAATAATGGGGAATGAGAAAAGGGAAAAAACAACATCCTGGCAACGGATATACGTTAACAGCAACTTAACAGCAATAAAAATAAAAAGAAAAAGGATACAATTCTTGAAGAGAGAGAGAGATTAAATGTAAAAAATTTTAAAAGAACTGGAAATTAGAAAGAGAAACAAAATAAGAAAAGAAAAAACGAAAATAAAATAAAAAATTTCGAAGATAGAATTTAAGATTTGAAAACAAACAACCAGTCGGTCTTACTAGGGAAATTATTTTCGGCAGTTTTTACTTAAACTTTCTTTGGAACTTTTTCTCGATTTTATTGAAATTCTAACGATGGATAGTAGAAATGATAATGAAATTAAGAAAACAAGGAGTACATGCATGGTCCACTCTGAGGTATACGGGGTAAATTAATTGTTTTTATATTAAAAAATCAATTACAATTACTTAAAGAATAATTTCATAAGGTGACGTGATGTGAAGGTAAAACTGCCTGGATATAAACTCAATTATCATAGGTTCGAAAACAGTAGAAAATAAATTTATTGTTCATCATAATTGTTTCGACATTTAAAAAATTCGAAATAATACAGCCAGAAACCCCCTAATCTTCTACAAAGGGAGACTGTCATCATAAAACCAGCTAGAGTAGACGAAACAATGAAACTACAACGAAAAAAAAACCGCAAAAAAACATTGGAAAGAAGTAAGAAAAGTAGTAAGAAAATAGCTTTACTATAGCCTATTATATTACGATGTTTTAAGCTTAAAAATCGTACAGATTTAGTCACGTCAACTTATATAGTTCGCCCAGTGCCGAAGTGGATAGGTGCAGTGCCACAACAAATTGCACATCTTCCTGTATTTGTAATTCATATCCTAACTGAAATTAGTCAGTACTTCTGAGATAACGTAGTGCAATCGGAATCGCATTATCTCTGCGTTCCTTTACAGTCATATACATAATCCTTTTACAATTTCCTTCTGCTCCATAGCAAGGCAGCTCTAGCTCAGAGACTTGCAATCACTTCAAGATATTCTGCTATGAAATGTTTCTTAAAACTAAAAAATTTCAAAAACTTTTTGTGATCCAATTTCGCGCATAAGCTTGTGGGGAATATGAAGGGTGTAAAGGTTCGTTTTCAGTTTACATTTTGATTAGCCCAATAAGAGTAAAACAAATTTCACTCGAGTTAAGAGTTTATCATAACTCCACTCTTTATTAATCCCATTTCTGCTGCGAAATGGATAGTCGCTTTTCGAAGAAAAAAAAAAATCGTCATAGAAAGACAAGCAGCAATCACCAGCATTGACGTTTCCAGGGCTTTAAGCATTATTCGACTGTAAATAATTGTCAATTATTTTAAAAAATCAGGACATGCAAAGAAACCCGATGTTTGGGCTCTATTTGAATTAACGAAATAAAATCGAATCATTTCTGAAGCGAAGGATTACGGAATATAGAAAGAGGACCACATAAAAGACTAATTTGTGAACAAAATCATGTACAACGTAAAGTGAAATATGGCAGACATTGGCAAAGCCATAATTGACATCAGTAAAGACAATACATGTTGTACAATGGGTCAATTCGACCTCCGGGTACCGTACTGGTCACAGTTGACAAGTACACGTCCTCTAACCTAAAGACAATACATTTTATGCGTAACTATTGGAAGAAAGTTTAACTGGGAGATCAAGTAGCAGCCTAATAAAACTGTTTTTAATGAACCTTTAACCCATTAACGCCGAATGGGTATAAAAATACCCAAAAAAAGAAGTTTTTTTTTAAAAATTCTATCTTGACCCAACTAAACGAGAGCCCAAACGTTTCTTTAAGAACGAATAAAGAAGACATAGAACGGTTTAAAAAAATTAGTAAGGCATGATATTCACATATTTTGGATGACAGAAAAAAGGTCAAAGATCACGAATTTATCAAAATCAAAATTTTGTAGAAAGAACTTCTGCGGAATATGTATGGATGATATTCTCAGAAAAACCTTTAGATGCCATGTAATATAATATATCTTCTACCCGATAAAAATACTTTCACTTGAATTGGTCTACTTAACTAAGCTACAGATGCGATTAAATGACATGGGTATAAAAATTCCCACTTAGGCATTGGTATGAAATATTTTTCATAAATTTCAAATCATTTATTTTTCTCTATTTTTTTATATTTTTGGTAGTTCCGGCATGAAATTGTGCAAAAGAATCCCTTGGATGCACATACAAACTGTATTTTGCAAAACCGTACTCTGTTTTCCAACCACGTTGCGCACAGCGACAGCGTTTTTCAATTTTATCAATCATGTGGTCAAATTTGTCAGTGTGTTTTGCTATTTGCTGTGCATTTGTGACAACTTTTCCATCACTTCGTCGATTTTCACGAATTTTTACCAACGCTTCAACAACGCTAACCCAAAAATCGAGTTGGCTCATAGGTGGCAAACCTTTACGTCCCCTGCACAAGCAGTGTGGTTTGCATGCGTTTACCAAAACTGCTTCAATAGTGTTAGTGAGTAATGGCCAATACCACTTTTTTCCGCGGACTAGAATACGATAATTGTAGACGCCATTATCGAATAAGTCAACCCCACCCATTCTCTGATTATATGCATGTATTATGTATGGATGTTCAACGACAGCCATCATGCGATGTTTACGGTCATATCTTTTGGTTTTGCACATCGGTTTTGCACCCAAAAAATTAGACATCACAGTTACCACCTTCAGAAAGATTTAAAATATACACATATGTACATAGGTATAACATGATAATAAATATGTGTACAGGTAATTACCGAATTATCGTTCCAGAGAACTGCGATAATATTGTTGTTTGTCAAAGCAAAAATCTGATGAACGCCGAGATTTCTTTTTCATCAATTTAATAACATCCAGCAATGCGTGATTGCTCCGATTATCTCGAACAGTACCTGTTGCAAAATAACCTTTTTGAAATAATGTACATAATAAATTATGGCTTGCCGAATGTAACATTATATTGACTTGGATCTGAAATATTCTCTAATAGTCGTAGTACCACGTTTTCTCCAAGGCCATAGTCAGCATTATTTTTAGCAGAAGCGCCAGCATATGGTATTTGTAGCCAAATGGCGACCATAATATGCGATCATCTGTTCATCCACAGAAAGACTATGAGAAAATATGCCAAATTGCATGAATTTTTTATTCAGTGCAGTGTTCAATGGAGTAATTTTGGCAAATTTATCATTCTTGTCAGGATTATTATTGTCACAAACGTGTTATTTTCAATAAAACTCTCAAAAATAGCTTAACTATGTTGTCTAGTCGCCATATAATAAAGAGAAAAAAATTTTATTTTAGAACACATTTATGCCGAAGTGGGTAGAAAAATTCCCATGCCCTACAAAGGCCCCCACGACTCTTAAAAAAAAATAAAAATATTCATATCAATACAAATACTCCAAATACTATTTGCGCCAAATTTCACCGAAATCGGACCACGGATTCTGGGGTCAGGCGTTAATGGGTTAATGTATTTAATGAATATTTCAATAAACTGTTGTTTTTGCTTTAAATGACTTCTTTTTGTTTTCTATTAGTAAAACAATCTCTTCTTAATGAAAAAAAAAATGAATTCCAATATCATGATAATACAATAACAAACAAACAAAAAAAACCAATAGAAAACATAAAATAAATGAAGAAAATTTCTCAAAATAAACTCACCTTCTCTAGCTTTTAAGTAGACCGTATTGGCCACAATATTCTCTAATTCCATTAGTTCCAGGTTGGCGGTTTTTTATTAAATCCTAGGCCGCTCTCGAAAAAAAAAAATTATTTCAATTCGATTCTCTTCTCTCGTTATACACAAAAGAATTGTATTGCTTTGCAATACACCAATAGATTTATACTCTTTTGCACACGAACACACACACACCCTCACGCAGTCGTAAATACGATTCAGTTATTATTGTTTTTTATACAAAGCAAAGAAGATTGTGTGTAGTATAGATGGAGTAGGGGGAGAGCCACAAGGTTTTGTTTACGTTTTATTTCTCATCCATTCAAACACAACTACAACTACAGTTGTTGTGTTGTGTAGTGTTTTGCTTTGTTTTGTTTGTTGATATGAATAATTGTATTGATATATGAGAGAGTAAAATGAAGAGAGTGGGTTGGAAGAAAGAGGCTTTAATATATTGTTTCTAACAATTAAAAACAGTGGTTTTTGGGTTTCCTTTTCTTTTAAATGCCTTAGTGTGCGTGTAATTTTTGTTTTTCTGTTCCTTTCCTAAGAAATTCTTGTTGGGTATCCTTTTGCTTTTTTAAGCAGTTTTCTTTGCTTCCTTTTGTCGGAGAATTATTGTTTTCTCTCTTAAGTTTTCCACTTTTGTTGTTGTCTTAATAAAAACATTAATTTAGTATTTAAATGCATGAGTTCTTGTTTTCGTTTTTTTAAAACTCTTGTTTATGACTTGCTCTGTAAAGTTTTTTTTTTTTTCTCTCAAATACCATTCAAAAGTTGTGTTGTGTGAGTGTTGTTGACAGCTTCTCTCTTATTCTCGCACTCTGTTTACAATTGTTTTCTTTTCATTTTAGTTGTTAGTTGTTGAAATAGAATTTTTGTTTTTGAAATGATTCTTGATTCTGTTGACATCCTTTTCAATTTCCTTTTAAATGCAGCATACTTTTTGGAGTTTCTTTAACAAAAAACTCTCTTTCTCTCTCTGTCTCTCTGTGTCTCGTATTGTTGTTTACAGGCATTTATTTTTGAAGGATTTCAAATTTTTTTTTTTATTTTCTTTAGGACTTCCTGTGTTTACAAGCGTAAATAATTTGAATTTTTTTTTAATTTTTTATCTTTTTTTTCTGTGGCAAATGCTTTAAACTTAAACGATATGTTTGTTGTTGTATTATTTGTGCGTTTTGTAATCACCACTTTGAAATGTCATTTCCTTATTGCAAAAGACAAGTTCCAATAGCCTTCTTCAATGTTGAGTTTGGTTTCTTGTTTATGGAATATTTTATGATGTTTACAGCTGTTGTTAATATATCTGTTTTGTTGTTGTTGTTAAAAATACTTGCCGATCAGCAATAACTGTTGCTTTAAAGGTAAATTTTTACTTTTTTGTTACTCGTTTAAAAAGTCAAGCAACTGGAAAAACCCCTGTTATTGTTGTTTACGAATAATGAATTGAATCTGCAAGAAGATATAAAAAAAAGGATACGAAATAAATATAGAATACAATCAAGTGTGGATAATTAATGCAATAAAGAAATTTTAAATCAAAAATATAAAAATGTAATACCTTTGTACTAATGTACAACTCCTTTAGTGGAGTGTATAGAAAAGTAGAGTGAAAAAGTAGTAGGTTTTATTAGATTTTTTTTTTAATAAAATTTGTGTTAATTTCATCAGAGAGCTGAAGCAATAGAAAGCGTAAGCTGTCACTAGCATGTAACCAAGATTAAAGCCATTTTAATAAAGGAAGCAAAAGATGGCCGCCGTACTTTTATATCATGTGTCGCTAACACATGTGTTGTAAACATTATTCTTCCGGTAATTTTTAATGGTTAATCACACAACAATTTCTCGGAATCATAAGAATCCCACCAAGCAGCAACATTCTTAAAACGTACTGATCTTTCAAATGTACGTTTTGCACAAAGATTTTGAAATATAGATTGCATACAACAGACATTATTAGCAATTACACATAGACATACATACATAATTGGTTATTACAATTTTTTTACGATTTCAATGAACGTCTTTGACGATTTTGACGATTATCTTCTAATATTTGACGATTTGTTGCTATATATATATTCGGCAACTATGGTTACAACCCTTCAGTCTTAATAACGACCTACTTTCTCACACTATTCACATTGTGTGTGTGTTAATTTTTATATATGAATGGCGGCCACTTAAATTTTAAAGTCGTTTCCGAAAGATAGATTTTTGAGAAATTTTTTCAATGCAATTTTATTTACTTTTTGCCCGAAATCTGTTGAGAGGAAGTTGCCGAAGAAATATTTTTTTATATTTCGTTTCGTGTTGGAGATGTCTGCCCTGGGATTTGAACCGTGGCCTCATTTCTAATAAGCCAACACACTACCTACTAAACTACGGTGATTTCTTAGTTACATTTTCATCCTTATATTCAACATTCCGATCTGGCTTTTCATATTGAGTTTATATCTATTAATATGTGTCGAGAAATACAGTTAATCTTTGATTTCGAAACCAAAAACCCCTTGAGATACCTTGCAAATGCATGCAGTGCATTTTTGTAGAAGTTATCGTTTCTAAGTAACGCCGTATAGCAACCCCATCACCCGAGGGCCTGCTATAGTAAACCTGATTTCAACTTTTGAGCTGGGAAAAAAATTTATTAATCAAGCCGAAACATAACAAAAAAAAAAAAATAATAATAAGCTGATGTAGATGTTTTGTAAGAGTTATGTGTGCTTTAGAGGAACAGAAAAATTCTGTGCTATAAAAAGAGCATAAAATGTAGAGATGTACTCTTTGATATGCTGGAGATCGGAGCACTGAATAGCGTTTTATCAAGATCGTGATAAAAATTTTGCTACACAAGATACCTGGAACATCTAGACGAGCGAAAACGTAAACTGTCACCAAGTGCCAAGATTAAATCTAGTGGAGTATAAAATAAATTTAAATCCACGGACTTTGGAATATGCAAAGACGTTCACATCTGTTTCTCTTGAGAGTAAAGAAAATTGCCGTGAAAAGCTTCTCAAAAGACTGTTGTTCGGAGTCGACTTTAAACTGTAGGTCCCGCCACTCATGTATAAAATTACCGCACACAAAATAAGTGGTGTGAGAAGCTAGGTCGTAATCCTGACTGAAGGGTTGTAATGACCAATTATGTATGTTCACATCTGTTTTATTTGTCACATAATGGCCATGGATGATCGTCAACTAAAGGTAGACTAGATGAATTGTTCGGCATTTCGAAAAATAATGTTCGAAAGATGTTTAACACATTTGCAAAACCAGCATCGTGTAGATGTTTCAGTAGAGTATTTGTTTGACATCATTTCATCGCAATAAAGTCGAATTTTTGCATCGTTTTGAAAACATGGTTGTGACATACATATGTCCACCACTTTCCACTACAGATGAAGGAACAATCAAACATAAAGGAACAATTAAACAATACACGGGATAAGAAAACTCATGTCCGTAGACATTGAAGGCAGCTCTATCTATAGACAAGAGGCCTATTTTCCTATTGTGATGAAATTAAGTCATGAAATTAAAGAAAAATTTTTCATTTTTAGTCTCATCAAGATAAGGTACCAATATAGACCGTAAAAAGCGCATATTGGCCCTGAGATTGATTTTATATCAAATAAAATAAATAATGAACTCCTCTGAGTTGAGTAGATTATGCAACATATTCAGTCTTCAGTGGAAATATATTGAGAATTTCTGTCTCATTCTCAAGCAGATGTTCTTTAGGCCTGTGCTTGTCATCTGTTCCGTTCATTGTTATTAAAAGTTAAAAATCACTCTTCATTTTAATTAATTTTATCTCTTAATCAAAAAGAAAAAAGAAGAAGAATCCTCTTTTTTTCTTTTCTTTGCATTCTTTTTTTATTTTTTTAATTACAGATTAAACAATCAACCCGCAGGTATTCGTTAAAATTGAATTCAATTCAATATCGTTGCCAATAAATCCTTGACTCGCTGGTCGTCATCAATGAGGCTTTAATATAAACAGAAAAACACGAAAAACAGAACCGGCCTCCATGTTGCCATCATTCTGAGAATGCCGTTGCAAGTAGAGAATAATAACAAAAAAAAATCAAATAAACCCAATCTGCCCTCAGCACCCCCTCCCTCACCATACAACCTTTTGCATGTAAAACAATCAATTTCAATTGGACTGGATCTTAATGAAGTGACAGAATCCTGCATCGTTTAATACTCTCGCCTCTGTTAGATCAGATAGCAATCAGGCCAAGAGAAGGATGCTGTGAGTGTGATGGTGAACAACACAATAACAACAGTGTTCTGACAGTGGAATAAAAAAAAAAAAAAAAAAAAAATAAGAAAAACAAATAACAACAATAACAACGACATTATTATTGTAATTCAAATGATAAAACTGTACCACCTATAACAAGAATAATAACTGAAGAAAAAAACGTAACACCTTAACAATATTTGAATGAATTAAAGCCGCTGATGCATTAATAAAATTTTTAATAAAAAAAGGAAATTTATAGTTGTTGTTATCGTTTTCACGTAACAAGATAAAAATAATTATTAATAGGAGAAGAAAATCAATTAAAAATTAACAGAGAGAGAGAGAGAGAGATAGAGGAATACAAAGGGTAACACAGGCTGTCTTCATAAACGCAGTTTGCAATGCAACACTGCAAAGAAATTCATTTACAAGGCAAAGCAGTGTTTTATTGTAACACTGCTTTGTCAAATAATGAGATGACATTTTAATTCATTTATGAACGCGAAAACTTTTGATCCTTGTATGACTTAAAATTTTTGTATAATTTAATTTTTTAAAAGGAATATTCAGAAAAAAATCGGTTTTTTTTTTGAAAACCGCTTTCGATTTGGCTGATAATAAAAACTCAATCAGCAATTTGATCAAAATTATTTTAAACAAAAGAAAGCGTCGTTGTGTAGCATTATTAACAAAGAGAAAAATTAATAAAACTTTAAATTTTTGTAAAATTATTGTAAGCATGCAGAACGATGTGTTTTATTTTCATTTTCGAATGAAGAAAAGTACATTTCAGGTATTTATTACCAAATGGAATAATTTGATAAAACTAATATTTTAAATTTTAAGAAGTTGTAGGTATATTGGAATAACGCTACAAAAAGCATTACAAATAACAATTTGGAAACTGAGCAATAATTGTTCTTTCATTTGTACTTACAATATAAAAAAAAATAAATTACCACAAATTTGCCATTTCTACCACAAAATTTTTGCCGCCAATAAATGTAAATGTTTCCAAAGAATCACAAATAAAAACCATGCACGAAATTGACAAATAATGCGCACTGAAAAGAATTGTCATGCAATAATGAACATGAGGCATTGCCAAAACAAATTTTACTGCTTTTATGAACACCATGCATTGTAAAGTTACATTGCAAACTGCGTTTATGAAGTCAGCCACAATTATAAGCTAGGTAGGGATCAAGGGGTCCTCTCCCCTTGAGCGAGTTCGTTACACACATTGTGTCATCATATTTTATAGTAAAAAGCGCTGATGCATGGCATTACGACCCTTTGACTCGACCCATTTTCAAACCCCTATCTCTCATTTCCGAAAGTTCTATAAATAATGTTAAGAATAGCGAGTGTTAGGGAGTAACACATAAAGTGAAACCCGATCTATCCGCAACTTCTGTCGAGCAAGGGGTCCTCCGCAATATAGTTTCTGATATCGCGTTGTGGAGGCATTCGATAAATCTGTCATATATTGCATCTACATATCTATCGCCGTAGTCTAGTAGGTAGTGTGTTGGCTTATTAGACATGAAGCCACGGTCCTAACCCCAGGTCAGACATATCCAAAACGAAACGAAACATGAAAAAATATTTCTTGGGCGACTTCTTATCAGCAGATTTCCGGCAAAAACTTTGAGAGTAAATAAAAAGTTGCCATAAAAAAGTTACTCAAAAAGCATAAAAAAGTTACTCCCGCTATTCCGAAAGGTTGTAATGACCAATTATGTATGTAATATGACGGTCACAAGAGAATTTATGAGAACCTGGCTAGCCAAGTAGAAAAGCATGTTTTCAGGAAATATTTTGCTACTAAACAGCCGTTTAATTGAGGATATCTGCGATTCTCATCTGGATTACGGGTATTTCTCAAAAAATCTGTCGTTTGGAGCCGACTTTAAAATGTAGATCCCGCCACTCATATATAAAATTAACACACACAACATAAGTGGTGTGAGAAGCTAGATTATAATCGATGAATTAGAATATTTGCTGAAAAATATATTCGCAAGACTGAAGGATTTAGTTTTAAAAATTCTTTAAACTAAAGCCAAACCGATAAAACCGATCAAAAAAGTATATCCTTTATACCATTTCACCAATTCAACAAACATAATAAGAAGCTACCTCGTCTACCTTAGCTTCCTACAATTTCATAGTTTTGTTTTAGTTATTTTAAGCAATTAGTCGATTTTAGCACATTCTAAAACGATAGGGTTGCCAACTATTCTTGCTTATAAACAATGCAATCACTAAACATTAAGTCACAATATCCTGCCTAATATCCACTCTGAGGCTGAGCATATAGATACAAAAATATAAGAAAATCAAAATTGAATATTCATCCCTCTTTGCATTTGATTACGACATATGTATTGAATTTGAATATTTTTTTCCTGGAAATCTTTTTTAAATTGCTTCTATTGAAAATTCAACAAAACAACATTAATGTTGCAAATTCTATTAGAAAAAAAAAAAAAAAAATTGTTTTGAGTAGCCATTTAACAGAACCTGATTTTTTATTTTTATTTTTTTCTTTTCAATGAAAAAGATTTAAATTTTAAATACAAAAATTTAGAAGACTTTCTGGCACATTTGGAACTTGCTCACGTGTACAATTCTGTTTCTTTTTTCTGAGTTATTTACCATGAAATTCAACATAAACACTCTTTAAATACAACGTAAACAATTGCTGATAAAAACCAATACATACAGTATTATAAGGCCTAATGTACTCTGCCACCACAAACACATATTTACACTCATCATACGTAAATACTCTGCACTCATTTATTGCATTAATGTTAAAAGCCTCTTATAGAACCATTTTTACCATTAGTATTCTTCACGTTTTTTCTCTCCCTCTCTCTCTCTTATTTTTATTTTTTTTTATTTTGTCCTTCTGCCTACTATTTACCTAATCGTTAGCATACCTTATACACACAATCATTCTAACAAAGATGTAATTACAGTCAGTGTAACGATGTGTTTGTGTATTTAAGCACGGTATTTATGTGTGGTTATCTTTTGTATAAATATTGAGTGCGTACGTATGAGTGAGTATGAACTAAGAGATGCCAAACATTTTATATCAAGTGCCTACCTTAGCTCTCATACAACTCGTTTACTGTATCTGTATAGTGTAACACATACAACAACCGTATTTGTATAAGTAAACATTTAAACAGCCATACAGAGCAATAGAAAGGAAGAAAGAAAGAGAGCGAGAGCAACATTATTATATAAATTGAACTGTTATGTCATACTTGTCTGCTTGCAAGTACGTGAGTATATTCTCAGCCGTGAGAAAAATAAGAGAATTTTTTCTTTCTTCTTAATTTTGTTAAGAAGAAAATAAAATATCACTGCCGGATGGCCACAACATGAGAAAGGGAGTGAGCCCGTGAGTGAATATTTCATACACAGAAATGTATTTAAAATGCTGCTGGTGTACGTGTTTCTTAATGTTAATTTAAAAAATGTTATTTTTAATAAAATGCTTGAAATTTACTCCCTTCTATGCCAACTACACGGCCAATAATTTTAAGAAATTTTAGAAGTGCCTTAAATGGTGAGAAAAGGAGAGCCTGTGTCCTATTTTCATTTTGTATTTGCTGAGTATTGAAAATTATTTTCTCTGTCTACATTTTTTTTTTGCTGTAATCTATTTAAATTTTTTCATGGGTAATTATGACTTTGACTATGGCTTTCAAATGTTGGTCGTTTTATCGTTAACAAGACAAAAATAATTTCCTTATTATTCTCCACAAAAGGACAAAATATGTGAATCAACAATTCTTCCAAAAGTATTCATTATTAAGACTGCCAAAAACACGTGAATTGAGAAACAATTCGTTGAACGTATAGCTTAAAAATACGAAATAAGGAGTGCGCACGAAAAAAACTGGACTTACACTTTTCGTTATAGAAATAAAACTAAGTGGCGGATTTTTTTCGTTTTATATTTCAATTAAAGTGAATAATATTTGAATTCTTTTGTGTATAAAATTTTTTTCTGACAAAGGTCTCAGAGCATCCAACTTTTTGAGCCACTTTTCTTCCAGACATGTTAGGGTGTTTTAGAAAAATACGTATTATTTTACTTGCTTTGTTTTGGTCGGCAAATCCTTTTTTCTTCCACTTCCACGCTTTCTCTCAATACTTAAAGACTCCTTATATTGTTTTATTCTATGCGAGCCTAGCAATCGTTTTTTGTAAGCGGCGCGGTTTTTCATTGAAAATTTCAATTATTTTTTTACGACATTCTTGTTGGGTGCCCATTTTCAAAAAACTAATTTTGATATTGCAATGAGATTTAGCACGTGGATTTTGAAACAGATGACTAACAAAAACAATGTAACGGTATTCATTTTTTTCAATTATGATAAAAGTTATAAGCTTAAAAGTAGGCCCATTTTTTTTTGTGCGCACTCCTTATTTGCCCAAGTTTGAGGTGTAATTGTAAAACATTTCGAAACAATAAATTAAGCTGTGACCATTCCTCGTCTTTCTGGCAACATGAATCATGGCATGTGGTACCAGTTCCGAACAAAAATCATTCCAGTGTAAGTGTTAAATCAAAATCCTTTTCCTAGTCTTCAGCAATGAAAGTTATTTAATTGATCCTCTAGCTTGCGTTATCATTCGAAAGATACACTGATGCAACGCTGTAAACGAAACGCCTCCTTTAAATATACATGGTCTGATCAGAAATGATTTTTTGGAGACATCTAATAATAGTCTGACTTTCGGTAAGAGTTCTATTTGGATTGCGACCCTATCATTAACATTGAATTCATCTCTAAGCCAGGAACATGTACTCTTGTCTATTTTCTTAACTTCAGCTAAACTCGTGAGAGCGTCAGACTATTTTTTTTTATACGACCTTCAAGCAAATGACAACACCTAGTTATGCAGTAAAACGGGTTGAAGTTGCCGTAATCTAGTAGGTAATGTGATGACTTATTAGACGTGAGGCGATGGTTCAAACCCCAGCCCATAATAAAACGAAATACAAACAAATATTTCTTCAGTGACTTCCTCTCAGAGTTTTTACCAAATAGTGGAACTAAATAAAATTGCCATTAAAAGCATTTCAAAAATCTATTGTTCGGAGTGAACTCTGAACTGGAGCTCTCGCCACTCATGAATAAAATTGACACACACAACATGTGTGCTGTGAGAAACAAGGTGATAATCCTGGCTGAAGGATGAGTCGTTGTAAGATTTCGCCTAAACAACCAAGTTTTCTTAGTAAGGCACTAAGCGCTCAAATGCAAAATCAACGAAAGGTTTCTGCAGTTTCAGTTTGATCGTTTGATCCATTTTTATAATTTTCCAGCCAAAATCTACTGCCCCTAGAAGGCCAAATTGTTGGAATTATTCACGAATACAATTAAAATTATAAAGTCTTTGTTTTAATTGCCCGAACATTGCACAAAAAGTGTGAAAATGAGTATGTCTCACACGTGATAATGTCAAAAACCTGATGGATTCGATACTGATATGCGAATAACTGCTGAATTGCAACAAAATTCAACTTTTTTTGAAGCGTATATTTTAAACATGATTCCAAGCAGGAAACAGGTGTAACCGAAACGCAGTTAGGCGGCAAAAACGTAGACCCATGTTATTGTGCGTTTTGTGTCGTATACAAAATTAGAACTTATATATATTCAACAATTAAACGATGCAAACCAAGTAATCGCACGCCAGGGACTAGCTTTGGCCACTTAGATAAGAATTATGTACCAGTAGAACAGCGCCATGCCATACACACATCGATAGTGACTCAATTACATACATACATATGTATATACCTAATTGGTCATTACAACGTCATCATTTTAGTCAGGATTACGACCTAGTTTCTCATACCACTCATGTTGCGCGCGTTATTTTTAACGATAAGTGGCGGGACTTACTGTTTAATGTCGACTCCGAACGATAGATTTTTGAGAAACTTTTTCATGGCCATTTTTATTTACTCTTAGAGTTTATGCCAGAAATCTGCTGAGAGGAAATCGCCGAGAAAACATCTTTTCTTGTTTCAGTGACTTCAGTGACTCACTTAAGTTTTCAGAAACCTGATAAATAGATTATTATGCATCCGTTTCATAATCTGGACATGGTGCCAAGTATGAAGCGTGAGTTTATGCTTTAATGGAGAAATAATAGCGCCAACAGAAGCTTGTAAAAACCTATAATCATAGTTTTTATTTTTCTTAATGGGGAAGAGATTAGATAGATAGATATAGATAACCCAATCAGGACTGTTTATATTTCACCAGGCACTATTCCTATTCGAAACAGGCATTAAAAATTTTCATTTATTCTGTCAGCTGTGTCTGTTATTCAAAATTGCAATAAAATTTCACATTTTCTAGGCATGTTTTCAACACTTTTTCTTTGTTCAGGAACCGATTTATGCTCATTTTTATTAGAGGTTTTTAAAACGTAGTTCAATAACAATAAAGCGTGACGATAATATTGTGTTATTATGGTTTTTCTTCATGGTTTTATTTAATTTTTCTAAAGTAAATTATGTGGGTTTTGCTAATTATAATTATGAAAAATTAATTAAAATGTCCACAACAACACAATTGAGCACGGCTTAGCTAGAGTAAAACTATTTCGAACTGAAATGAAATTTGAACAAAAAATTCACTTCACTTAAATGCGTTTAACAAGAAATAAAAAATAAAATAAAAACGAAATTAAACTGAATTGCCTCCGGGTGTATACCCACTCAGTCTAATATATTATATAACCGCCCAGTCAACTAAATGCGAGCTGTATTAGAGACAGACAAAGCAGCCAGTTAGCACAGACAGTTGGACGGACGGAGAGACGGGCGGATTCATTTTACCATTGCAACAACATAATTGAGTTAACTAAACGAATATTAAAATTGCCAACAGAAAATCTGTAATGTACATACGTACATATATGCGCACTGTATGTAATCTATAGTGTAAGCGGCTAAAAGTTAGTAGAAAATGTTTTGGTTGTTTGCTTGAAACAAAGTTGTAAATTAAAATTTAATTAAAATGTACGTGTTAATTTACACAACAACAACAACAACACAACAACAACAACAACAACAACACAACAACAAATTATTTAAACATTTCAATAAAAAAATTCTGTTTCATTTTCTAATTGAGATTTTTGTTTTTCAGTGTTTGTTTGTTACTGTCACACTTTATTTAATTAATTAAGAAATTATTTTTTTCCAACAATTTTAATTGTTTTTCTTCGTTTGTTTGTTTTATTTTCAGCAATCTCTCTCTCTCTCTCTCTCTCTTAGTATTGCTATTTTCATTTGATTTTCTAATCACATGTCCATTTCAAAGGCTGGGCATCATCATCACAGACAACGTCCCCATTCCCAATATGCATATCATCATGCGATGAGAATGATTCCCTACCAATTGTTGTTTATTTATTTCAAATTGTGTAGGATTAATGCCAGCTGCAGTTGCTTGACATCCGAAGGTGGTTGCTGATATTATCCTTAAAGAGGACGGCATTTATTTATTTTCAGCGCAACTGAAATTTCGTATTTTTGAAAAGGTAAACACCTGTAGCCGCCGTAGTATAGTAGGTGGTAGTATGTTGACTTATAAGACATGGATGCGTCTAGACATCTCCAACAAAACGAAATATGAAAAAATATTTCTTCGACGACTGTCTCTCACCAGATTTCTGGCAAAACTCTGAGAGTAAAATAAAATTGCCATGAAAAGTTTCTCAAAAAATCTGTCGTTTGGATTAGACTTTAAACTGTAGGTCCCGCCACTCATGCATAAAATTAGTGAAAAAAGCTAGGCCGATATCTTGGCGGAAGGGTTGTAATGACCAATTGTGTATGTATGTAAACACCATGATGCAAAATTGTGTGCCTCCCTTCCATATTCAAACATTCATTGCTCGGCTTTGTTGTCAAACACTACTACACCAAGCCGACCACTACTAACCTAAGTAAGTGTATGGAATCAGGAGTTTTTAATTTTCGATAAGAAATTGTTCCCATATTTAATGGACTCCTTGTGCTCCACCATCTGCTAATAGAATACCAGGACGTCCTGGGAATTAAGACTCCGAGAGGTGTACTAAACCTAACTCTTAACGTCATTAGGATGCCTGAAATGAGAAAGTAAGACGAAACCCTTGAATACATTGTTTTTAAGTCCTGTCGATTAAAAGACTTGCGCATGAGAATAAAGTTCGCGAACAGCATATTTCTAGTGGTAGGCAATGCCATGGTTATGAAGCTCCTGTCCGAACAACAGTAAGGCCCGACCAATAAAGCCCAGCAAATAGCGTACGAACCCTGAATGGGTATAATAAAATTGTTTGAGAAAAACGTGGCTAGTAATATAAACGTAGACAAGAGACTGATTACGCCGCAAAATAGTACAGGGGAATGTGAAATTCATGATGTAAAGTAGTCAACAGACTTAGGAAAAAGCCTTTATGACGTATTGCATCCTAGACAGGATATGCAAAAGATTTTTGAAAGGAACAGGCAGAGCGTTTTACGTGTGTCCTAGGCTATGCGGTTTTTTAGAGTAGCGAAGTGGTTGTCTGTTTCGGTTTTAAAAGTTTAATTTGGTGAATTGAAAAATGTTCCTCACTTAAATTGCAAATGATGATGATTAAACAGAGATACTTTGCGTTTCAGTACATTGCATTTGAGTAGAATTGCATTGTCCAGGACAAAAGAAAAGGTTTTTTTATGGCTCAGCCGACAATGTAGGACCTACAGTCTTCAAAGAGAAGCATACGCTCCAGACTGCATAACATAACATCCATAAGTGGTCATTACAACGCTTTAGTCAGGATTACGACCTAGTTTCTTACACTACTTATGCGGTGTATGTTAATTTTATACATGAGTAGCGGGACCTACATTTTAAAGTCGACTCCGAACGACAGATTTTTTGAGAAACTTTTCATGGCAATTTTATTTACTCTCAGAGCTTTTGCAAGAAATCTGCTGAGAGGAAGTTGCCGAAGAAATATTTTTTCATATTTCATTTTGTTGGAGATGTCTGACCAGGGGTTTGAACCGTGGGCCTACGTCTAATAAGCCAACATACTACCTACTAGACTACGGAGACTTCTAGAAATACGCTACAGATTGCCTATAGATTTACGCACAACAAACCTAAGCCCGATGGCTTAGATGCATGAGACAACAATTTAGATGTTGGCCTTCTCTCTTCCGGTTACTTACTGCCTGCCTGCCCTCTGACAAACCAAAATAAAAACCTTAAAATTTAGTTGGATTTCAAGAGTAAATTTGCACACGTATTGTTGCTGATCGCATATTGTTAAACATTAGCGAGAATGGCATACTTTGCCAACCCAAGAACTGTTGGGTATTTTTGCAGCATTTCTGTTCACTATCGCACTGCATGCCATCAAGCCAGACTGTTTGACGGTTAATCTCTATGCATTGGCAGCCAGGCATGCAGTCAGGCACACACAGTTCGTCTGTTTTAGGGGTGCAGTTAAGCAGCAGTAATAGATTTTTTGTTTTTCCAATTCTTTATACTACTACGACTGCATCATTTATGGCATTTAAATGTAATTTTTTAAATATTTTTTGTTTGCAAAAAAAAACATTTTCTGGTTTTGCTACTGCCATTGACGTCAGTTGTTTTGTGTAAAAATATTATTTTCCATTTTTTTTTTGTTGTTATTTTTTAATTTAATTTTAATTACGTTTAGTGAATTTGTTTTGTTTTAATACACATTTTTTTTTTTTTTTTTTTTTGAAAAACATGTAACCCTTAAGGGTCTAGGTTTTATTTTCATTTTTACTTTCGCTATCAGTAAACATAAAAATTAAACTAGAAAAAGTACAAGCCTTAAAAAAGAATTTAATTCGTATTATCACGTGAGCAGTCTAGTATTATTACTCTACTCAAAAGTATCCCATAAAAGTACTATACGAATTCAATTACAATTCTTTACAATCTAACCATAAAGACGTAGAGGAAAGCACTGCCAATAATCGTTAAGCTCTAAAATGAATGACTAACAGTAGGTAAGGCTCCTATGTAGGATATTCTACACTTTATGTAAAGTCTCTTCCATATAAAGAAGTCTCGATCAATGCGTACACATCTTCCTTTCCTGAATTCGAAAGGGTTCAAAGTATAGCGAAAGCAGAGGATTTAAATGCCCGGCTTGTTGTATTTGTTTGTGCAGCGTAAAATAAGTCAGTTCAGTTGAGTTTACATACTTAATTAATTGGTGACAACAACCATTTAGTCGGGACCACAACCTATCTTCTGCCACCACTCATGTTGAGTGCGTTAATTTTATCCATGAGTGGCAGGCTTACAGTTTAAAATCAATTCCGAACGACATATTTTAAGAAAAAACTTATATTAAGCACAAGTTATTATTCCCTTAAGGGCAATAAGACAAAGCATATCCATAATTTTCCTATCATTTCTTTGCTTTTTTTCAGTTTTATTAATTACGTTTTGCCGACTAAACAGATTAGTCTACTGTAACCGATATTAACTTACCTCTCATTGCCCACACTGAAAATTTATTGGGTGTAATAAAGAGGGACGACTTGTGCTGATTGTATAGTGCTCTTTGTTAAAAGGTGGTACCTTCC
Organism: Sarcophaga caerulescens; assembly: GCA_927399465.1. Classification (NCBI taxonomy): domain Eukaryota; kingdom Metazoa; phylum Arthropoda; class Insecta; order Diptera; family Sarcophagidae; genus Sarcophaga; species Sarcophaga caerulescens. Next base: position 34,125,175 of record OV656872.1, on the reverse strand, counting down.
TCCTTCCTCTGGTATAATCAGTTGTCAGAATGGGTTTCGTATTTATTAATTATTTGGAGTGCTTGAAGCCTCTTCATTTTGAAAACTTGAAATGAAAATTTGTGAGCCCGGATTTCTCGGATTTGCAATCAAAAAACATTTTAAAGCCTACACCATTACTCCAAGGAAGAAACCTGACTGTAATAAATTTCAAAGACCTATAATACGGAGGCCAAAGATGATGGAATAGATGTTCTGCTGCATGCCATCAAGAGCACAGACTATTTACATAGAAGTTCTGATTTGTTTATTTCATTTAAAATAGTAGTGGAATGTTCTTGTCTTCGGATCTCTGCTGTGTGGCATATCAGTTCTCGTCATACATATATAATTGATCATTACAAGCCTTCGGTCAGGATTACAACCTAGTTTCTCACACCGGTTATGTTGGGTGTGTTAATCTTTAAACATGAGTGATGGGACCTACAGTTTAACGTCGGCTCCGAACAACAGTTTTTTGAGAAGCTTTTCATGGCAATTTTATTTTACTCCCAGAGTTTTTGCCAGAAATCTGCTGAGAGGAAAGTCGCCGAAGAAATATTTTTTTTTATATTTTGTTTTGTTGGAGATGTCTGACGTGGGGGTTTGAACTGTGGCCTCACATCTAATAAGCCAACACATTACATACTAGACTATGGCGACTTCCTCGTCATCTTATGACCAAAGCAGTTGCACTTGTACGGCTCCATATTTAGGTGTTTGTAAATATTCTTTTCTCTGGCTAGTCATGGTAATTTCTCATTAGAATTTATGCTCTGCCTCTGAATCATCAATATACTCCGCAGGCACTCAGCCATGACAATTGTGTATTAATACACGTTTCGGCACCATATACCGTCAGAGGCTTGATACTTGCGCTGTACACTTTATAAGCTGCGGCTCATTTGATCTCCGTATATTGTGGAGTTTGACAAAAAATCTTCATCATCGTGGTTCCTTGTAACTAAGTCGTACAAAATTCAGTGAGATTCTCAAACGGTAACACATTTTCTCGAACGGTAGTACATTCAGTTTAAAATACGGTCCTATGAGATGAATTCACGATGCATGTTTTAGTTTTTTAAACGCTGTTGCTTTTTAGGCTGCTGTAGCACAAAAGCGGCAAATTTTTAGTCTTCATGTTCTTTGCTTAAAGCGATTAGATGAGCCATATATGTCCTATACATAATTGAGAAGCTCGAGATGATTCTCTATGTTATACCCTGATTCTTGGCTATTCTTGTGATTGATTTAAAGATTTAATCAAGTCGGACTGCAGGTTATGCAAAAGACACCATTGTTTGACACCGACCAATATTCGGAAAGGGTTGCTAAGTTCAGCACACTGCACAGCATCTCCTGCAAAGGCCTTACCATCTGGACATTGAAATTCCAAATTTTTTTTAGATTTTAAAAAGATTAAAAAAAGACGGAAATTATACTCATTATACTATCCTCTCCTCCTCTCTCCCTCCTCAAGTCACCGTAGACTTGAGTAGTGTGTTGGCAAACCCCAGGTCAGACATCAAAACGAAAATATGAAAATATTTCTTCGGCGACTTCCTCTCAGCAGATTTCTGGCAAAAACTCTGGGAGTAAAATAAAATTGCCATGAAAAGCTTCTCAAAAATCTGTCGTTCGGAGTCGACTTTAAACTGAGGGTCCCGCCACTCATGTCTAAAAAATTAACGCACATAACATAAGTGGTGTGAGAAGCTAGGTCGTAATCCTGACTGAAGGGTTGTAATGACCAATTATGTATGTATGTATGTATACTATCCTCTGAATATCCTTAGGCCATTTATTTAACGAATTACAAGTGTAGGCAGAGTTAAAAGTCATATTTTATGTCCATTTTTCACCTGCTTATCTAATGGGTTTGTTTCATAGTCTTTTCAAAAGTCATTTCTTAATGAAATTATTAAAACTAACAACTTCCGTTTATTTAATCATTTTATTACTACGAGTATTATTATGCCTTCTAATGATAGCACAATGAAAATGACATTCAAAGAGGAATTTAAACAGGAAATTAGAAAATTTATTTCGTAATTTGTCGCCATCATTTGTTTAAATAACTGCTGCCTGCTGCTGCTACTAATGCTGCTATAATTGTTCTTTAAACAATTTTCCAGAAGTAAAATGAATACTTCTTTAAGAATTGCAGATAATGGTGGTTGGCTTAGAAGATAAGAAAAGGAAGAAAATATAAAAATTTCAAATGGCATACATCAACAACAACAGCAGCAGCAGTAGCAATAGCAATAAAAAATATTTTATTAAGAGACACATTTCAGTAGAAATCCTTTAGTAAAGTTGAGAACAAGACAGAGAAGAAATAATGAATAACAGCAGCATGTTTCAAAGGAAAAGTAAACTTGTAGCAGAGCTTAAGGAACATATTTAAAGAATTTAAAAAGAAATTCATTCGAAGGAATTGAATGTGAAATGAAAATTAAAAGAGAATTCGAAAAAACGAAGGCAATGAAAAGTGCAAAAACAGGACACATAAGGAGATAAGCACATAAATGACAGAATAAAATTTCTAAATTTCTGGAAAAGATGAGACTTTTATGAATGAGCAGACATGTATCGTTAAGGAAAAATTACAGATTTAAGCTTTTTCTTCCTACATGGTCTTACAAGTTCGAGTTTTTTCTTTCTATCTAACGTCTGCAGAAAAATTCTTAAATAAACTTAAACTTGAAAGGCTCTGTTACATATGTGGGAGCGAAATAAATTACCTTTCATATGCCATGGTTTTCTTTTCCACATTTTCACTAGACATTTTATAAAATCCTTGTACCAATTACAGTTAAAAGGGGGGTAAACTGACCCTGATGAAAGACTAATCATCAATTCTAAACCTAACTGGCCTGTAAAATAAATTTCAACAAGTTTTTATTTTCACTCTTCAGAAATCTTACTCAGTTCCTATGGAAAAATTCTTTGAAAAATTTAAAAAAAAATTCTTGATTGTCTTAGAAAAATCAAATCTGCTGTAGACAAATACAATAAAAGAAAAAAATATTTGATTATAACGATTTCAGAGCAACCAAAACAACAACAATAACAACAACGAATTATATCTACAAGATGTATAAACTGAATGAGAAAAACTTAAAGTCGATTATAATGATTTCCACGAACAAATTCTATTTACCATGCAGACCACGTTCATCAACAACAACAACAACGACAACAATAGCAGTAAAATAACAATGTACGCGAACTGCAAACAATTGCGGTAAAAAGCCAAAAGAATCCATCAAAAGATAAGTAGAAGAAGTAGGAGAAGAACATTGAGAAAATGACAATGTCAGCCAGAAACCTGCTGTGTTTTATATTAGAATTCACAAGGCATTGTTCACATAAAATTCGGTTGCTTTAAGCATTTAATGCCAATAAGCGTTTAAATTAGCAATAAAAAGTTGTGTTAAGCTTACTTACTTAAATGCTACAGTACAACCCTTTAGTCAGGATTACAACCTAGCTTCTCACATCGCTCATATAGTCAATGCTAATTTAATTTCTATACATATGACAGGATCTACAGCTTAATGTCGACTTCAAACGACAGATTTTTGTGGGAAACTTTTCATGGCAAGTTTATTTTACTCTCAGAGTGATTGCCAGAATACTGCCGAAGAAATATTTCTTCACATTTCATTTTGTTCGAGATTTCTTAGCCGGGACTTGAACCACGGCCTTTCGTCTAAGATGCCAACACACTACATATTAGACCACGATGACTAATAAAATGCATGCGGCAGATGCCATGACCTTATTTGCAGATGAAATTGTCTGTGTCTGTGTTCTTTTGTCACGCGATCTCTTAATTAATTCCATTGCTTAACCTGTTTCGTTGTCGCAAGTGTAAAATAGTGAGTGACCATGTCTCATCCATTCTTAGGAATTGGCACAGAAAGCCGGATGTAATGCAAAGAAACATCGTCAAATACTGGAGACATTGATAAGCTAAATCGGTTAATTTTGGTTACGCTCTCGCATATTCCAATTGATGAAATATATTCACAGAAAAATGGCCGTTTTCTTCTCCATAGTTTCGAGGATGTAACCGGATTTTATGTGAACAATCTTTGAAATCTTAAACCCCTAACAACGTACCCTGTTTCTTCATTCTTAACATGTGTTATAAATATTGCTTGTGATTGGAAAAGTGAAAAGCAAAAGAAAATAATAAAGAAAAGCGGAATACAGTCAAAGTTCGGTATAACGGACGATATATTGTCAGGACCTTTCGTTATAGTGAAAAATTCGTTATATCGCAAAGTTTTTTTTTATCAAAATTTTATTAAAAAAAAAAGAAAAGTACATATAATTAATTTTATTAAAAATATATAGATATGTCCTTAAAATAATGTTTGATAATCAATAAGTTAGTAAAAGTGTTAAAAATTATTCAAGTTGGTAGAAAATAATCATTTATAGACGTTAGTTTACAAGTAACTCATTTGAAGAGCTTCTTCATGTATTTCTCGAAGTACTAATTGTTTTTGGATTTAAATTTGCTTACATTTGGAAAAATTGTACTTAATAGTCTGACTCCACGTCTTATACACTGTAATTCATCCCTTGAAAAAGTCTAGAAAGGGGGATCTCGTCCTCATCATTAGACTCAAAATTTTTCAAAAATAGAATGTTTTCCAACATTTAGATAATGCGTCCTCCTTAACGTTGTTCCAGGCGAGACCAATCATACAGGATGCATCATAAAGAGAAAGACTTTTTAAAAAATTTATGATGTCATCTGTTTCAGATGCCACTATTTTTGAAAGGAGGCTATTTCTGTAGTGTAATTTAAGTAAGCGAATGGCGTTTTGGTCCATTGGCTGGATAAGAGGAGTCACGTTTTTTAAATCATTCGTTATACTGAGCTTAAAAATTTTAAAAGATTCGTTATATAAGGTAGTCAATGTAAAAAATTTACTCATTCGTTATATCCCGAATTCGTTAAAGTGAGTATTTGTTATACCGGGCTTTGACTATATAAAGGAGTTTAAGATTATTAAATGTAAATTAAAAGTAAATATTTAGGTAAATTTACTGTTAAGGAACAAGGTATTCACAGGCCAAAGGGAACAAGGACAAATGCATTATCACAGGGTGTTAACAGGCCTTACTGTGACCTTCATTTCATTATCACATTAAGGGGCAGGTGCAGGGTAGTAACAGGCCACAGGATAGGGTATTAACAGGCCACAGGATAGGCTATTAACAGGCCTATCCTGTTGCCCATCCTCTGCCCCTTAATTTTTAAGTGAAAAAATTATTTGCAGAATCCATTGATCGCCTATTGAACCGGAAACACAATATACAGCCATAAAGCAAACTAAATATCTCCATTGCCCTTAAATTGCTTCGATAAATTTATTTTACAAACAAAACGAAAAGAAAAGACGAAACCTTGAATTAATTTTTATTTAAAAAGAAGATGTTTATTTTTAATTCCTATTCGACAATATTCGATCATTTTATGACAGCCCATTTGATAGCAAGCAAACATCATAAATCATTCAAATTTTCCTTTATTTTTTACTATTTTTTTTTCCACAATTTCAGCTGATGTTTTAATTTGAAACAAGAAAAACACAAAACATGCTCGCATTCCAAAAATATCCAAATATTTTATAAATAGATTGGCGAAAGTATTTACGAAATAAATATAAAAAAAATATATTTAATAAGAATAAAAAGATGGCCATCGTTATAAATATTTATAATGATTTTTAATTCCAGCAAAAAAGAATAAAATTGAATTGAATTTCTTTCCTCTTCATACTTGACTTTTAATTTTTAATTTGATTTTTACGCCATTCAGCAGCCATTGATGTGTTCGTAACATATTGAAACACTGCTGTGGCCAATCAGCCAATATTCTGCATGCTTTTATTATAATTTTTAATTTAAATTTAATTTTTTTTTTTTTGAGTTGAAAATTATTTGGCTCTTAGAAGCGCTGGTGCTGACAGCAATGACCCACATTCATAAATCATAATTATTGGTACATTTTTTTTCTCTTTATCTGTTGTTAAATGTTTTTTTTTTGTTTTTTACATATAGATACCCTACACAGCGTATCTGGATATCTAGAATGAGATTTGAAACATCCACTGATTTAATAGGAAGTTACTGTGCCCGTTAAACAATGCAGGAGATCTCTTCTTAACGTAGAGAGGTTGGTTACATTGTGGCATTTCACATGTTAGTTCAATGGACACACTAGCTGGCTATAGCAATCTCATCGCATTGTCAGCCATTTGCCCGGAAAAAGCAAACAGGTATCCAACGCGTCGGTTTGTTAGCAAACGGATTATCCAAAATGGCCATTTGGCCTTGTAGCTGTTTACGGTCTTGTAATACACTCGACTCCCATTTGCCAGGGGTGTCATTCTATAGACATCTAAGATTCCTACAAATTAAGAGGCAAAACAGCACTATCAACTGCTAAACTATCGACATATTAAAGAATAGCGATAAACCCATCCTGTGCCATATACAGTGATAAAAGTCTTAGTACTCCAATATATTTTGACAAAAAAAAAAAAGTCCCCCCAGGCTTAATACTCTTGCACAATGTCCCGATATGACTTCAAGAGAGTATTTAGGAGATCATTTGAAAGAACGGTTACGTAATCGCTAAACTCAAACAAAAGTCATGTTGCCACCAGAAAACACTAAACAAAACTTGTACATTCAATTCCAAAGGGGTTAAATGGAATGCTTGACCTTAAGGGATATTCTACTAAATATAAAGGATAACATTTTCATATATTAGGCTTCTGAATTTTAAATTTACTCAGAGTTCTCCTTGGGGTACCTATGGAGTTATCTGAAACTTTTCTTTATTTTTCTCTTGTTTTATGAAAAACATTAAAAAAATTTTTGTTTTATAATAAAATTGAAATAAATTAAAAAAATAAATATATAAACTATAAATTTTTATACAAACTTTTGGCTAAAATTTATGAAATTGCTAAAATATATTGCCGTACTAAGACTTTTGCTGTCCACTGTAGATCTTCTCTAAAGATCTTTTATATTGGGCGGTTGGGAATAACGCATCAGTAAGTAAATCCCAGGTTCAGTTAACAGTAATGTGGACTCCTATCTTTCTGTTCTCTCGTTTGGAAATAGATTCTCCACTTAAATTAACAGTAATCCTTCGGCGATGAAGGCAAGCAAGATGAATCGAATCTATCGAATTAATCTAAATTCATAACTGAGAGGAAAGACTTGCAAAACAATGCTAGTGTCCTTCACGACACATTTACTTACTAGGCAGGGAAAATAGGGTCAGCCTCTGATGCCTGGGAATACACGCAGACATCCGGATATCCACGGCATTGAGCACCTCTGTGGAGTAAGAAAAGCTGTTTGAGAAGATGGGAGGAGATGGTGGAGGCACTTCTCAAAGCAAATGGATTTGAGATGGCCTAAATTTTTGTTGGGTAATTACAATGAGTAGTCGCCGTAGTCTAGTAGGTAGTGTCTTGCCTTATTAGACGTGAGGCCACGGTTCAAACCCCAGGTCAGACATCAGACATAAAACGAAATATGAAGAAAACATTTCTTGGGCGACTGCCTCTCAGCAGTCTTCTGGCAAAAAATCTGAGGGTAAATAAAATTGCCATGAAAAAGTTCGGAGTCGATTTTAAACTGTAGGGCTCATGTATAAAATTTACATACACAACGTAAGTGGTGTGAGAAATTAGGTCGTAATCCTGATTGAAGGCTTGTAAGGACCAATTATGTATGTATGTGTGTATGTAATTACAATGAGAAGAAATTTGAGTCTGAGTATATTAAGCAGCCTTTTGTCCGGTCCCTATAGACTCAAGGAACACTTGTTCTGAATGGAGATCGTCTCAAGTCCAATATTTAGATTCTGTTATGAAAAAAATTAATCAACAGAGCATATACTGGTAAACTACATGCATTTCAAAAAAAAGAAAACACGTGCTTATCCATTACTAGGAAGGACATGATCCTTTCTGGCACCTAACAAACAAGATCGTGAATTTGTTTGCGATAACAGAATTGAAGAAGACATTGAAGATTGAGGGCAATACAATAGATAAATACCATGCATGTTGCAGTATTCTAGTACCTCTTCCTTTTTTTTTTTTTTTTTTTTTTTTTTTTTAATAAAAAAAAAAACACCCGAACTACCGATCTAGATTCGCCTGTGTAGACCTTAATCTCAAATATTTTGTCTTACTATATTTTGTCTTACTATGTCAAGGATTCGTATTAGGGATTCACGAAAAAGTGTGTGATAGAAAGGAAGAATTAAGTTCAAGAAATCCCTTAGACAGGAAATCCATATGACAGCTGTAATTAAGATGATAATTGAATTGTCATTTAAGTTCTAAGTTTATAATCACATTCAGGGCCATTATTACAACTTACCGCTAAAGTTGTGTTTATTTAAAGGTAACTTTAGCTAAAGTGAACTTTAAAGTCACTTTTAACTTATTTTCGTTATTACAACCTAATGATAAAATAAAGTTAACTTTTTCAAAAATACGGCAGTGCCGGAGCAATGTCGATAACACTGTTCAATTAAACAAGTTTTTTTTAACGCATTGGCAACGACGGGCTTTGTTTTTTGTTGTATACGCTAATTTTGTTTATATGTATTTGAAGTTGCCATATTGAAAATAATATATAAAACATAAACTTAACTTTAAAAGTTACCGGTAGGATGATCCTCCCTTTAGCTTACGCTCACTTCTACCATATTGTCCACTTATAATAATGAAAAACAATTTATCTGCCCGTTAAAATCCTCTCTTTAGTTAACGGCAAGTTGTAATAATGGCCCTGAGTCGAAGAGTATTTTAAAGTTGATGTCAACCTACAGTAACTTAATTTTATTGAAATTCCGCTTCCAAATGAAGAATTTTACAGTAAAAATTAAGAGAACAAATTACTCCAAAAAAAAGTGTTTATTGGTTCGTATTATTAAAAAAAAAAAACAACAAAAAAGGAAAACATTCATAAATTCCGTACATTTTGTATATTTAACGCGAGATATTTTTTTTTTTTACTTTCAGAAATTATTGTTTTAATGTTATAAAAATTTCTTAATTGCCAAATGGTTACGAGTATTAATGAATTAATGGAAAAATTCAATTAAAATTTTAAGAAATAAATAAAAAAAAAAAATAATTATTTTTTTAATGAAATTAATAAAAGGCACTTAAAATTATTTGTTGAAATTCCTATGGCATGAAATTTCTTTAAAATTACCATATGGATTGTAAATCAAAAGATTTTATTTTCCTGAGAATTCAACTGAAACGGAAAACACATTCAATAGTTTTTTTTTTGACGTAAGTTGCCCCCTAAAAAAACGTAAACACTGCTTGTTGTTTAGCTATTCAACTGAAACTATTCTATTGCCGACCTTTCATATTACAAAGTTTATTGAGAAACACATTAATCAGAACTTCTGTACTCGTCAAAGTAAAGATAAAACCATTTCAGATTCTAAGAGAACGATCTCAATCACAGATTTAGGAACCAAGTATCTAGAGCTTGAATTTGATCGCCTTTAGATATTATGGAATAAACAAATTTTTTTTGAACATATGAAGACCCAGAAGGAAAACTGTTTGAAATACATGGGAGATTGAGCTGCACTGTCTACAGTTCGAAAACCATTAGTCTAGTGATAACATATCTTATCAGGTAGCAAATGGCCTAATGGCGAAAATATTAAATCAGTTTGCCTGAGAGTAACAGAGATGGGAACCAGTACAATATACGGCCAATACGGCCAATAGTGGAGTTGGAAAAAGCTTTGTCAGCCCAGGAATAAATAAACTGAAGTGTTTTTATAGTCAAACTATGTGCGATTTATACATGTGGAAACTGGTTAAGGCATTAAGATCCATACATAGAATCAAGCAACTTTTAAAATCTTGGATGGAGTCTACAAAATATTTAGAGAGAGACGTATACTATGACCATTGACTTGAGTGATTTAACATGTACGTAATGGTAGATACCAAACGTCCCTCATGGGATAGCGATTATATTACCAGTGTGTGTCGTTTAAAGATGTGACTCATTATAAGCTATAAATTTTACTGCAGGGCAGAAAGTTCAGAGAATACTCTTCTACTATGTTGCGGCAAAATTGTCTCCATTGTAGTCGCAAAAGATCAACAGCACTGACCATTTTTCATAGACGACACTTGTGAATAGTAATCGTAGTTATTAGTGGTCGTGCAAAAAAAATATTTCTTTCGGCAAAAAATTCTGAATTGGGTTTAGTGAACTGATTAACATATTGTTACGAAAATGAAAACAGTGTGCCATCGTTTAACGTTAAAAACGATAAATAAAAGCTGCACCAACAACTACACTGACAAATACGGCTAGCTTGAGTTCAAGTAAACCAACAACTACAGTGTGCGAGAGAAGGGGATAGACAAGCAAGCGAACGCACAAACAACAATGTGTACACAGCACAAAAACAACAATGTACTAGCGATAGAGTTCTCGAGAATGCAAGAACACAAACCTTCTACTTCAAGAAAGTTCGTTAGACTGTTTGTGTTGGACTATAAAAGGGCAAGATAAAGCAGACGACGAGTAGTAGTAATTCAGTTAGTCTTTGTGAAGACGCGTTGCGTGTGAAGAGAACAGTCGTGGTTTGAAGATCACCACTATACAGATCTAACGAACAAGTGTTGTTACTTACAAAAAGGTTGTAACCAGAGAAGAATAACGAACAAGTAGTTATGGTTGTAGTTATTGTTGTATAAGTTGGAAACAGTGGCACATAAGATAGTGCGGACAATAAAGAGTTTTAGTGAAAATAAACACATATTTGTTTTTACTTTGTTTGCAATCAACGAACTCATATTTTAAACGTTTTTTTAAAAAGGTAAAAACGTAACCATATGCAAAGACTGACGCCATTTATTATGAAAAAATTGCTGAAGATAACTCCTCTTACTGAATTTGTACAATCAATCGTAAATATAGACTTTTACAATACGTTTAGTATCTGTCATATACAGATTATATGACACAGTATGGGCGAGAGATGAGATTATTTAACAGTCAGTGCTAATTCAAGAGCCGTTTAGTTTCTTGGTGCTGTAGAAGGTGTAAATCAAATCTTAGCTTCATTCCAAAAGCATTAAGTATTGCTGAGCCTTCATTACAAAGCGTTTCAATGTCTTTCAATTATTTTTTTTATTTCATTGTTTTTTTTTTTTAATTTCTTTTCTAAATTTAATATATAAAATTCTCGCGTCACGGTGTTAGTGGTTAAACTCCTCCGAAATGGATCGACCGATTTTAATGAAATTTTGTGTGCATATCGGGTAGGTCTGAGAATCGGACAACATCCATTTTTCATATCCCTAAATGTTCAGAGGGCGTGGCAAATCGTTAAAATTGAATATTTAAGCACATATTGATCGTAGACGAATAAAATTTGGTGGGTAAGTTCGTAGAGTGGATATCGACAATCCCACCAAAAATGGGCGTGACAACCCTCTCCCTTCAAGTGATACTTATAACTCTTAAACTACTGAACCGATTTTATCCATTCTTTTTTTGTTCGAAAGCTTATCAGGTTTAGATGATTTAAAAAAAATTCGATATATGTAGCAAAAAGTAGGCGTGGCAAACCTTTAAAATTAAATATTTAGAGACATAGTGATCGTAGATGAATGCAATTTGGTGGATAAGTTCGTAGAGTCGATATCGACAAACTCACCAAAAATGGGCGTGGCAACCCTCCCCCTTTAAAAGATACCTATAAGTCGGCTAATTCGATGGTTTATAACTACATATACATAGACATACATAACATGTATGTCTGTTAGTTTTTGTTTTGAAGCGAGTACAACAACTACAACTTCGTCAGCGCTACCCATGATTCGGACCTCTTATTGTTATTCTTTGTATGCCTCAACTAAATAAAGTACCGACTTCGATTAAATTTTTAACTAGATAGATAGATCCACACACTTATAGTAAGTTAGTTATTTTTATATAACTGTTTTATGCAGCGTATTACAATAAATACATAATGTGACCTGTTTTGGGCAATAAAAAAATCAATTTTGTACGGGACGAAGTTCGCCGGGTCAGCTAGTTTCTTTATATTATTTTATGTTTTTTAATTTTCTTTATTTTTCTTTTTATTTATTTTTATTTTTAATTTTCTTTGTAAATTTTTTTTAATTTTTTTTTTTTTTTACGTTTCAATAGAATTTTTGAGAAAATTGTTATAAAATTTCAATTGAAATTTTTAATTTTATGCAAATTCTAATAAATTTAAACTTTACATTGGCAAATTGGTTTCAAATGAAAATAAAACTTTAAATTACCAGAACTGTATACTTTTAAATCAGGTGAAATACAAACAAAACTGTTTTTTAGAAAAATAAATTGGCATTTCAAAGAAAGAACAATTAATTGCTTAACTTTTTGAAAATCCAATAAAAAGTTCAATAAACTGTTAAAGGAAAGGTTCAAGGAACAAAATACTCTCCAAAAATTATCACCCTAACCTAAAAAATTACCTAGCAGTAAAAAAAAAAAAAAAAAAAAAAAAAAAAAAAAAAAAAGGACGAAAACTTCAAATGGCAACAAAACAAAAATAAATGAATTTAATTTCGTTAAAAGGCAAATCACATGATAAGACTAAAGGAATTTTCAAAATATTCTTTTAGGGTCCGTTGGAAAGAAAACTTTTATGGTTAATGGTTTGAAACCATAACGTAAATATGGATTAATAAACTGTGGTAAAAGCGAGCAACAACTAGACTAATTAATAGTTAAATTAAACACAAATACGAAGACAAACATTTATAACCACATTTTTTATAATCGAAAATAAAAAAAAAAACAAAAAAAAATGTGCCCAAAAACCTTATTAAGCAAGCCGAACTAAATGTTTTGAAAACTGAAGGACATTTTACGGTATTTGAATAAGAAAAAAACAAGAGAATGAAAACAATCTTTCAAATTGAAATGTAAATTATTAATGCAACACACTGCCACCATTCCATTCTTTCGGATGGTAGCCTTAATTTTTATTAATTTTTTCCATCACTTTTAATCAAAAAATCCAAAGATGGTTGACGTTGGCGGCACGGGGCTTGATTCGGCTCTATTTTCATTTATTTTAATATTCAATTTTAAAAATCTTGGTTTCTTCCAACCGTTCACAACACAACAGAGCAGCAGCAGCAGCATCGCCAACATAAGATTCTTATGGAAAAAGAAAAGAAAATTTACTCAAGAAAACTAAGAAATGGAAATAAATGGGGGGAAAACACAAAACACAAGACAAAAAATGTCCTTAGGATATTAAAAACGACAAAAAAAAAAACGAAACAAAACAAAATAAATAAACGAAAGGGAAGGACATAAAAAATAATTTGTTGTTGAGAATGAATTTTTGTGAAAGGCTCACGAAGCAAGAAAATCCATCAACAACCAGAGTAAATAATATGAAGACAAGAATTTTTCTTTTCAGTTGTTGTTTCTGTCTTCTTATTGAAAAACAAAAATGAGAAAAAGGACTTGAATGTGAATGTCATGTCATCTAAGTATGTGTACATGAGAACAGAGGAAATTGGAATGGCTTTTGTAATAAATCATCAGATTAAATATTCATGTGCCTACATGTGTGAAAAGTTTCCATATGAAAATATCACGCAAATCTTAAAGAGCAGATCAATAACAACTAAAGCTATTGTATGAGAAATAGTTTGATAGCAATATCAGCTATGATAACACGAGACTTAACCAATTAGAGCTAAAACTGATTGATAAAGTCAAGTTCTTCGATATGATTTCGACTGAAAAAAAAAAAACTTTCTATCGGGAGATCATTAATCATATTCCATGTAAGAAGGATGCAGAAATTTTCACCGAACCTAGTAAAATCATAAAATCTCTTTGTTAGGCGTAAGATAAAGACAGCAATAGTTACACTAATTATTACAGATGTGCAAGCTTACTAGCTCTACTCTACTGAGCATATGGCAGACAGTTTCATATCAGAGATCAGCAATGAATCGTTTTTCCGCTACTCATAAGCACTCATGCAATTTTGAGTATGAGTGAATCAACAGAATTGAAATTCAACTACTCTGATTCATTCGTACTCGCTACAGCATTGATTTATAAGTATAGGTTACAATGAGTATGAGTACAACGTTGACATCAAACTCACAACATTCGATTCATTGTTTGATTCATACGCCTACTCATTCTGATTCATAAATTTAGAAAAATACTTATAATACTTATAAGTGATTCGAGTGGCTCGAATCATTCATCAAAATTTACAGCCTTTGTTATTGTTGCATATGCAAACAAAGAAGAATGGAAAGACAAAGACAACAAGCAAAGCATACACACAATCTTCTTGTGAGTATAGTAGTGTTCGTACGCGAATCATACTTATTTTGTGCTTCGTGTAAATGTTAAGTAGAAACGAGTCGAAGTCAATAACATCATGCGTATTGTTAAGTATGAATACGACGAGTACTTCCAACTTTGAGTATGAGTAGTATGAGTATCTTATTAAAATAAGTATGAATGCGTATAAGTATCAGAAATAATAAGTATGACTCGAATCTACTCATCGTTTTGAATACTCGTTGCTGATCTCTGTTTCATATTCCCCCTAATATGAATTGTAACAATTCTTCCGTGTCTCTCGTTTGACAATAGCCAGACTAACATATCCCACGCTTATGCATACATCTCCTAAAGAATATCATCCCTTTTTATATGGAATAGTGGCACATTTTTCCTTGACTCTTGTCTGAACAAAGAAGGTAATTAAGTAGCTGCCTAATAAACAAGTTTCTGGTTGCAGAAAATCAAACGTGTCTGTCTCAAGACACCCTTTCGATCTTTACTGCAAAGTACCTTTAGGCATTACATACAGTAAGGATTACGACCTAGCTTCTCACACCACATATGTTGTGTGTGTGTGCATTAATTTTATACATGAGTGGCGGGACCTACAGTTTAAAGTCGACTCCGAACGACAGATTTTTGAGAAACTTTTCATGGCAATTTTATTTATTCTCATAATTTTTGCCAGAAATCTGCTGAGAGGAAGTCGCTGAAGGAATATTTCTTAAATTTCGTTTTATTGGAAATGTCTGGCCTGGGGTTTGAGCCGTGGCCTTACGACTAATAAACCAACATACTACCTACTAGACTACGTAAACCAAACTTTTTGGAGAATAAATCTTCACTTGGGAAACTTCTCAAAGCAAGAAACTTCGATTTAAGAACTTTCGGTATTACTTTTTTAAAATATTGTCGGGGAAATACGATCTGACAACTTTCCTACACTTGCTAATAGCGCTCAACTTACCTACAATAGCGGTCGGGCGACTGAGACTGAATCGTGAGTTTAATTTGCATCTCCCCTACAGAAAGAATGTAATTAAGATTGCAAAAAAAGTGACCATAGCTGTAAGAAAGCAGTGATTAAAATTTGAAATGCCTACCATGCTTTATGATGTTCATGTTTGGCGGACGATGTGCAAATATCAGTGTTGAAAAACAGTCAGGGTGTGCAGCCATTCAAATGCTTCATTCGAACTTAGCCATTTACATAGTCCTTCTTTCACTTTCTATTAAAGCAGTGGCCAATTAACTCCTGGTCCAACATTGCCTAAGGATAGTAGTAGAGTGGTAGATACATTCGAGGTAACTACGTGATTCCTTATAGTTTCCTCGATAGCAGATTGAACCTCAAGATTTCAAATAGAATCTTCTGGTTTGAAAATCCAAAAGGTCTATACTAATAGCTCCCAAATGCTGGGCAGAGTATACTAAGCTCTCTATGAATGTATATGTCTTAAGGCTTCTGATGTTAGACTTTTGTAAAGTATGCCTGAACACTGCGGTGTATTTCAAGAGAAGCACATGGCCATACATTACGCTTGTTGGGTAATGAAATTTTCCCTGAAAATCTTCTAACTTACACAGGCAGCCAAACGGTAACTAAATTCCTTACGAAAGTTATATCGACATTCGTCCTCCTCCATGAATACCAGAAATTTCTTAGGAAAATTTCGAACCTATTTTATAAGGATTTCAATAATAGAGATATCGTTGGAAATGGGGTGTAAGATAAACTACCCAGCACAGATGGAGCGCCCTCAAATTTCCAAACTGTTACTTCTGCTGCTCTTCCAATTGGCTCAGCTAAACTAAGTATCTTCCGGTCGATGTAAAGGAAAGTCCAACATTGTTGGCAGCATGATAGTACGAGCCGTATTTCCCGGTATTACTGGACTAATCTACGGGGTAGGTCATCTACACACAACTCATGCCACAATTGATTTACTGAGTCAAACGTTTGAAGGCCGTTTAATTAGCCGAAATGCTGATGTCAATTGGCCGCTAAGAAGCTGCGATTTGACACCGATATACTATGTTCAGACAGGCACTTTTATTGAGGCAATATTCGTTTATTTGGTTGTTTTAATTTTTTTTTTTTTTTTGTCGTTGTTGACATTTGAGTTGTCAAATATCAATTGTAAGTGTTCGGAAAATTGTAATATGCTCACTGAACGTACTTCTGACAGTGCTGCATTTTAAGTTTTACTCAATATTATAACAATTAACGTATTTATTGTGTAATAATTAATTTAAACTTTATATGAAATATTGAGCTCAATAATGGTGTTTATTGCGATTTACGCAATAAAAGTGCCTGTCTGAACATAGTATTAGACTATTTTCTGTGGGGCGCCGTTAAAAGAAAGTGTTATGCCGACAAACCAAAGACAGTTGAACATTTGGAAGCCAACATTCGTGACGCCATTGCAGTTTTCTATACAAAGCATTTAAGTCCCGGATTGAATATTAGTTTGCGTCACCACAATACATGTAACCTGGGGCTTTTTAAAAAAGTAATGTGAGCTTTAAACGATGTCTTCTGACCATTATTTAATGTATGCTTATGCGAGAAGGTGAATAAAGAAAGATAATGAAAAAAACGTCCTTGCTTTAAAAAATGTCTTTCCAATTTTTTTTTTCCTTCCGCAATAACTTTTAAAAATTAAATTTTCCAAATGAATATGAAAAAAAATGATTTCTGGACTTTTTTGAAGCGTGTTTGGAAGCAGAAATAATGATGAAAAAATTCCAAGCGTTTCAATATGCTTTTTTAAGGACATTCGTAATGAAAAATTCATAATACATACAAGTAACTAAAACACAGTGTCAGTTGTAATTATTATGAATTAAGAATTTTTTTTCCATCGAATTAAATAAAAAGCCATGTATGAAAATGTTGTAAACTTACCGTGAATATGGCCGAAATGATTTCTTTTGCTTTTCAACTGTAAATATAATTAAAAATAAAGCAAAAAAAAGATAAATTAATAAAATGCATCGTATCT
Source organism: Sarcophaga caerulescens (assembly GCA_927399465.1). Classification (NCBI taxonomy): domain Eukaryota; kingdom Metazoa; phylum Arthropoda; class Insecta; order Diptera; family Sarcophagidae; genus Sarcophaga; species Sarcophaga caerulescens. The sequence continues at coordinate 34,107,719 of OV656872.1, read as the reverse complement.
GTAATTATTTTTTTATTTAAATGAATTAAAATAAAAATGCAATTGAATATCCTCACACGCTTTTAAATATTATTCTCAATGACTTTTTCTTTTTCCCGGCATTATTTTTCCCGGACTTAATTTCATAAAATATTTCCATTTTTTACGTCATTGTAAGACGGCTGACCTGTATATACAATTCACATTTAATTTAATTAAATCACAACAAAAACAACAACGAAAAACAAATGATTTTTTTCATTTCCATTCATCTGCACTCATCATACAAAGGATTCAGTGAAAAGGAAACTTTAAGCGGATGTATTACAATGTCAGTCAGCGTAAGTATGCAAGAGCGTGTATCCATTTATGGCAGTTGAATCTGGTTTATGTCGACACATTTCCATATACATACATACGTAAACGTAAAATTCAATTTAAAACTCAATTAATGGTAAATTTAATATTCATTATACGCCCCATTTTATTGGAATTTTTTTCATAATATTTATGTGAAAAAAACTCACAAAAAAAGTTCATGAATTTTCCGTTAAATTTAAATCCTTTCTTAAGGTTGACAATTTTGAAACACCCATACAAGAGGTGCTATGTACTTGCCAGTTTATTTGTGGAAAAATTTTAAAAATACCAAGAACAACGCCCAGTTATTTTAGAAAATTATTATCTTTCATCCTGTAATTTGGAAGATTTACATCCTAAAATTATTATCACGCGTAGGATAACACAATGAAAGGATACCAATTTCAGGCATTTGGTAAAGCAAAAAAAATCATTGCAATTAATTTTTTTTTTATTTTCAAAGTTTAAAGTTCATAGGTCAGGTTTGTGGGCGCTAGGCATAATTGGGGTGAGCTCTGATCGACCGTAGTTGATTTCTGAACAGTGTAAACAAGGCATTCGCTTCATCCCCCTTTAAAAAATTATCTAATTTTTCCTCTTTAAAGGGTTTTCCCCAAAATGGAAATGAGCGGGTTCTATACAAAAACAGGGTTTCATTTCAGAGGAACCAGAGAACAACAGGACTAGCTTCAGACTAAAGGTTAATCAGTCTGCTCCTCAAGTCGAAGTATCCGTTATCTGTGAACTGAACATGGGACTGCCACATAGCATTGCTACTCTTTCTAATATTTTCTTGGAGACTGTAGCATTTGTGGACATTTTTTTTTTATCTTTCATCTTTTTGTCTTCTACAGGAGTGAAATTCCACATACAAAGCAGTTACTAGAATGATTTCCATCGAACGATGTCATCCACTTTCTTTGTCAATGTCCATCTCTTGCGAGGTGCATGCACCGTAATTGAGTCAACATAAATTTATATCAGGGATATAGCTTCATATAATAGACTTTAAGGCTGGTTTCCAGCATAGGATGGTCGTGCTTTTAATGTGTAGGGCTTGCGGTGGCCAACTTCCTCACTTCCTGAGTTTGGTGGAATTCGGTCAGTACAGGGACTAAGCTTATCTGTGGCTTCACAACGGGCCGCTATACATGCTTAAGGGTATTTTGGTAATCAAAGCTATCACTTCGACCTAACCTAACCTACTAGAATAGTAGCAAAACAATTTTATTGTCTAGACACAATGCTCTCTGTGAAAATGTATTGGGTGGAGTAATGAGAAACCTTTTTCCTTCTGATGGTGTTCGTAGTTGAAATTATCTTCTCTGCTGGGGTAACAGGATTCGGGGACCTTCGTAGTTTAGTTTAATTTTCATAAATTCAAAACCCATTCTGACATTTTTTCGATCATTTTCGTGGTTTGAATGAGAATTTCACGGATTTGTAGCCCTGCATTTTACCCATTCCACCATGTTCACCTCCATTTTATGTGTGGCAAATACCATATAATCGAAGCCTCAGTTAGATTCGACAGTCACAGACATTTCTAAATACAATGGCATGGCATTCACTAACAGTCTAACTACAGCTGGTACTAATTCGCTGGAGCCTGGTAGGCCAGAGAACTTGTCTGCGTCATAACAAGTCAAATTTAGATCCTTATTTGATAATTTGCTTTTAGCAATATCTACATAGGCTACATACGTATAGCGATTGTTGGTATTTTTGCAGGGCCTGTAAGAAATTAGAGAAGAATAAAACTTTCTCTAACAACAAATACGTTAGTTCATCAGAACTTCCAAATGATTTGATTGGGATTGAGACACTTAAAACACAGTCTAATCAATACTGATTGTAGTCGCCGTAGTCTAGTAGGTACACAGAAAGAAAAACGGCGTGCTAAAATCAACTTTTCTATTCTCAATTTAAGCCAAAAAACGTGCTTGAAAAATTAAGCCCGTTTGGCTTAAAACAAGCAAAAAACGGGATTGATGTGAAAAACTAAGCCTTATATTACTAAAATCAACACTAAAAAGCTCAAATCTATCTAAAAAAGTGTAATTTTGACTTATTTGTTATTTGAGTTATGGAATTGTGGGTTTTAAGTTCAAAAGTAAAAATTTTAATAATTCTCATTTAGTTCATGTGTTTTATACAATATATATCCAACAAAATTTCGTATTTTTCGCAAGTTGCATTTCTTTGGTAGATGACTTGGATTATTCCGGTCGATGACTTGCATTTTTTTGTGTAGATGACTTGCATTTTTTCAAATCAATCGATTTTAGGATTAAATCAAGTACGATTTCGAGCTCAAATCAAGTTCAAAATTCTTGAAACAAGCTCGTTTTTGGAAAAATTTGGGTTTAAATCAAGTATAATTTAGGGCTTAAATCAAGTTCATTGTGCTCGAATAAAGTACGATTTGCCTCAATTCGATCCCATTTATAAGTTAATCTAGCCTAAATCAACTTTATAATTCTTGAAACAAGTGCGCTTAAGGATTACTTCAACTTCTGATTCTCTTGAATCAAGTACGAATTCGATCTTAAATCAAGAAAAAATATGCTTAAACCAAATACATGATGAGATCACTTTGATCCCAAAAAGGCTTAAATCGCGCTAAAATCAACACTTTTGTACTTGGCTGATTCGGGCTTGATTCAACTCTTTTGTACTTGATTCAAGCCAAACCGTACTTACCGTACTATTGTGACCGATATGGATTGATTCAAGCCCGGATGGCTTGATTCTTTTTTTCAGTGTAGTGTGTTGACTTGCTAGACAAGAGGCATCGGTTCAAACCCCAGCTCAGACGTCTCCCACAAAACGAAATATGAAAAAATGTTTCTTCTTCTTGGCAAAAACTCTGAGAGTAAATAAAATTGCCATGAAAAATTTTCACAAAAATCTGACGTTCAGAGTCTACTTTAAATTGCAGATCCCACCACTCATTTATAAAATTAATACACACAACAAGCTAGATTGTAATCCTGACTGAAAGGTTGTAATGACCAATGTAATCAATACTCATATAATGTCAGGAGAGTACGCATTTTGGTTATAACGATCCATACCATTAAATCCACTCATAGGCAGAATCTAGTTCTTAGGCAGTTGTAAGGATATGAGAGAGCATTAAGTTCTTTCAGAGTGTCTGAATTTCTGAAATCCATGACATTTACTAAAATTTTTCGCTTGGATGACAGCACGACTGATGTGATTGCATTGATAATGCATGATGAATGAATAGTAGTCTTAGAGATAAGTTAGAGAAGACTGAACTGATTTCTTCTATAAGAAGTAACGAACACAAATGGTCTTCAATGCATTACACCTCGTACCAGATAAGTGATCCAATTTTTTCTAAATTTTAAGAACTGTGTCGAGCTTTTCGATATTCAAAAGAATTTCTAAAAATGTTAAATGGAAATAGCAACCGTGTTGAAGCAAAGTGTAATGTTCGTAAATGCAGTTGCAGAATGACAAGAACTGGAATGCACTTGTCATTAAGAAATTCGCATTTAGGAAAGAGCATGCAATAGGAGACCAGCCACAACACATTTGTTTTAGAATTATTAATGGGAACGTTGGCTGCTTAAATTAAATTAAAATTTTATTTGTTTTTAAAATTTTGGTTTTAAAATTTTTAAAATCACAAACCACACTTGCTTTTCAAATTGGATTTTTTGTCTTTTGCAAAATTCCATCACAACAGCATTTAAATCGTAAAAGTTTGCACTTAAAATATTCAAACCACAGACATGAAATGGAAACACTCAAACCGAAATATGTACGTACCAGAGACACCCAATGAAAGCCAGCAGCCAGGCATTGATTGTTTTTTTTTTGAATTCAGCCTGCATGCACTGTTGCTAAACAAACAGACAAGAAAAGCAGTGTTGTTCTGAGGAAGCAACATAAAACTCTTTAGAAACTTAAACAAAATGAACAACAACAACAAAAGCTTAATAATCTAAAATAGCAAAGCCAGCATATTTGACGAGTGGTCTGTCCTATAGACTCGAGACACACTCAGACGCTGCTGAGTGAGTTAAACTAGAGTTTTTTGGAAAAATATTGTTAAGAAAGCCAAACGAAATTCTGATATTCAGACACCACCTTCATCAGAGCATTAGAAAAATTGGAATTATTTTGCACATCCTTTTTGTTCTTGTTTTTGTTCGTTTCTTTTCCATTTCGGTAATTTAAATGCATTTGGAAAGTATTTACTTTGAAAATGAATGGAAAACAAACAAAAAAAAATTATTCGAACACAAATGGCTGTTGAACGGCTGACTGACTCAATGGCCAAATGTTTGTTGAATGGTTGGTTTGGTTGTTTGACTGGCTGGTATTTTATTTGGCCTGTTGGCCATGTCTGTTCCGGGGCTTAGTTTGATGGTATTTTGTATTTTGTTTGGCATTTATAGTGCAAACAATTTAAAATGCTTACCTCAGTAAAATCCCTTGTATTACGTTTTCCCAACCAGTCATGTGGAAAACATCAGGACGAAAACATAAATTTTTTTTTAACCATGTATTCTGAAGTCGCCCTCACCGATATGTGAATGTTTTTACAGATATTTTCAGTGTGTTTAAATAATTGAAAAAAAAAACAAATGTTTTCAGGACTTTTTGTGCAATTACGTGGCAGCACGTTGCAATCCTTTTCCCTTACTATTGCACGTTGTAGCCAAGGGAAATGAACACGAATGAATGTTGAAAAGAGAGTCCTGATATTTTATTTGTTTTTTTTTTATTTATTTTTGGTTTTTCTTTCCAAAGTTTTTTTGTGGTTTTAATTTGATGGTATTATTGTTTGTTTATTCGTATAATTACCTGAATTAATGCTGTTGTCTAGCCACAGGATCATAAGGGAATACATACTTCAAAACACGCATAGACACACTCGCCTACTCTAGAGGAAGTACCCACGAAAAATGTTGTTCTTTAACAAGTTGTAACAGTTGCTGGCATACGCAATTAAAGATGGCAAATAAAACTGAGAATTGATGGCTATTAGAGGATAAAGATTTCAAGGATACCAACTGACGGTAAATACGAATACAAAATTGAAAATTTGTGAAAGTAACGAAAGTATGCCTCAGATTATATTTTCCATTTCCAAACATCAATAAATAACATGGTTAGCTGTATGAAAACTATCGATATCGATAACTAAGAGTTGACAATTAAGAATGTTAAATTTCAACAAGGTTTGACAACAAAGTTTGACAACAAAGTTTGACCACAAGGTTTGACCACAAGGCTTCACAACTCATAATAAATGGTTTAATGCGAAAACAACGCTTTTAAATAACCTGGTAGTATGGATATTTTTAACTACATGCTATCGATATCGATAACTATGATAGCTAAGAATGTTATGCTGAGTTGAATTTCTTTACAACAGAGTTTGACAAGTCATCATAAATGATGCAACACCAAAACAACTCTTCTAAATGTACGTCATCACATATGAACACACATGGAAAGTCTGTTCAAGGTTATGGAAAGTGGGGTTAACTTTTCGCAGTATTTATTCTATTGGCGATCGGTTAGCATTACTCTCCGAAATATGGAATTTTACATTTCACTCGGAACATTTCCTAAGCGTTTAATGCATAGGACGATACACTTTTACCAAAAAGTTGACCTTTTCGGTATCAGCAGTTATTTCTTTGAGTTTTTAGAAACCTTTTTGAAGGATCGGATTCCAAGGTTCAATTCTTTCTTCAAATCTGTACGACATATTTGGGATACAGGAAATAGCAAATGCGGTTATCCATAAGAAACTGTTTTTAAGAACTCACAGTCAGTCAGTCTTTGTGCACATAAACTTCGTTTTATGTTCTGAAGAGACGAAAACTTTTGCAGACAAAACGTTTTTGCTGAGGCCAACATATTTTTTTTTGTTAAAACTAACAATAGAAGCACTCAAGTTTTATGGTTTCTTAAAAATTTAGCACAGAATACTTCATCCTATCTAAGCTCCTTACTATTTACAACTTCAATATGAGAGGAAAATGGTACGCAATACTACGTTGTGTGGATTGATGTCTCGTAGTCAATTTGTATGAGGGAACTCCAACAACTTTTTAGTGCCAGTAGGTTACCCACTTCTATTGATTCATTAGAACAACGCCGAAGTAGGGCTTGTATTTAATCAATACCACAAAGTTATGCTTACTTACTTAACTTCTTAATTGGTCATTACAACCCTTTTGTCAGGATTACGATCTCCCTTCACACGCTATTCATGATGTGTGTGTTAATTTCTTCCAAAAGTGATGGAATCTACAGTTTGAAGTCGACTTCGAACGACTGGTTTTTGTGAAACTTCTTCTCATGGTAATTTTATTCACTCTTTGAGTCTTTGCCAGAAGAATGCTGAGAGAAATCGCATAAGGAATATTTGTGATCGTTTATTTGAGATGTCAGAGCTGCAGATGTTTGAACCGCGACCACGTGCTTAATAAGCCAACACCATACATACTAGATGCTTTAGTGAAATAAAGGGAAAATCTTATAACTTTATGTCCTTTTCCAGGAGAAGCACATTCGTTTGTAACCGACTGACCAGACCAGTGGATTGTGAAACGTATTACAGAAGGAAATCATTCGCTGGAGTCCTTATTCGCATACTACTACCCCCTTCCTTTTCCATCGTATCAAACTATTTTGAACATACTACACTATTCAAGAGAAGGGGCCCATCTCTTAAGTTGACTTAAAAGCCCCAATCTTAAGCATTCAGGAATTGCCTGAAAAAAATTAACCTTTGTATAAATTTGATTGACTATATAGTCTCGCAATTTGCTTCAATTAATCTGAAGTATGCTGCAGTTTATGTTCAACAGAATAAAAAAGCAATTAAACCAGCTTTGAAATGTGTTCCACTATGCTGTCTATTGCAATTAAAGGTCGTTGCACATAAAATAACAAGAGTGTCACGACGCTGCAGGCACCAGATTGTGGTGTAAACTATAAAAATTATTGAATTTTTAGGTCAAACATTCAAATTGAATATACAATCAACGACAGTAAAAACTTGATAGAAAGAATTTTTTTTTTATTTTGAATTTCAGATGACTTTAGGCAAACCAAACAAGTTCAAATTGTTTTCATTCTTAAAGTGTAAAAAAAATGAAAATTGAAAATATTTTTCGATATCTGCAAGTGTTGTTGTCGTTGTTATTTTAACAACAAAAATTGTTGTTCAACATGCATAAAATTTTATTGTGTTCAATGATTATCTACAACAAGCAAGTGCGAGTGCAAGTGTGAGTGTGGAATCTCTATACGTTGCAAAGAACACATTCGAATATAACAGGCGGCATTTAAGCCGTAGCATCTGTGGTCGTGGGCTGTGGTTTATTATCGTAAGAGTAGTAATCTTGTGCTGCCACAACAACAACAACAACAACGAACAAAAACCAATAACACATACAACAATAACAGTTGGAAATTTGACTACCGTCATAACCGCATTATCGACCCGTCTTGTTATAGGCCACATGAAAAGTCTGTCTGTCTCACACTGAGTTATTCAAAAATCATTTTGTCGGCACTTATGAATATGCTGCTGTGAGCAACGTGTTAAGAATTAATTCCAGTATGATCCCCAAAACATTAAACCTCCACCCAATTAGTGGAATTAAGGCTAAAAGTAAGAGAAGTTTTTCTTTTTCAGCTACCATACAAATGTACATACGACATACGGCCATACGGCAGTATGTATAGTTGTAGATATCACAACAAAGGTAGCTATTGTGGATTTTGCCATAGCTATTCTTCGCATTGATAAATGCCAAAGACAATATAAATTCATGCCGTAAAGCTATGAACTCTAATGGACATTGTACATAGCATGTCGTAGTCTATTATACAAACTATTTTAATGGTAAACTAGAATATTTTCATTTCACCCGAGAAAAAAAAAACAAACGAATTTGAAATGTTTACTATTGTATGGTGAATCCTTTTCTCGTATTAAATAGCTTACGGTATTCTTAACTTTTTATTTTCTAACCAAAAACTAAAAAAATATGGGACATGTTAACCTTTTCTTAAATCCGTTTGAAGTCATTTTAAAATTTTCAACTAAAATCCCTAGGATTTCCTCTAATTCTTGTTAAGTGTTTAGGAAAACATTTTAATGAGAGGAAAAGCGAATTCATTTTTATGTAAAGTAAAGTTAAATGGCTTAACAAATCAGATTAAAAAAAACTTTCTCCATTTGTTGTTTTATTCTTCTCTTGCATAGTGTTATACTATGTTCAGACAGGCACTTTTATTGAGTCAATATTCGTTTATTTGAGTACAATATTTTAAGTGTTCAGACACATAATATACGCAATATTTATTTGACAGTGGTAAAGAAAACAGCTGGTTGTTTCAACAACATTGTTTTTATTTTGTTTTTTTGTTATGTTGTTTTTCTTTTTTGATTTGCTTTTTTTTTTTTTTTTTTTTTTTTTTTGTTTGTAGTTGTTGACATTTGAGTTGTCTAATATCAATTGAAAGTGTTCGGAAAAGTGTAATATGCTCACTGAAAGTACTTATGGCAGTGCTGTATTTTAAGTTTTACTCAATATTATAACAATTTTCGTATTTATTGCGCAATAATTAATTGAAACTTTATATGAAATATTGAGCTCAATAATGGCGTTTATTGCGATTTACGCCGTGCTTGCCGTTCATAGGCAAGTTCACTTGGTGGCCATATGGCCCATTATGTTACCCAGTGTAAGGTAAGCCCCATGTCATCTTCCGTTAGTGGTGTGTTTAAACCGCCTCGAGTTCTGGATGAAACCAGCCAATTCCCTTAGTGGCACGTTCCCCATCGTGCCCAGATCTTCTAACGTTCTGTCATCCAAAAACCGATGACGTCTATGCTGAAGTGCAAGGCACTCGCATAAAAGGTGTTGCACCGATTCCGTTTCCTTTACATCATGGCAGCAATTGTTAACGGAAATGGAATACGATTTAAAATGTTTACTAAAGGAAAAGACATTAAATAGTAAACATTGAGTGAGAAACACCAAGATCCACACACGCAGAAATTGCGCGGAAGTAAAAAAAGTTCTCCAAGTATAATTGTTTGCATAATTGTCTCATGACAAACTTGCTCCTTAAAGCCCAACTCAAAATAATGACGAAATTGTATACTGAAAAACAGAAAATTGTTGTTTGTTTGCTTGGCCTCAGCACGGCAAGATATCTGCTACGATTTTAAACTTTTTTTTTTCGAAAATTTTCAACCAACAAAGCATCATTTGGAGGAAGTTTATAACGCTTTACTTTGAAAAAAGCTGTGCAGCTGAGGTAATTCGATTGTTCTTGAAAGATTATCCTGCAAGAAAAGCAGTGAATTCCAGACATAGGCCGTGTAAATAACATCTACAGCTGTCTTTTGTTACAGAAAGCAGTTCGTTTAGGGAATTTCCTGTTTCACTGAAAACTGTTCGACTTCATGGGGCTTTAGGTCTTTTTCTTCTTTTAAACTCTTATGGATGCCATTCGACAGTGTATGCATCCGTTCCATTGATTTTGGCGGATAAGAGATGGAAGAAAATGGCTAAAAAGGTTGGCAAATAATAGTTTAAAGACGACGGGTAGTAGGCAATAATCCACGAAGATTATTGTTTAAACTTGAGAACACAAGTAGCAATTTCAAAACGCAGCCCAATTCACCCAAAAGCAAGGAAACAGAATATCATACGAGTTAAAGCCTAAGGGAACTTGAAATGCAATTTTGTATATCCGAAATGATCTTTGATTGCTGTGAAATAATTACGGTTTCGTTACGATAATCCAAAGCAGCATATTACTCCTTTGTGACATGTATTTAGGAAATGTTACAAAAAATACTAAAAAGAGTAAGAATTGCGATCTTGGCATCTAAAAATTTGACGCGGAATCTATTTTTCTGTACACCAAGCAATGCCTTGATTTCAATATCTCGCTGTATTTAATGTTCATCGACTTTTAATAAGAATACGGCACGATTTGTGAAACGGGCAATGGTGTCGTAAAGGTTTAAAAAAAAAATATTGATCCGCAAACTGCGCAAGAATGCTACCTGCTACTGTTTACAATAATCACAATGAGATCCTGCCCATCGATATCAAGGCTGATGTGTCCTCAACACTACAATTCATTTTAGATTTTTGATGCAAAAGCTGATAGCCACGCCGGTATTTGATGCGGATAACATAGGTCACATGACATACAGGAAAAATGCAAAAGTAGGAAGGACTGTTTCAATTTAAACGTTTTACACTGAGCTCCATAAGTGAGTCAACACCCACTATAATTTTAAATTTTCTATTATAAAAAATATACTTGTAGCACAACAATAATTGAATTGTTGTTTTTGTTTTAACATTTTATAAGTAATAAATAAACGTTTTTATTTTTCGAAATTTATTCGACTATTCTCATTTACTTTTCTCGCTATCCTAAGAAAATGAATTATTTCAGTGGTGTTTACTTACTTTTGGCGCTCAGTGTAAATATCAGAGAACTGATATTGCTGACAATGGCCATCAGTTTATACAAATTTTTAGTTTTATAATAATACTATCGATAAACGTCTAAAATAAAATATTTGTTCAAATACTACAGCATAACTTGCCATACTGCACTCATACTAACTCATACTAACACACATGTTGACCCCTAGTCAACTACTAGAAAGCAACAACAAATAATTTTTAATATTCTTTGAAAACTAAAATTTTAAAAACTCAAATACATACACACAATCATAATGCAGGAATACAAAATAGGAAATGAAAATAAGAAAAAGAATTCCAATTACAAATCTCATAATGGTTGAAGGACCTGCAAAAACAAACTATGACCAGCAGTAGATATACATACAGATGGTTGGTTGAATTTTGGTTTCTCTTTTACTCTGTTTGTTTCTTTATTCTTTTTTTTTTTGTGTAAATATTTGCAAATAAATACTGGAATTAATGTCGGCGTCATAGTTTTATGTCTGCAGTTTAAATTTTTCATATTTTTTCTGTTTTTTACATCTCTACTGCAGCCTTTACTATTTATTCTCTTTGCACCAGCATAAACTCCCAGTTAAGGCCAGAGTTGAACTGAAATAAATGTTTTAATACGTTTTCTATGTATATGTGAAGATAAATTAGTATTTAATATTATTTTAATTTAGTTAGAAAAAATAGAAACCAAAATTTTTCAGGTTCTACGGCATGTTCTCAAAGTGGAATCAGAAGACTTTGAAGAAAACCACGAATACTATTTATTCTATTCATTCTAATATTGTTACATACATACCTACATAATTGGTCATTACAATCCTGCAGTTAGGATTACGACCTAGCTTCTCACACCACCTATGTTATGTGAGTTATTTTTATCCATAAGTGGTGGGACCTACAGTTTAAAGTCGACTCCGAAGGATAGATTTTTGAGAAACTTTTCATGTTAATTTGATTTCCTCTCACGCTGAAGAAATGTTATTTTTTTATTTCGTTTCGTTTGGGATATCTAACTTGGGGTTTAAACCGTAGCTTCACGTCTAATAAGTCAACACTACGGCCAATAAGCAACGACGGCGACTTTTAATATTTAAATTGGTTTAAATAGGACTTTGAACGACAAATTTGAGAAATATTTCATGAAAATTTTATTTACTCTCAGAGTATTTGTCAGAAGACTACTGAGAGCAAGTCGCTAAAAGCAATATATTTTTTATATTCCGTTTTATTCAAGAAGTCTAAGCTGGGGTTTGAACCATGAGCTCTCGTCCAGAAAGCCAACACACTATCTACTCGACTATGATGACTTAATCAAAATTAAGTATTATACACATACATAATTGGTCATTACAACTCTTCAGTCAGGATTTCGACCTAGCTTCTCACACCACTTATGTTGTGTGCGTTAATTTTTTAGACATGAGTGGCGGGACCCTCAGTTTAAAGTCGACTCCGAACGACAGATTTTTGAGAAACTCTTCATGGCAATTTTTATTTACTCTCACAGTTTTTGCCAGAAATCTGCTGAGAGGCAGGTGCCGAAGAAATATTTTTTTTCATATTTCGTTTTGATGTCTGACCTGGGATACGAACCCGGGCTTTATGTCTAATAAGCCAACACACGACCTACTCTACTACGGTGACTTAATCAAAATTAAATATTATAACCTCATATTAATAATTCAGCGTAATTCTCCGTGAAATTTGAAAATCTTGAGAACGATGCTGAATGGATGATTTCGGATTTTCGACGACACTTTCGTTTACAACAATATTTTCAAGAGACCGACCGGTATGTTGACGCACAAGGAATCTTACTGTCTACAATCGATTCAGTTTCTTCAAGATTTTTCGATTACTGTTCGAATGGGTGACACATTAATTGCAGTTTCTTGAGTGAAAATTCTTCGATGGTTGCTAGCGATCTCGTATAACTTTTCAGATTTTTTTTTAATAAGTTTCAACACATTTTAACGCGTTGTTCTTGCGCAAAACGATTCCTTTTTAATAATGGGTATAAATTAGTATTTAATATTATTTAATTTTAATATTACTGAGACATGCTGTAAAAGAAAACTATCAGATCTGGCAACAGAGTATTATTTGCATACAGTTTAGAAAATATACTTCAAATTACTGAGAATGTCTATACAAACGGGATTTGTTTTTACTATTATGGCCAATACTGCGCTTATGAACATGCACTAGAATCTATAATTTATGCCAGAAGATTAAAATAACAGCATAAAATAGTAAACCAAGAATATGAAGATGGCAATGGCTTCAAGACAATTTTAATATTTTTTTAAAATATTCCTTAACGTAACCGAAAACCAGTCAACCAACCAAACACAATTGGACATTTAAAACCCACCCTCATAAATAAAGACTTAGGCGACCAAAAATTCATTCATTCATGAACAGTGGCAACAACAGTGTCAACAAGAATATAATGATGGCCTCAGAGCAAATTCGAGTAATTTAAGTCAGACTTTACTATTTGTAACAGAGATAGATAGAGGAAGAGGGAGACAGAGACAGAGGGAATATTTTGCAAAATTTATTTGAAAAGACAATTCTTGATAACAACCGCAACAATAGCCCCACAAACACTCTATCATAACAGAACAGTACAGAATATAAAACCAAAACTTTTTGGAATTTAGGACAAGGACATTAGAAAAGGATATCAATTATTTTTCCAAATGGTTATTAAGAAAAAATTACACAATTCTTCCTAATACAACCACATTAATTTGGATTAAAGCCATTATGGTAAAACCAAAAACACAGCAAAAAAAAATAAAATTCTAAAAGGACTCTCTATTAAAAGGTCAAAGGATCAAGTATAAGGTAAGGAGGGAAGATATACTAATGATTTTAAGTATACAATCATAAAAATTTCTTAAATTTTTGTGTTTATAATTGAAAAATATTTACAATAATAAAAAAACAAAAAAAAAACACGTTAATTATGCTTTAAAAACCTGAATTAAAATAAATTTTGTTTTTCTCTCTTTTTCTTTAAGTTTTATTTGTACAACATAAAAGTAAACTTAAGTGTCCTTTCGAGTTAGTTGTTGTCGAGAGGAGAGAGAGAGAGAGAAACGAAATAATGTAACAATCCTTAAAAACATTGTAGAGCTTTCTTGTTAAAACCATTGTAACTCAGCGCAGAAATATAATAACGAAAAAGGACGAATACAAGACATGATTGCAGTGGCCACTTGAGAGCATAAAGAAGGATAAGAAAGTGAAAAATAAAACCAAAAGAATTCGTGCTGTTTTAAATAAATAATTTAATTAAAATTTCCCAAAAAAAAATATTGCCAAATACTAAGGACCATTACTTTAAAACTTAGTTAACCCTGAAGACACTCATTCTTACAACAGTTTAGTTAAGAGATTTTTCTTTTGCCTTTAGTTAAGTTAAAGATTTTTGAAATTTTATTTATTTTGCCTACGGATTGAATGTTACAACTGTTTTAGGTAAGTTCGAGAATAGAATTTTTTTTTCAATTCTAGAACCTGACGTCTAGAATATCTTTAGTAATTAATATTTAAAGAACACTTTATAATAGCAAGGTATGCCTAATAACATAGGTAAGGTACGGCTTGCAGAAAGGAAGTCGATATAGACCTCAAATTCATGTTTGGATTCAAAGGCATGTTATCGTTAACGCAAGGGAGAAAGCAGCAATCAGATAACGGCGAAATATAACCAAATTATGTGATACATAATATTGTTACGTTTTTACCTTTTTAAAAACGTTTAAATATGAGTTCGTTGATTGCAAACAAAATAAAAATAAATTTGTATTTAGTTTTAAATCAATTCTTTATTGTCCACACTATCTTATGTGCCACTATTCAAACTTAATGATACAACAACAATTTGTTTAGTTCGCTATACTACTTTACACTTCTGTTCACGTAAGCACTAACAACTGTTCGGTAGATCTTTACAACGGCGATCTTCAAACCACGGCTGTTTTCTTCACACGCAATTTCACACAAGGCCGACTGAATTCTTACTGTCTGTCGTCTGCTTTGTCTTGCCATTTTATAGTCCTACACAAACAGTCTAACGAACGTTCTTGAAGTGGAATGTTCGTGTTCTCGCTTCCTCGAGAACTCTATCGCGACATTGTTCTTTGTGTATTGAGTACACATTGTTGTTTGTGTATTGTGTACACATTGTTGTTTGTGCGTTCGCTTATTTGTCTATCCCCTTCTCTCTCACACTGTTGTTGTTGGTTTACTTGCAACAAGCTCGCTTCGTCTGTGTAGTTGTTGATGTAGCTTTTGTTTAATGTTAAACGATGGTAAACCGTTTCCATTTTCGTAACAATATTAATCGATACCGTCCGAACGATCACAATCAGGAAACAACTTGAGGTTTTAACGAAAAAGTTTCGTCAGCCAATGTCCATATCTGCTAGTTCACATAAAAAATAAAGAGAATATCTATCCAATAAACTTCATTTGCATACAACTCTTAACAATTACAGAGATAGTATGTGATAGACTCACGGTTCTCCTCTCTCACTGCAGTCGCCACGGCAGATATTCTGCGGAAAACATACTCTTCTCGCATGAACTTCTGTCATACTCGGCTTGTTAAGGCAAATATAGCTTTTCTATCCTGTGGCAACTTCCGTAGCGCGATTTGCCTTAACAGAAAGGGACAACAATCATGTGACCACTGTTTACGACTAATCAGCCTCATGTATCCTATGATCAATTAAGATTGCTTCATTACCCGCATGACAATTTATCCAGGCGATGTTAGCATTAGAACACCTTATCATCTCCTCAAAAGACATCCGGTATATTCTAAACTAAATGTAAGGTTTATAAGGCTGTTCGTGAGAATCCAAATACCTCTACCGTATAACGTGGTGATACCTTAGCCAATTGAGACCCCTGAAGCGTGCGATAGTTCGGTCTGGAGAAAACTGTATTCATTGATTACTTTGAAACTTCTGTTTCTCCCAAAATAGAAATCTCCACAATTTAATATCGTATTGAATTAATCTTTACAGAAAGTGGAAACTGGAAGGCACTGGTGTGTATCAGAGGAATATGAACTATAGTCTGCAAGAATAGAGGATTGCCGCTATGTCCCACAATTTTAGTCGCCAGGTCAAAAGGTGGATAGTTTAAGATCATTAGTAGAGTCTTAGTTTGAAGTTGTCCAAAGCGCACTGCTAATTTGTAAAGCGGATGACCTCAGTACATTTGTAGCGTTTAACAAACTATTCAAACTAAATACCCACATAATTGGTCATTACAACCCTCTACTCAGGCTTACGACCTAGCTTCTTACACCACTTATGTTGTGTGTGTTTTATATGTACATAAGTGGTGGGACCTACACTTTAATGTCGACTACGAACGACAGATTTTTGAAAAACTTTTCAAGGCAATTTTATTTTACTCCCAGAGTTTTTGCCAGAAATCGTTTGAGAGGATGTCACCGAAGAAATATGTTTTAATACTTCGTTTTATAGAAGATGTCTGACTTGGGCTTTGAACCGTTGCCTCACGTCTAATAAACCAACACACTACCTACGAGACTACAGTGACTTCAATGGGAACTGCAGTCTGAAAAAATTAAGGATTGGCTATATGGCGTACTGTACAAGGTCTTACATTTTGGTTACCCAGTCAAAAGGTATCATTATAGTCTTAATGTGGAGTTGACCTAAGCATACTAACGTTCCATACATAAGGAAAGAAATTATACTCCTAGTAACTCTGTCAGTAACTCGTTGTTGGTCAAGCATCTTTACATTCACTCCAAGTCTACTTATAAATTATATACGAAACTTCTATCAAGGGGATAAAGATTACCATCTGAAAACATTATATCCATGAATTACTGTGTTTCCAGATATTCATCTTACAACCTGTAAGATATAACGTTCGACAAAGTTGTGATAATTTAAAGCTTGGAACGGGACACACCCATCATTTAGTTGACATTTCGGAACACCATGGAGCAGCATTATTACATTTCTCAGCATATTGATTTCCTTTAAAACTGTTTGATTTCCCAAACAGTGTGTATTCATGCAAGATGCAATAGAGGAAGTAAAATGCACGCAAATACTTGCCACTTAAATCTGTGGAAGCATGTTTTTCTTTAATTTTATTTTTCGTTTTGAAAAATGTACAGAAATTAATCGGATTTTTGAGATATTGCGGCTCATATGCAACAATATTTTAAACAACAACAGACAGCAAGCAATAACAGACGATAACATTTTTTTTTTTTTTTTTTGCAAAGAAAAGAATTTGAACAGCAGCAGCATAAAAACTTTTGCAATACAACGATTGTCAATTCAGAACAGCTACGGCGGCAGCAGTTGCAACATTAAATTTTACATGAAACACAGTGACAACTTGAAAGCATTTGATTGTTATATAAAAAAAAATATATTTTTACGGGTGGTTTCGTCGTTCTTTTATTTTTATTTTTTGCATTCTAACATCACGACATAGAAATTTTTTATTTTTAGTTTAAAAAATTAAAAAAAAAACACGTTTTTTTATACTTACAAAGGCCATGGGATGAAAAGCAAATAAATTGTGAAAATACTGTCAGTGAAGTGAAGTTTTCACATCCGTATTCGTGGCAAAAACAAACAAAAAAAATGAAAAAACAGTGGCAGTAGTACGTACATCTTCTAGCTGAAGATAAGTTTTTCTCTTCTTTATTTTACTTTACTTTACATTGCTTTGCATCTTATCAATTTAGCCAACCATGCATTTCCAAGCATTTATCCATTCATTCCTTCCTTTTTAAAATTTTTTTCCAGAGCATCAACGTAGTCATGCATAATATTTTCCATTAACTACACTGTAAAAGTCATTTATTCAGGCAAGCCGGCGGACAGTCAGTCAGTCGGTCGTTTATTTATTTTAACTTGAAAAAAAAAATATGTATGAAGAAACAGCAGAAGAAAAACTGGTCAAGAATGTCACGTACATCTGGAGTGTTAAAATGTCGAACATTTCATCTGCATGTTGAGCACAATAATTGGACCTGTAAGTCAAGTGTTAAACGCAAGTTTTTCAAGGCACTAACAATGTTAACTTAGGCTACTACAACCCAATGACAACACTAGCAATTATAGAAGAGGGAAACAAAACCAGAAATTGAAAAACTAAACACAGAGAAAAAAAAAAACAAAAATCAAAGCAAAGATATACAAACGTCCAGATTTCATTGAAAAATTCATTGCGTTTCGATACAAAATCACCAGAAAACTTTGTTGTAAAAAAATTCAAAGACGCATTTGTGCCATACTCGCTGGTTAGAGAGAATTTAAATAAAAATAATAACAGAAAAAGAACTCAGTTTTGTTACAACTGTTACTACCATTATCGTCTCCAAATGGTGGCAAAATGTTAATGTCCTTTAACTTCAAAATTTACAAGTTTTTGCTTGTGTTGTTTAATTTGAATGAATCATTAACATTGGTCCACATAAGCCGAATATGTGTTTAGTAACTAAAGATTGCATTCCTCAAGTTCAAGGTACCTTTGAATGAAGCTCTGTACAACACACTTTATTTTAAGATTTCCTTCAAGCAGACGATTTTCAATCTCTTGAATCCACACATTTTCAATCACAAACGAATTTCTTTAAACACAATTTAACACGTTGACTGCCACGGCAATTTTCAGAAAACTGGCCAAACCACGACAATTTGATTTTTTCACATTAGTGGGTACGAGATAACCCGTAGTTTGGCACCCTAGAAGGGAACGCAATCTACGAGTTATCTCGTAATTGGCAGTCAACGTGTTAAATAATTTAATGTAGGTAGGTAAACTAATAAATCAAGTTGAAGTCGCCGTAGTTAGTCGATAGTGTGTTGGCTTATTGGACGTAAGGCCACAGTTAAAAACCCAGATCAGACATCTCAATTTCCTCCCAACAAATTTCACGAAAAAATTCTGCGAGCAAATAACATTATCATGAAACCTTGATAACTTGACTTGAAACAGTAGGTCCGCGCCATTCATGTATAAAAATTACCACACACAACATAAGTGGTGTGAGAAACTAGGTCGTAATCCAGACCGAAGGATTGTAATAACCAATTGTGTATGTATGTATGCATGTACACTGATAAATCAAGCACCTGTGAAGCCAAAAATACTTTCCTTCCTGATTTTGGAACTCATAAAATTAAGCAGCTTCAATACTCTGCAAATAATCCATCTAGAAAGCCTCTGATATCTCTTTAACAATCCTTCCCCCAGAGAAGATAACGACAACAACGAACATCAAAGGAAGTTCAGACATCGCCAGTTTTCGAAATAGGCCTCAATCAACTAAAAAATTGCTCACTATTGCACCGCAAATAATTCCACAGGAAACGTTGTTTCTAGGCAAAGATATCATTCTAAGGTCTGCTAAAGGGTCCGCCAAATAACTTTTTTTTTTGAAAATGCTTTAAAAAAAGAACTACTGAATATTTTTCAAATTTCTTTTTTTATTTGAAAGTACAATCCTTCCGGTTAATAATGGAAAATAATTTCATTCAAATGGCTGCCTCGGCTGGCCATGCAGTAGCCTACACGATCGGTCCAATTTTTAAGCACATTATCGATTGTGTGCAGCTGTATTTCACCAATGGCTTCACGAATATTGTCTATGGCTTGTCGGCGTAACACTTATCTTTGACGGCACCCCACAAATAATAGTCCAACGGTGTCAAATCGCAGCTCCGAGGTGGCCCAATTATGCCTCTGGACCAAAATCCGCACCAAACAGTGACTCGTTTTGGGTGCGTCGGCTTTTCAATGTATGCGTACGGATTTTCTGTGCCCCAAATGCGACAATTTTGCTTGTTTACATACCCGCCAAGATCAAAATGTGCTTCATCTGAAAAGATGATTTTTTTGCCAAAATCGGCATCTTCTGTAAGTCGTTCGCACGCCCACTTAGCGAAGTGAAAACGCATAATCATTTATTTTCCATTATTAACCGGAAAGATTGTACTTTCAAATAAAAAAAGAAATTTGAGAAAATATTCAGTAGTTTTTTTTTTAAAGCATTTTCAAAAATAAAAAAGTTATTTGGCGGAGCCTTTATATTCTAAGAATTACCGGTTTTGCTAAAAAAAAAAAAAAAAAAAAAAAAAAAAAAACACTTGGTTTATGAAATTGAAAGTATGTTCCAATGTTAATGTTAATTTCCTCTTATTATTCCTTTAGTTCGTTTAAGGTGCATACGGTTATCATAAAGCATCTCCATTGCCTTATTCGGTTACGATGTTTATCCTTTTCTTTGCCTCGATTTTATTAATCAAGTTTATCTCGCGGATTCGTCTACTGTAGGTAGGTTCTAGAATGATAGGATTGTCATGTATCGATGCAAAAAACATCACCGTCTGCGACACACTACATTAGGTTGTTGCCTTAGCTGTAATAGTGGATAAACTTGCTAGTTGAGCCTTATACTTTTTCAAAAAGTGAGACTAACTGGCCTTCTTATTATTTTCGATGTTGGGGCACCGGGATATAATGAACTTCTACCACTATACTACGTAGTATATATTTGTAATCATATTTTCAAGCGAAAAATTATAACAGCTTAGGTAAACATTATATCTGATAGGCTGTAAGCTTACATCACAGTTTTATTTCCATGCAAAGTCTACGAATCAAAGAAGCGTTTAGACTGAGCCTACTATGAATATCGAAACATGGAAATAAAATGAGAAATGAATTCCACAGATCTGGATATTATTGAAATACAGTGCATACCCCAATAGTTTTGCACATAATTGGTAAATTGACTCAAAGAGTATGAAAACACGGAACCGCCAAATCAAATAGGTTTACAATGTTAGATCGGAAGTATGTTTCGAAAAATAATTGATTCTTGCAACGTGCAAAGTGTTGCTGAAATGATGACAGAAATATTTAGAAAATCAATTCTTTCTGGTCATCGATAATCTTTCAAATCTAACACGATTCTAAGCTAAGTTTGTTAGAGGTAAAGCCTCTTATACTAACAATTTATCAATAGATACTCTAAAGTCTTAGTTCTAGAATAGACTAGATTTATGGTTGTTGAACGTGCTTAAACTAGCAGAAACGTTAAGCCTATGTTACGTTAAGCCTACAGCATAACGTAATAATATGGAATAGAATTTTATTTTGAAGATAGCTTAGCTCTGATTAATGGCGAAGAGTTGGTGTCCACTATGGACCAAATCAAGACAAATAAAAAGTAAATAAATAAAATCGCACTCAAATCTAAAGCGTTTTTCAAATACCTTTGTAGCTACAAAGATATTTAAAGTCAACTAGTAGACAACAGTTACGTTGTGTAGGATTTACGTTGATGAAATGCATCAAACTTTCAACTGATCAAAATATTTTTAAACTTGTTCGCATATTTATGTATTTTAAATACCCCCTTCCAACTGCACAGCTTCTTTTTAATTCCTCTCGAAAATTTTTATTATTTTTTCTATGTACAACTGCAGCGTTATTATTTGTTTGTGGTGCTCGTAACTGACTGTGAATTCCTTTTAATGAAAATTTTCATGGCAAAATTTCAAGATTTAACCACAAAGCTTAGCACACAACCAAAAAAATATTGTGATGGTTGCACTGTTTTTTCTTACTTTGGTTGCAAAAATATATATTTTTGGGGGGTTGTTTTGTAATGAAAATGTGAAAAAAAAAATTAATTTTAAACCAAATAAACCTCTTATACCACCATTTAAAAAGACTGATTCAGCCAAAACAGTGTTTTCGAATAGAACAGCCAACAGGGGGAGCAATCAGACTGCCTAGAAACGGCTTCAAAAGCCAGCCAAAGCTCCATATGGTTCCGTTAGACAGCAGCAGCAATAAAGGCCATTGACTTTGAAGGGAAGCAGCTAGTGCTGCAATATGAGACCAGAAACAATAGCATAAAATGAACAAAAAAAGATCAGCTTAAATGGCGAAAAAAAGGAGGAAAAAATGTTGAAGTACTGTTCTCCAACAAACAAATAAAATTTATTATTAGAATGAATGTCAGGGAAAGTGCACCATTTTTTTTACGGTAGAAAAGTATGCTTGCATTCGTATGTTTAGGGTGTTCCCTATACATAAAATAAATAAAGAATTCCCATTGATCTTTAAGCATAGGAAAGTTCCAAAGATATCTGGAATTAGAACTCATGTTCGCATTAAAAATTTACTTCTCTTATCCAATGACATTTGACGTTCAATATAAAAATATGAAATTAAATTCAATAATCGCATTGAGCAGTGTAAACTCACTTATATTTTTATTCAGGTATCTCTTTTATTTGGATGACCTTTGACCTTTATTTGGAAAACAAATTTTTCTTTTCAACTTTGGAAGCCACTTACACATATTTTTCATTAATTTTCCCTTCCACTCAGTAAATTAAATAAGATATTTATTTGTGTAACCTTTGACCTCTACTAAAACCATATCATTTCTCACGGATTGCAATAGAATCATAAAAAAATATTTATTGTGTAGGTTTACTTTATATACCCATTAATTTCTTTTCGTTGAAATAATTTTTCCATATTTAGTGGCCTTTGACCCTTAGAAACAAAATTCATTATACTCCGTAGACGGGCGCTCAGCAGATTTCTGGCAAAAACTCTGAGATTAAATAAAATTGCCATGCAAAGTTTAACAAAAATCTATCGTCCGGAGCTGACTTTAAACTGTAGGCCCTGCCACTCTATAAAATTAACAAACACAACATAAACGGTGTGAGAAGCTAGGTCATAATCCTGACTAAAGGGTTGTAATGACCAATTAGGTATGTAATAAAGTGCCTGTAATATGAGCCAATCGGCTCTTTATTTTTCAATTTTTGCCAGGTGACCTTTGACCTTTCAAAATATTTCACAGAAATGTGAAAGCTATTGTGCTACATATTCATTCCGTTAGAGTTCCAATAAACTTTGTAAGGCATTAACGCTGCACTTTTTGACCTCTAACCTTTAGATATAACAACAATTTTAAGCTAATTTAGGATTATAAAGAGCATTTCAATTCAGTTTTGTAGGTCATTTACGAATGTCATGGTCCTTAGTAGCTTTGCTTGAGCTGATAGATAGATGTAGAAGTGTAGAAGTGACCTTTGACTTAAAAAGAACAAAAAATTCAATATTTCAAAGAAACTGCAAACTCCGCTTAATTAAAAGCTATTCTGTACTCAATTCTAACTCAATGTTTCTACCTTGCAAAGGAATTTTTGGATTCCGATCCGGAAAAACAAAGGTTAAAAAATCGATTTTTTTTTAAAATTCAAAATCTCGACTCACAAAATTATTTCAGCTATCAAACTACGGTTGGAAAGAGCACCCTCTGGACTACCATTTGTATATAGTCTGTATGGTGTACTATTTCTAATACATATGTTCGCAAATGGTCACTGATCTTCAAAAGAATTTTCATATAATTTTTGGACAAAAATCAATTTTTTTTAAATTCAAAATCTCGACTCACAAAATTATTTCAGCTGTCAATTGACCTTTCAATTGTTCTTATAAAATGGCTTACAATACAATTATGAATTTATAGTAGACACCAAATTTATCTTTGATTTTAGATAAATTTGCTGGCGGTGGTGAGTGGAAAAAGAGATGTTCTATTTACTAGTGACCTTTAACCCGTCCGGGACAAATCTCATTACTTTAAACTCCTTTCTATTGTTGAAATATCAGAAAATTATTCCTCTTGGCATAGTCATCATCAATCGTTCATAATAATTAGGGAACACCCTCAAGCCGCTAAGCCCGTCTAGTTTTTAGTCCCCTTTTATTTACACAGAGTTTTTTGTATTTTTTTAGATTTTTTTTAATTCGTTGCTACCATTTTGCTAAGCCGGATTCTTTTCGACTCCATTGGAACAATGACGACAATTTTTTTTTGCCCGTAGAGAATATGCTTGATACGATGCCACAATTATAGGGATTTCTTTCTTTTACCCGTTTTTTCATTATTGAGTAAAAAAGAAATTCAAGTAAAATTTTGTTTTGAATCTTTTCTTTTTCTTCTTCTTTTTTTGTTTTTGTTCGACAGGATTTGTTATCCTCTCCACATTTTTTTTTTTTGAAGATTTCTTTCCTTGTATTTGTTGTATTTGCGGCTGATGGTTGTTTTTTTCCTTTATTTTTACCATTTCAGTGAAATTGATTAAATTTTCTTTACGAATACGAATGGGGAATTGAAATTGAAATCCACAATTGAAGCTAAAAACTGCAATTATTCATGAAATATGAAAATGAACAAAAACGAGAACAAAAAAATACAAAACGGAGTCTAATTAATGCAGCTGTGGTTATTGGATTTCCTTTTGAGAGGAAAGTGGTGTTAGCAGGAGTGGTATGGGCTTAAATTTAAAAATTAAATTTCTAGACTTAAATACATCGTTTCTGATGTAATTTGTTCGCCATTATTTGAATGCATTTTGTTCCCCCCAATTCAGTTTGTGTTGGACCCGGCAACAGCGTAGAAAAAAATGTAAATTTGCCTTCATATTGTTTTTTTTTTTTACTCACGACACAAATTATGAAATGAATGATTTTCAGTTTTAAATAAAAACGACAACGAAAATGAAAATGAAGCAGAAAAATAAAGAAAATGACGGTTTGTTTATTGGCATTTTATTTTAATTTTAATCTTTTCGTTGTTCCACAATGCCAGTGTCAATATTTAAAATTTTTTATTAAATGAAATCAAAAAAAAAAAAAAAAAACGAAGAAAAAAAAACTCAATTAAGTTACAATCAAAGATA
The DNA here is from genome assembly GCA_927399465.1 of Sarcophaga caerulescens. Lineage (NCBI taxonomy): Eukaryota > Metazoa > Arthropoda > Insecta > Diptera > Sarcophagidae > Sarcophaga > Sarcophaga caerulescens. The sequence goes on along the minus strand of OV656872.1, from coordinate 34,083,055 downwards.
AAACCGATTTTATGATGCACCCTATACAACAAAGAACATTTAAAAATTTCCACATCGCTATGGATGTATGATGGTTCTTCTGCATTCGTGCTGTATAGCGTACATACGTAATTAGTCACTACAACCCTTCAGTGACCGATCCAACCCATCTTTTCACACCACTTATGTTGTGTGTTTTCATTGTACACAGAGTGACGGGACCACCAGTTTAAAGACGACTCCAAACGACAAATTTTTCAGAAACTTTTCATGGCAATTTTATTTACTCTCACAGTTTTTGCCAAAAATCTGCTGAGAGGAAGTCGCCGAAAAAATATTTTTTTCAAATTTCGCTTTGTTGGAGATGTCTGACCTGGGGTTTGAACAGTGAGCTGACATCTAATAAGACAACACACTACCTACTAACGATAGGATTAGATAGGAGTATGTTTGACAGCTTAACACACAGCGGCCTGTTATTTAACCACATAAGGGAGATAACTTACAAATACAGATTACACAGACTTTACAATCAGTGTCGAGTTTTCAGATTAAAGAACCAACATGAATGTGTAAACAATGCGCACGATGAACTTGATGTCAAATAACGACAGTGGGAAAGAATGAGCCAAAAGTCTGCATTGAACCGGAGACGAACTTTAACATATCAAATGGGTAACATTCCCTTTCTCACCGAACGATCTACAACCACTACTGAACGTCTCCGCATGTCTACCCATTTGATGGAGATGGAGATATCTCGCCTTCCGTCTAATTTAAATAGTTGAATGGAACAATTTCTATTCAATTCAGACCAGATGAGCCTAACAACACAGCAATACTCCATCTGAACCGGTGATTAGTTTATGTCCAACAAATATCTTAACAGTGATTCCACGTGTACCTATATTCCTCAATGTATTCATATTTCATAGAAATATATCTTGTCCGTCACGATCATCAACTGCAGTCTTATCCGTGATTTCACAGCGACTAGGAATCCATAATGGACATTAATCGTCTGAAAAAATAGCGCAAGAGAATCGCAGCAGGTTTTAACCAATTTACAGTAGAAAGCTGCGCTTTAGGTAATGAGATAGGCGCTTAGTTATCAGAAAAGGTCGAAATGCTGTTAGTAGCAGATCCCTTACTAGGATAAGGTTATCCCATCAGATTGAGTAGTCTGGAAAGCGGAGAGATACCTCAAGACCAAGCTTAATGGAAAAAAGTTTAATACCACCTGTCATATCAGAGGATCGGTCTCAACCATAATGAGAATCTTAGTCGGAAATTTCATATCCAGATAACATATAATCAATTTCATTTAAGGTCGTTTAATCCTCAGATAGTATCAAGAGGAGAATTTTCTAGTGCGCTAGAGGGCATTAAGTCGCATTGTGACAATTGTGGCTTGGTGACTGGCAAATAATTTTGATAAATTATTATAAAACGGGTTTTTGTAGGAGTATTGGACAGAAGTCCAATTGTTTGCTTGAAGTTTTCCCAATACCTGTTTACAAATTACGGACGTAGTCTAGTAGGTAGTGTGTTGGCTTATTAGACATAAAGCCCGGGTTCGTATCCCAGGTCAGGCATCAAAACGAAATATGAAATAAATTTCTTCGGTGACTGCCTCTCAGCAGATTTCTGGCAAAAACTCTGAGAGTAAATAAACCTGCCATGAAAAAGTTTCTCAAAAATCTGTCGTTCGGAGTCGACTTTAAAAACTGTAGGTCCCGCCACTCCCGCTGTGTGAGAAGCTAGGTCGAAATCCTGACTGTAGGGTTGTAATGACCAATTATGTATGCATGTATTGGACAGAAATACCCACATAATATATCAATAATGATTGTAAAAGGACTTCAAACTTAATCTCTCATGACAACACCGTCTTTGAACTGATTCTATACCGCCTACCATGAGGTAAGTGGATACGAACCTGATCAAACTTATCTAAGAACAAGAAAAATGTTTTCATTCAGGATTTCTAGTTTTCTAAATTATGAGACTTCAATGTCTATCTTAAATAATTCTGCCAATAATTCCCCTGATCCCTGATGCCATCTCTTGAAAGAAAAAAAAACGAAAACTCTGAAACACAAACACATTCACAGAGAAAAGTGTTTCTAGGCAACAACAGATGGCAACTCTATCATTCTAGTATTTGCTTGGTTAACGAAACAGAAACAAAGCAAAGAAATAATGTCATGATGGGGTAGAACAAAATTTAAAAAAATTACTTTCTGTAAGTTTCAGTGTCCAACTAGGCGATATATTCGATATAAATACACCCTGAGAGGTAAAACATAGATGGGCACTTTGCAGTACCAGTAAAATTTCAGTAAAAATTGATTTTTACTGATTACTGAAAAAAATTAGAGTTACAAAAATGAAATCTAAATTTCATTACCAGTAAACATTTACTGAATACTGAAAAGCTTAATGCATTAGAATTATAATGCAGTATGCCCATGTATGAGGTAAAATATTCACCACCTTACAATTCGACTGGATGCGCTGATTGTTTAAATTTGTTGGTGTAGGGGACACATTCATTCAGTTAAAATTGAAGCCACTCACTCAGTCAGTCGGTCTTTTGTGTTGAATGAGAAACAAAAAAAATTATTGTTCGAGGCGAAAGGCATTCAAATGTAAATTTGAAAAAAAAAAATTAAAAAATATTGTTTGAAACATTTGAAATTGAATTTAAATATTTTTTTTTTTCTTGTTTTTCATTTACAACAATTGATTATTGTTGGACTTTGTGAGCGAAACAATATTACAAAACAAAACAAAACTAAAAAAAAGGCCGAATGACATGAGAACAAATATTCAAAATATTTTTCAAAATAAATGCGGCAGTATTTGCTTGAAATTTCATTCAACTGTAATGAAATGCAAAATAAATTGACAAGAAATTGTAATTAAAGTGAAGGTGATTGATAATTTTATTGACTTTTATGAATGTTTTGAAAGAGATGCAAACAGATTCATAAGCAGCAAAAAAAATTATTTTAAATGAATTCATATACTAACGTACATAACGTACATGACTTAATAATTTCCACATCCTTTTTCCAGAGATTTCGGAACTGAAATTATTTCGATTTTTAATTGAATTTGTGATTAAAAATCAAAAACACTTAATTTTTGATTGGAATTTTTGTTTTTAAATAAATTTCTAATAAAAAAAAAACCAATCAATAAAAAATTAATTAAAATTGCTGCATTAATTCAACAAATCTTCCCGTCTTTTATTTTTTATTTTTAAAATTCAATTAAAAATTTGAATTTTTTTTTGTTTAATACAAAACGTTCCCATATTTACTATATTTTTGGAGAAGGATTTCTTAAGACAAAACCAATTTGCATGCCAAAAAAAAAAAATTGTAGGCGGATACTATAAGCTTCCATTATTTTTTTTTTCTTCTTCTGATATTGACATGACGTTAGAGAAGAAATAAATTAAGAAAAAAAATGTTTTTTTTCGGATTTCAAAAATTTTATTTTATTATTGCTAATGGATTTTGATTAATTGAAGATAAAAGAAATTTGTCTAATGGAATAATGGAATAATTGAATTTAAAGGTCATGGGAATAAAATTATTTTAAAAATACTGAATAAATTACACGTAAAAGCTAAATTCGGATTATTCGGTTAATGCCTGCAAAACGCAAGTAAATCACTTTTTCGCTTAAAAAAGCAAAAAAAAAAATACACCAGTTTTAAGCTTAAAACTGCACATATTTGGTGCAATAAGAAGAGTTAATTCGATTTATAAGAAAAATATAAACAGTAAACAGCACTCCCTGTATAAAGAACATTGATTTTAAACACTGCAGATCTTTCTTAAATTCCCTTTCAAAGTAATTACTCCACCTATATACAAATAATTTGTTACAAAAGCAGGCAGACTTTATCTCTTTAACCATTATTTTCGTGAATCTATTCAGGTTTTTTTTTTTTTTTTTTTTTTTTTTTTTTTTTTTTTTTAAGAAAAATGTTGTCTAAATCTCTCTCGAACTGGCAATCTTAACTTCAAATCCTGGTGCACAAATACAGAATAACAGCAGAATTTCTTCTTCCTTTAGAGGTGAGGGAAAAAAACGGAAACTGATGATGCTGTCATGTGTGGCGTACATTCAAACAATGTTACCTTTTGAGTAGGCATAAACATTGAGATGACCAGAAGCTCTGTACGTTCTGATTAAACTATGAAATCTAATACAATTATCACTGAAATCCACATATTCTACAGGAGTCAAAAAATTCTATCAGAATGCCCAAGATTCTAAAAATGTGTAAAAAATATTCCACTTTACTGACTCCCTAACTATCGGCCTTTCCAACAGAGAATTAAAAATTTGACACTTGAAACAAGATCTGACAAACTAGCTGTAATCTGTTCAGTCTATTCTCTCAGAACCACCATGGGCTCACGAGCAAATGTTGATTTAACGGCACGTGCATTGTTTTAACAAAATAAAATATAATTGTTTTAACAAAATAAGTATTCTTTTCCACGCGCATCATCCATTTTACGATTGTCATAATCCTACCGTGAAAACTATTCGCAATGTGGTGGCTAAATTCGAGTCAACCGGTTTAGTTAACGATCGACCAACACCCGTACGACGACAAAACGAAAGATCAGCCGCAACCATCAACGCAGTCCGTGAGAATCTCCAGGGGAGCCCACAAGCACTCGGCCTTTCGCAGACCACAACATGGCGAAATTTGTGTTGTGACCTGGGGACAGACAAAGGAACTGAATGTAAACGACCTTAAATAACGACGTGTTACAACGACGGAGTATTTGATAACTGATCCTAAAGGAGTACGTGGTTAATTGCCAAATTTGGGACGAAATCAATCCACACGAGATACAAGAACGTCGAATTTGTATCAAAAAAAGTCACTGTTTGTGGTGCTGTTACACTAGCGACGTCAATGGTCCATATTTCTTTGAGAACGAAGTTAGCCAGATCAATTAAGGCGAACAACATGTGGTTTCAACAGAACGGCGTTGCATGGAACACAGCTCATGTTGTATTAGATATTCTGCATAGCATGATCACCTCACATGAAGATGATGTTCCGTATGATCGTATGATTTGACTCCGTTAGACTTAGACGCCGAACAACATATTTTTTAGAAATTGTCTCAGAATTTTTGACAGAGAACTGTTGAGATGAAGTCATTGAAAAAAATATTTTTTTTCGTATGTTAAGGCTGAGGTTTAAAGTCACGAACTCTCATTACCTACTAGACTACGACGACTTTAAATGCAGAAGTAAATGACGTTTTGTTGGAACACGAACGAACAAGGAAAGAAGCTGCTTGTTACAGTACTTTGTTCCACGACAATCGTATGTAGTTGGTCATTACAACATTTTAGTCAAGATTACAACCTAGTTTCTCATACCACTTATGTTGTGTGTGTTAATTGTATACATGAGTGGCGGGACCCACAGTTTTAAGTCGACTCCGAACGACACATTTTTGAGAAACTTTTTCATTACAATTTTATTTTACTTTTAGAATTTTTGTCAGAAATCTGCTGAGACGAAGTCGCCAAAGAAATAATTTTTCTTATTTTATTTAGTTGGGGATGTCTGACCTGAAGTTTGAACTGAGGCCTCACGTCTAATAAGTCAACACACTAGTAGTCTAATAGCTACACCGACTTCCACGGCTATCGTAAGTAAGAATATGTGGCCGGTATTTATTCTCAAAAATTATTACAGACACAAACCCCGCTGTTACAAAAAACCGCATATAATATTCTCTTCTAATATTTCATAAGTTTAAATTTCTTACCTTTAAGTTTGCACAAAAATCTGCAAATAAATAAGGATAATTAAGGATTAATTACACCATTTTCATATAAGAATTTTTTTTAAAAATAATTGTATTTGAATTCAAAATTAATAAAAGAAAATTAAACATATGATAGTTTTATTTGCCATATCCATCCATAAAATATTATATTCTTTCACAAAAAAAATTCAACAAGCCACCTGAATAAGTAGGGATCCGTACCCCCCTGGTTTTACTTAACTTTTCTTTTCTTTTTATTTATTTTTTTTTATTATTATTTTTTCTTCGCAGTTTTGTTTCTATAAATAAAAGCAGAAGAAGAAGAAGAAAAAAAAACAAAATTTATTTATAAATAAATTTTTATAAATAAAATAAATAAGCAAAAAGCAATCAAAAGTTTATAGTCATGTCTATCATAGTGTCTACTTTGTATTGTCTTTTGAAACGAACGACCATATGACTGACGGACGGACGGACTGAGTGACTGACTGCTTGTCTGGGTGACCATCCATTTTACCAATCATTTAATGTTTGAGTAGCAAATTTTTATGGGCTCTTGAATAGTTTTGCTTATTTGTGGTTGCCCGTTTGTGTTGTGGTTGTTGTTATTGTTCTTGTCTATTTTCTATATCAATTTAATATTATTTGTTGTTGTTGATATTTAATTAAATATATTTACTAAACATTTTATATTAAAAACAAACACCAACCAACAGTGACAACAACACCAGTAGCAGCAGCAGAGTGAAGAGAAGAAAAATATTCAAGTAACGATTCAATTCGATTTGAGTGGTTACAAAAACAACAACAACTACAGCAATAACAATAAATAAATGGAGGGAGAGAGACATAACAACGTATGAAAATGAAATACAAAAATTCTGGTTTTCGTGTTGTTTTCGTTTTCAATTATTTTATTTGCATGACGTACAAATGTCGTTGGTGTGACGTCAAATGCCATAAAACGGTTATTTATGTCGTTTTATTCAAAAAAAAAACAATAACCGGCAGCAAAAGTAACAACAATGACACGAACGACAACAATAACTACAACAACAACAATAATAATAATAAAAAATATAAAAATTTAACAACCGGTTAATAACCAGCATTTAGTTTTAACCCCAAGTCAATTTAAGCCAAGTCAATCCAAATCCAATCCACTAGCCAAACAACAAACGAACCCAGCCAGTCTATCCAAACGCCACACAATCACTTGCCCACGTCTGTCTGTCCATCGCATGAGTTTAGCACAGACCGAAACGAGTAGCGTGAGTGCGAGTGTAAGAAGAGTGAATATAAATTACTGAAAAACGTACGTCGTACGCTTTCAAAAACGTTTCAAATAATTTACGTTTATTGGGGAGGAAAATTGAAACCTGTTGCGAGAAACTGTGGCGTTTATAATTTGATAACGATGGGTGTATAAGTAAATCCGACTGACCTGTATGTGTGATTAGCTAGTATTGATTGGCACTTTGAATTCACAGACACTACAAATTACATCCTGGTCTCTTCTCAGAGGAGACAGACGACGTAAAGTAAAAGAGAAGCAAGATTCACGGTATTACCAATGTTTCAAATATTTACAATTCTTTGCTCGTACAAAGAGTGAAAAAAAAAATTGATCTTAGATAAGCCAAGTGGCTGGCGACAGTAAAAAAAAAAATTGAAAAGATCACAGTTTTTTTTTGCTTTTATTAAACAGAAGCAGATCAATGAAAAACCGGTAAAAATAAAAGAGCATTTTTTAGGAACCTCTGTGGGAATTAAATTTCCCAATTTGTTTGCAATAAAAGTCTGAGGCGTAGGAATGTTTTGGCCTTCATAGCATCACTCTTTTTATATTCTTCACAAGCCTATATAAACTTTTTAAATTTTCATTCAATTGGCTAGAAATTGCTCTCAAATGGATTACCACTACCAAACGTCCCTAAATGGCTGTCATTATCATTATAATTGAAATTTTGAGCGGAGTGAACTGACAGATTTAGCCTCAAGTAATACTGGATCGTGGCCTTTTGTCAAACCCAAGTTTGTTCAAACTTTGACAATTGGCAGGAGACAATTGACAGCTGTCAAGTCCCTCGTTTTTTCTCTTCTAATTTAAGAATTTCGCTCAGCATCTGACTTTCTAACTACCTGTCCAACAAATAGCTCTTCAAACAAACCAACACACCGAAGTAGGTTCTAACTCTCGAGGATTAAATTAAATTTGCACTTTTGGAAATATTTGTAACTTGTTTAGGAATTTTCGAATAATTAGGGGGATAAAGTTCCTTTACACATTGTCAGAAGATGGTTTTAAAGAGTAGTGTAATATCTCCGTCAAAATTAATTTCATTAGGCAACACTATAGTTTGATTGAAAGCCAAACGTCACTTTGTAAGAAACCGTTTTACTGAATAATGTGAATCATCATCAGTCATCTTTACGTTAAACAACTCAAAAGTTCGTCAAATTTTGTTTTTCTCTTAAAGGAAATGTAAGAATGACTCCGCAGGCTGCTGAAAAAAAATTCAGAAGTTTAAGGAGGCAAACAGCAGCAAAATGATTTGTTTGTTTGCGTTCTGATAATTTTGATGTGAAGGCTTCACATTACTTCGCCCTGTACGACCAATAACAAACATGAAATGAAATCCAAGTCGGTTGCCTTTGCCATTCAATGCTAAAACGTAAAAAAATCACATCATTTCTGAATAGAATGATTATGGGTACACCTATCTCTCGTTTAGCACGATACTTGGAACGTATCTATCGTGCAAAACGAGGGACAGGTGTATTAATGTTTGGTGTGTGTCTCGGGTGATTTAAGTGCACGATTGATTCTGATCTCTACTGTCAACAATTAACGAGATTGAAACAAGTAATCCAAATAGGACGGTCAAAATTGATCAAGAGGGATAGTGTCGTTTCCAGTAAAGTCAAAACACACACGTTTTTATGAATCGGAAACTTAACTGAGAAGTTTTAATGGAGCCACTGTATAACCTGGACTTTACATCTTTAGATTATTATTTGTTTCGATCTCTGCGGAACTCTCTCAAAGTCGTAAAAAGTCCTGCAAAACGCAATTACTTACTAATTCAGCATTACAAACCTTAAGTAGGATTACAACTTAGCTTCGCACACCACCCATATTGTGAGTGTTAATTAATTAATTTAGTCATGAGTGGCTGAACTTACAGTTTAAATTTGATTCAAAAAAGACAGATTTTTGAGAAACTCATAGCAATTTTATTCAATCTCAGAGTATTTACCAGAATACTGCTGAAAGAAAGTCACTGAAGGAATATTTTATCATATTTCGTTTTGGGCTCGTGTTTAATAGGCCAACACACTATCTACTAGACTATGTAGACATCAGAAAAACTATCTAAATAATAAACATTTAGAGTTTATAGAGACCTGCATAGCAAAATTGGATTTCCTGTTTAGAAAACGCTGAGAATTATTCAGGAATTGTAGATTTCTCTAGTCATAGAGATCTGAATTCTAGAACAACTTATCAAAGTTAATTTTAATTTAAGTTCAGCACAGACTTTAGTAATTTTCTTAGTTTATAATGACGTTAAACAATGACATTAAATTTTGGCTTTTTTTTTTTTGTTTAAACTAAAAGGCATATTTTATTATTATTATTATTGCATTATAGTGTATGCAAATGAAGTGTGTGTGTGTGATTAAAAATAAAAAAAATTGTATAATCGAAGTAGTAATACACAGCAAATAAATATTATTGCATAATATTTATAGAGACTGAAAATATATTTTTAATTACAAACTGAACGTCACCTTATAAATAAAACTATTGCGCCTAATTAAACAAGCAATTGTGAAAAGAAAAACACAATGCAATAATTTTTCTGGCGTTTAACATGTAACAAAATTATTTAAAAAAAAAAGAAATAAAAAAACATTTAAGATTTAGGGCCATTATAACAACTTGCCGTTAAACTTGGGTTTAGTTAAAGGTACCTTTAGCTAAAGGGAACTGTAAAGTTACCTTTAACTTATTTTTGCGTTATTACAACTTACAAATAAAACGTTTTCAAAAATATGGCAGAGCTGGAGCAATGTCGATAACACTGCTCAATTAAACAAGTTTTTTTAACGCAGTGGCAACGACGGGCTTTTGGTTTTTTCTTGTCTTTGCTCATTTTGTTTAAATTTGAAGTTGCCATATTGAAAATAATACACTGACTCAAACAATTCCTCGTACACTAAACTATTGAAAATATAATTTAATGTAGTTCGGAAAATATATACCCAATGAAAATGAGTTGTTGATTTTTAAAAAGTTCAACAGGCATATTAAACAAATACAAACACATAAAGGTTAAAACAGAACTCATCATAGATGTTCTATGGGGTTAACGTCTGGACTCTGAGGAGGATGAGAAAGTACTTCTTTTACGTTTTCACTTAACCATTCACTTACAATTTTGGCCTTATGTTTTGGGTCATTATCGTGAACGAGTCGAAAATCCCATAGCATTCCTAATTTCGTTGCACTAGCTTCCAAATTTTCTTTTAAACTATTCAAATAATGGTGTTTGTTCATTGTAGTTTCAATAAAAACGAGATTTTCGACACCTCCTGCTGACATTGCACCCCAAACCATCACATTACCACCCCAATGTTTTAAAGTTGGCTTTAGATTTTTCAACTCAAGAGCTGTATTTTCTCTACGCCACACAAAGAAATTACTAGTAAATTAGTATTATCAATGAAGAACCGTTTATATGAGATTATTAAAGCCAAAGGATATCACACCCGTTATTGAAACCACATTAATTAGTTTTAAGGTATAAATATTATTCTGTACGGATAATTTTTTGAGTTTGGTTTCCGAAGTATTTTTTAAGTTTTGTTAGTTCAATAAAATTTATTTCTGTTTTAACCTTTATGTGTTCGTATTTGTGTAATATGCCTGTTGCACTTTTTAAAAATCAACAACTCATTTTCATTGGATATATATTTTCCGAACTACATTAAATTATATTTTCAATAGTTTAGTGTACGGGCAATTTTTTGAGACAGTGTATATAATATGGCAAGTTCAAACATAAACTAAACTTTAAAAGTTACCGGTAGAATGATCCTCCCTTTAGCTTAACGCTCACTTCTATCTTATTGGGTACTCATAATAATGAAAAACAGTTTATCTGCCCGTTAAAATCCTCCCTTAAGTTAACGGCAAGTTGTAATAATGGCCCTTAATTTTATTGCCATCCATCAGTAATCCAGTAGTTTTCGTAACCTGTGAACTGGTCATTGGTTATATGATTCGTGTCACAGGTTAAAAGTGGACGTTCACTATGAGTTTAAACTAAAGCTAATCCGCACTGGTTTCAAAATACAGGACGTTCAATACTTCATTTGCAATTGAAAAGAAAGTTTATTACACCTTCCTGTTGGATACGATTTCGATAAAATCAACCGCAATATGTATATAGAAAATGGCCTAGAAATGAATTCACCACAACATACCAACAATAAAGTCATGGCATATATGAAATCTCCATAGTCTGGTAGATAATGTGTTGGCCATGAAAAGTTTCTCAAAGCTTTTGTCGTTCGGAATTGACTTTATGCAGTACGTCCAACCACTCGTGGATAAAAATTAACACACACAACATGGGTGGTGGAAGAGGCTAGGTTATAATACTGACTAATTTAAGTCCTGGTAGCCCATTTTCCCCATTTTCTAGACCGTTTTAATAAGGATTAAAAAAATGACCACAGTTGGCTATGATAAAAGTTATTTCGCAGCCGGACATTTGGATTGTATGGATAAGATCCATTAATAAGATCATTATTTACTCTCCCATACGTCCTACTCTACAGATTTCACCTGAAGTGAAAATAAAATGGATTTTTATATAAAAAGTCACACAGTCATTTGGCTCTCGTATACATATGTATCAAAGCTGTCAACAATCTGTGACTATGATTCGTGAAATATGGATCGACGGACGCACACAGTTTGTGTACTTTTAGGCCTGTCATTACAGAGGCTCCGGTTACTTGTATTTGTTGACCTTTCGGTTTTCTTTATATCCCTATCATGAGTGTGATAACGGATACAGAATTTCAGACTTATTTACTACAAGACTGTCAGAAATTTTTATCGAAAATAAAATTCAGTAGGTAGGGTATGCATTATTATTGCTTTAAACAAAAACACCAACAAAACCAAACTTCTGATGCACTCTCCTATCGATAATATAATGAATTTTGTTTTGCCGAAAAATTAAAAGCAAAATTTAATTATTCTCTCAAATGGCATACATCACAATTGTCAGTATTTGTTCAGTAGAGTGTACTTATTTCGTAACTAATAGTGTAGCCAATCGATACAAAACCATGCAATACAAAGGAAACTCTTCAATCATTTTACTCTGCAGTTTTGCGGTTTTGGGCCACTGTAAAGGTCTTGTTTATTAATTACGTTGCAAATGAACTCAAATTAAGTGTCAATTATCCTTGCAGTCTCTTGTTGCCCTCTACATTTGAAAAAGAATTGTAGGTTGAATCAGTACCAAATGCAGACACACTGTTGCGCTGGGATACTCCTCAGAGTATTGGTTTTCCTTTGGTGAATGTGCTCAGTTTAATTAGAAATTAATAACAAATATCGTCTACTGCCACTTTTTTTTTTTGTTCATTTTATAGCTCATTCCACAATTTGAAATGAAAAATAAGTATGATTGCTGGCGGCATTTATGAAGCCCGCCAATTACCAACAATGCCAACAACCAACACCATATCAACAAGCATTTTTACACACTCTGATGAAAGCAAAAAGAAAAAACAATTTTAATAAAATTTTTCATCAACCGTCGATGGTTGAGGGCTTCTTTATTTCTTCACTAAATTATCTGAAAAAAATACTCACCACATGAGAGGTTTTTTAATCTAAAAGGAGCAAAGGCGATGTAAAAAGATTTCCTAAAACTTGTAAAACATTCGGTGAGAGTGCAAGATACGTTCGGATTGGCATGGTACTGAAAAAAATTGTAAGAATTTTGCAGGATCTCATCATGCAAGCTATCATGAGATAGTAGGAGTGCGAAACATCTATGTATCTCATGACATTTTGACGCTTTTAAATGAAGAAACATGAAGTATTAGACGTATGCCTGTGGTTCAAAACCCAGCTCAAGCATCGCGAAAAAAAACAAAATAATTATTTGACGCCTTACTCTCAGCATTCTCCTGACAAGAACTCTGACAGTATCTGTTGCACGTAGGCGACTTTATACTGTAGGTCACCCGATTATCATGAATAAAATTAACACGCACACACAACATGGATGATGTGAGAAGCTAGGTTGTAATCCTGACTAAAGGATTGTAATAGCCAATTAAGTAAGCAAACCTAAAAAAAGAATTTGATGGGCAGAATTTTAACTCCAAATGTGAAATCATTTCACAAACAAATACATTTTACTTTTTGAAAAGTAAAGAGCGTGTATAAAGAGGTCGGTCTAAGGAGACATATTGAAAAATATTCAAAAAACCTGGTTATCATTAAAAAAAAGGCACGGAGCAATGGAAACACCCTTGCAAAATATTTGTAAAGAAAAATGTGACTTACATTTACATATGTGTGTGCAGATAAATTCGAATTTGAAAATCCAAAACGTAATCCATAAACCATTTTAGCAGCGCCATATTTGGCATTAACAGAGAAAAATTTTCTCTTAACAGAACAAAATTTTCTCTTAACAGAACAAAATTTGCCATTAACAGAACTCTATTAGCTGTTTATCAGTATCCCACATATTTAGGTGCTAATGAAGGGAAATACCCTAGATCTATGAGTACCATACTATATGCAAAGGAAGGTTCCAAAGCGTCTTAATATAATCAGCAATATAGTCACATGTAAAGTGATATGGTATTGAGAAAATTGACTTTGAAACTATCAATTATTGGATTGAAAATTCTCTAGAAGATAAGTGGCCGTTTTGGAACATATGGGAAATAGCACACCTAACCGACTATATGCAAATGGTAGTCCAGAAGATCCTCTTTCGAACCGTGGTAGTGGGATAGCTGGAATATTTTTTGGGTTTTCAGACAAATCTGTGATTGAGAGTCGACTCTAAGCTGTGGATCCCTCACCATACAGCATGGGTGGTGCGAGAAGATAAGCTGTTATCCTGACTAAGGGAATGTAATGATCAATAATTATTTCAGCATAAACTGATTGTTCTTATGACACCTCTTGGCGATAGCTTTAAAATCAGAATCAATTGTTTTTTTCTTTTTTTTTTCCTTTTCAAATTCTATGCTGGTAAAAAAAATATTCATTTTACGCTTTATTATTAATTATTTTATTGTTACGCTCTTTTAATATTATTTTCATATTTTTTTTTTTTTTTTGTTTTTCATATTCATTTGTAATATTAATTATTATTATTGTTGCTGTTGCTATTGATATTGTTGTTGTTGTTGTATTTGTATTTGGTTTTTGGCACAAGGTTACTTCATTTGTTCATTCAATCATTTATTACGCAAAAAAAAAAACAATAATAATACCAATAACAACAACAATAACAACGAAAAAAATTGGTGTTAAATTATACAAACTGAAATTGAATTTCTTGTAATTCCAATCGCAATGAACACAACACTCGACACTCGCCGTTGTTCATTGTGTTAAACTTTAAAAACAACGTCGAAAGAGTAAAAGAAATTAAAAAAAAAAAAATTAGGAAAACAATTCATTGGTAATATTTGAGCAATTTCAATGGATGCCTTGTATTGAAATTCAAATAATTTGTAACACTTTTGCAGTAAAAAAAATCACAGAAGTGATAGGATTATAACAAAAAGTACTTTTAAATTATTGATGATATTTAGAAAAGTACTTTTAATAATACTACAAATAAAACTGTTTCCTTTTGTTGTTGATTGCAAATTTTGGTGGCTTAAATGGTACTTAAAAAAAAAAAAAAAAATAAGTACTTTTATAAAGTACTTATTGATGATATTTCGAAAAGTACTTTTAATTATTCTAAAAAATTAAACTGTTTCCATTTCCTTCTGGTTACAAATATTTTGTTGCTTAAATGGCTCTCAACATAATAACCGAAAAAACTATTAAAAAATAAGTACTTATACATACAACAACATATGACCGAAAAAGTACTTTTAACTTTTTACTTTCTAAAAAGTACTTTTATAAATTACTTTTTTATTTTTGTTTTTACGCATGAAGTGCTATAAAGAGAGATCATCATAACACTTTTGCAATAAAAAAATCACAGAATTGATATGATTATGATAAAAAGTGCAGTAGGACCTTGATTATCCGTGATGGTCGGGACCGTAAGCATTCCGGATCATCGATTTTCCCGGTTAATTGAGTACCAATTTTGGCTAGTTTTTAATAGACATTTTTATTAGTTAATAAATGAATATGTACATATTTATATAAAAACTAAATAATTCAAGGATTTTATATACATACATGTTTCAAATATATAAAAAATAATAATTTTGTCAGAAAACAGTGAACAGTACGAGTATATAAGGATTTCGTATACTAAAGAGAGAATTCCCCTTTTTCGCCTGTTTGTCCAAAATAATTTTTGCTTATAATCACGGATAATAGAGGTAATCACCGTAAAACGGTGCAGGAAAATTTAAGTCGATCCAAAATAAAATTAAGTCGATGCTAAAAATGTTTTTTTTCCATCCCGGATAATCGAATCACGGATAATAAAGGTCCTACTGTACCTTCAAATTATTGATGATATTTATAAAAGTACTTTTAATGATTCCAAAAATTAAACTGTTTACACTTGCTGCTGATTGCAGTTGTGTTTATGCTTAAATGTCTTTCAACATAATTACCGAAAAAATACTTCAAAAATGTATTCAAAAAAAGTACTTCAAAAAAGTACTTAAAAAAGTACTGCAAAAAAGTACTCAAAAAAAGTACTTAAAAAAGAAGTACTTAAAAAAGAAGTACTTAAAAAAGAAGTACTTAAAAAAGAAGTACTTAAAAAATAAGTACTTAAAAAGAAGTACTTTTTGTTTTTATGCAAAAAGTACTATAAAGAGAGATCATCATAACAAACAATGTTTCTATTTATGTTTTCCTTTTCCTTTTTTTTAAGGAATTCATAAAAGAAAATATTTTCTTCTGTGATGATGCTATGATGTGTCCATTTTTTGCACAGTTTGGTGCCAAAATAATGTTTCCCTTTTTATTTATTACATGTACGACGACAACATTGTAAATTACTTTAAGCAAAAAATAAAGAAGAACTGAAAAGGAGAAGAAGTAATGTTAGCAAGAGATGCCATAAACCACACTTAGCATCATTATCTCGTACTTTATGGTGGCATCTTTAATGTCGAATCCGTAAAACAAAGTAAGAAACGAAACGAAACGACATTGAAGTATCCCTCCTATTTTTTTTCTTTTGTACAATTCATTGTCAAATTGACATTTTCGAAGGTTTTAATACAAAATTAATCGAATGCTGTTGCTTGTCCTCCCACCACAAACAATAACAATAAAAAAAGGAATTGTAATTAAGAAAATTGCCCCAGTCCCGAAATAACTGAGCGACAATTCAACACGTACTCTTCAAGCTCCATATTATAAACGTTTAGGAAATTTACAGTGAAGTAACATAATAAACGAATAAATACTTACTACTTGTCTTTGAGTCTAATTTCGCCTATTTAAGGAGCTTTTACTGTTTGTAGTTTGGTACTGCAATTACTCTAACATACCCTGAATTATTGCTGGCAGCATATTGTTGAGGCATAAAATTTTCGGTAATATTTTCTTTTTATACCCCATAAAACCAGACAATATGGGACACTAAAAGGCAGTTTAAATGAGAAAGATGGATAAAATTACTTGCGATGTAATTGTTTATGTATTTGTATTTAATATATTGCATTATTGTATGGTCTTAACTGAAATAAAAACAAAAAAAAAACATTTTAAAGGACGCTTTGCCTCAAATAAGTATTAAATATAAGAAAAACGAAGTCGCCGCGGTCTAGTAGGTAGAGTGTTGGCTTATTAGACGTGAGGGCTCGGTTCAAAACCCCCAGTCAGACATCTGTAAGAAAACGAAATAAATTTATTTCTTCGGCTATTTGCTCTCAGCAGTCCTCTGGCAAAAACTCTGAGAGTAAATAAAATTGCCATGAAAAGTTTCTCAAAAATCTGTCGTTCGAATATGACTTTAAACTGTAAGTTCCGCCACTCATGTCTAAAAAATTAACACACATAGTATAAGCGGTGTAAGAAGCTAAATTGTAATCCTGACAGAAGGGATGTAATGACAAATTATGTATGTATGTATGCCAGATGCAGTTCGACAACGATATTGACAAAGAGAAACACGTTTTTCTAAAAAGTGAACTTCAGAAAATCACTAGCTTGTTAGAGTATTTTAATTATTTGCATGCAGTTCTCTTAGTTCTTAGTTCTGACTGACAATTTACCAAAAAAAAATTTAAATAATGACAGAATAACTTAGCAAAAGAAATAAAACAATTGAACTTAAAAGACCTTTAAGACATCCTTGTCACTCCAACATGCGATCGTCTCGTGCCTTAAAGAAAATCCTTTTTTTTTTTCATTATTATTTTAAGTGACACAAAGTAAGGACGATACATAAAATATCATAAATTTTACATGATTTTTACGTTAACGAAACCTTGTAATAAATTTCCATCGTCTACCAACCCCACGATACAATTACATCCATTGTCTGGAAAAAGACGCATTACGGCGTTTTTCCATTATCATAATTTACCTGGCATACTCACATTTATTTTCTTTACTGCCACAGACTATTCATTGTGTTACACATTCATGCATTCATTCATTTATTCAGTCATTCATTAAATATTTCTCGGTATTTTAACCTTTTGCATGGCAAAAGTGAGAGACTGACTCACTTGTTTGTATCTTTTATAGTTATTACACTGAATATTGCCTGAATTTTCAAAAAAAATTCTGGTAAATGGAACTACACATGTACATACATATGGATATACATACATACATAATTGATATGAAGTTACGTGTCAACCCTTGCGTGGCCTCCCTGCTTATGCATAGATAACCACGGGGTCTTTTGTGACGACTACAACGATGGATTAGGATAGCGGCCGAGAGTTGGGGCCCAAATGAAATGATGAACAATAGAAATAAACCTACGAATAAAACGACGAACGATATGAATACCCTGGAGCTGAACGCTTTCGGGCAGAGCTCAAGGATTCTGAGATCTCCAGTGCGGAATCGGGAAATGAACCCATTCGGCCAGAGTACGAGGACTCCGAGATCCCCAGTGAATGGAGAATCTTCAGGATTGGCGGCATCGGAGTCGGAACCAACGCGAAGCAACCCGACGGCTTCGACCAGCGGGGTTTTTGGTCAACTCGGGGACCAAATTAGAAGTTTAATTGATATGATGGAGGATGGAAAAAGGAGATCAATCCACCAGCCGATGAGGGATGCGATCGATTCCATTAAGACCCTATACGACCTGTACGCAGGTGAGCTAAGGGGGCAGACAACCAATGAGAAGAGTAGCAGCAGCTCTGCTACACAAACTTCGCCTTGGATGAGAAATCAGGAGGGGAAGAGGAGACAGGAGGAGGCTGTTGAGATTCCCCAAGCAAAGAGGAGAACTCCAAATCCTCCACCAAAAGTTTTGCCGAGGAGGACTACTGAGACGACTCTGAGTAGGCAGGTGAACACGGAGGAGTCAACTGGAGAACCAGGGTGGCAAAAAGTCACTAAAAAGAAAAGAAGGGGCAAGAAACCTAAGGAGAGGAAAGCAAAGCCCGACGCAATCATGATAGCAACGAAGGATGACACATCGTATGCTGACATTTTGAGGAGGGTTAAAACGGACCCTAAACTTTGTAAATTAGGGGAAAACGTGACGAAAATTCGGAGGACCGTCAAAGGCGAGCTATTACTTCAGCTCGGCAAAAACGGTGAGCGAACGGAGGACTTTAGAGGGGCCATTGGAGAGCTCCTAGGTGAATGCGCGTCTGTCCGCACTCTAAAGGAGAGGAGGACAATTGAGATAAAGGACATTGATGAGATCACGGAGAAGGAGGACGTATATAACGCAATTATGAACGTTCCAGGTCTTGAGGGCTTCGGTGAGACCGACATAGTTGGTCTCAGGAAGGCATATGGTGGGACGCAAACTGCCATAGTAAGCCTTAACGCAGACGCTGCAACGATTCTCCTGAAGGAAGGTAGAATTAGGATCGGCTGGGTCATATGCAGGATTCGCGAGAGGAACATTCCGACAAAATGCTTCCGATGCTTGGAGTTTGGGCATATGGCCCGTCAGTGCACGAGCAAGGTTGACCGCTCGCGAACTTGCCGTAAGTGCGGACAGGAGGGGCATATTGCGAGGAATTGCGAAGGCGAACCTCTTTGCATGTTCTGCAAAGTGGGCGACCCGAAATCTGCCAACCATATCGCGGGGAGCGGAAGGTGTCCAAAATTTTTGAGCGCTCTTAAATCACGTTCTAGGAGATGAGGTTAATACAAATTAATCTGAACCATTGCGAAGCAGCCCAGGACCTATTGGTCCAGAGGGTAAAGGAGGAGAATATTGATGTCGCCATCATAAGCGAACCTTATAGGGTACCGAAGAATAGTACTTGGATCACGGACGGATCTAGTACTGCGGCTATATGGATCTGTGGTTCATTACCCTTCCAGCAAACCTATGCGCGGGACATTGGTTTCGTTATAGCCAGGATAAAGGGAGTTTTCGTCCACAGCTGTTACGCCCCCCCGAGATGGTCAATGGATGAGTTCCAACATATGCTGGAGAGGCTGGCGTCACACGTGCGCCTGAATACCCACGTTATTATTGGAGGAGACTTTAATGCTTGGGCGACCGAATGGGGTAGTAGATATACTAACGCCAGGGGTCGCTGCCTCTTGGAAACGTTCGCTTCCCTTCCTGTGGCGCTGATGAATGATGGAAGAGGAAGCACATTTAGGAGAGCTGGATCGAGCTCGATAATAGATTTGTCGTTTGTGAGCGATAGCCTTGTTTCGCGGACCGCGTGGAAGTTAACTGAGGACTTCACGAATAGTGACCATCAGGCAATCGTAATGACGGTTACTGGGCGCAACACGAGAGTAGATGGATTGCCGAAGTTTACGGGACCTAAATGGAAGGACTCCCGCTTTGACGAGGAGACGTATAGATTGCTGTTGTCGTCTTTTCATACGACTGGCAGCACGGCCGAGGAATTAGTGAGCGACGTATGCGAAATGCTCAACACTGCATGTGATGCTGCTATGCCTAGGAGAACTGTGTGTAGGGGACGTTCCCCCTGCTACTGGTGGAATGACGAGATTCGAAATCTGCGGTCGGCTTGCTTTGGGGCGAGAAGAAGGGCCCAGCGCACGAGAGGAAGACCGACATGGGAAGCCGAACGGGCTTCATATGAGGATCTAAGGCATCAACTTAGAAGAGCCATTAAGAGGAGCAAGAAACTATCCTTTCAGCGGATATGCCAAGAAGCTGACGTCAATCCTTTTGGGACGGCTTATAGAGTCGTCTGCAAGAGAATCGGTGCTCGGCAACAGCCTAAACTAGGCTGTCCAGTTTTGCTACGGGGGATTATTAGTACATTATTCCCACGGGGCCAGCCCTACACTTTCATAAGTAGGGATCCGGAAGCCACTCATACCATACCCGAGGTAACAGGAGAGGAAGTACTCGCAGCATGCAATGGAATAGGAGATAGGAAAACACCGGGGCCAGATGGAATCCCGAATAGGGCACTTAAGGCGGCTATCCGGTTCAGACCTGATATGTTGAGGGTGTTTTTCCACGTAGATGGAAGATGCAGAAATTGGTTCTCATTCCAAAACCTGGTAAACCACCAGGGGAACCATCATCGTATCGGCCCATTTGTCTACTCGACACACTGGGAAAAATACTGGAGAGGATAATATACAATCGACTACTGACGCGTGCCGAGGCAGGAGGAGCTCTCTCGGACCTGCAATACGGATTTAGGAAAGGACGGTCCACTGTTGATGCGATAAGGAGAGTAGTCGACATTGCAAGAGATGCAATAGAGGGCGAAAGATGGAGATTTGGCACCAAGGAATACTGCGCGGTTGTCACACTTGACGTTAGAAACGCGTTCAACTCAGCGAATTGGGGGCGGATTATGAGAGCCCTCTTTAACATGGCTACGCCGCCATACTTAATGGAGATTCTGAACAATTACTTTCAGGACAGGAAGGTAATATACCTAACGGATGAAGGAGAGCAGGAATACGTAGTTACGGCGGGTGTCCCGCAGGGCTCTGTACTTGGCCCACTACTATGGAACATTATGTACGATGGAGTACTTCGACTGCGATTGCCAAACGGGACTACAATTGTGGGCTTTGCAGATGACATTGCCATAGTCTCGGTAGCTAAGACGGTAAAAGAAATAGAGGAGAAAACTAACACAGCCATTCGAAATGTTGGAGCATGGCTGGATGAGGCAGGTTTGACACTTGCAGCACATAAAACGGAAGCCGTATTGATAAGTGGCCGGAAGATAGTGGAGAAGATGAAAGTCACCGTTGGAGGCACAGAGATCGAATCAAAGAGGGCGATAAAATACCTGGGAGTGATTATCGACGACAGGTTGAATTTCAAGGAGCACGTAAAGTACATCGGCGAAAAGGCATCTGTAACGCAGGGAGCACTGGCGAGGATGATGCCAAATATTGGAGGACCAGGTCCATTCAAGAGGAGGATAATTTCAGCGGTAGTAACGTCGATAATGCTGTATGCTTGCCCCATATGGTCGGAGGCACTCTCCGTGGGGACGACAAGGAGAATACTGTCCTCGGTGTATCGTCTAAGCGCGATTAGACGGATAAGTGGCTTCAGGACAGTATCTGATGAAGCGGTATTGGTATTGGCAAAGACAATACCAATAGACATATTGGCGGATGAGATGAGGCGGATATACTTTCGCCGTCTCGAGTATCCAGGACGGACAGCGGCTATAAAAGCGGAGGAAAGAAGGACTTCCA
Source organism: Sarcophaga caerulescens (assembly GCA_927399465.1). NCBI lineage: Eukaryota > Metazoa > Arthropoda > Insecta > Diptera > Sarcophagidae > Sarcophaga > Sarcophaga caerulescens. Next base: position 34,061,173 of record OV656872.1, on the reverse strand, counting down.
TGCACAAATGGCAGTCACGATGGGAGAGCAGTTTAAAGGGAAGATGGACATTTCACCTTGTCCCTTCTATAATCCCTTGGATGGAAAACAAACATTGCGAGCTGAATTACTACGTGACCCAGTTCCTAACTGGTCATGGATGTTTTAGGAAGTACCTGCACAGATTTGGACATGATACTTCCCCTATATGCCCAAACTGTGTAGATGAAGAGGAGGATGCGGAGCATATCCTAACATGCTGCCCCAGATTTAGGTGGCCCGGAGAAACTAGATTAAGACCAAACCGGCTCATGGAGGAGCTGTTGAATTCTAGGACGCTATGGAGCCAATACAGCCAGAAAATGGTTGAAGTAATGCTAGAACTCCGAAGACTGGAGGAACGTAGGCGAAATTTGACATAATGTGATAAAGCTTTCGAGCTAACCAGCCCTCCGCGAAGTAATACCTTACGCAGTCCCGCGGAGGGAGAGTGGTTGAAGTGTGTAGGGGGTGAGTTTAGTACGTAGGCACCAGTGATGGTGAATCGTGCATGCTTTTGTAGGAACAAAAGTATCTTTCGAAGATTACCACCTCCGGCTCAAGACAAAAAAAAAAAAAAAAAATAAAAAAAAAAAACATACATAATTGATAATAACAACCCATTAGCCAGGATTACGACCTAGCTTCTCACACCACTTATGTCGAGTGACGGGACTTACAGTTTAAAGTCAACTCTTTGAGGAACTTTTCCATGGCCGATTTTATTTTACTCTCAGAGTTTCTGCTAGAAATCTGTTGAGAAAGATTTCGAAGAAATTTTTTTTCATATTTCGTTGAAGATGTCTAACCTGGGATTTGAACCGTGGCATCACGTCTAATAAACCAACACAGTTCATGATACACTACGGTGACTTCAACGCCGTCAAAATTTTTGACGCGGTTTTTCTTATACATCTACAAACATAATTGATCATTAGTCCCTTTAGTCCTAGTTTCTCACGCCACTTATATTGTGTGCGTTAATTTTTAAACATGAGTGGTGCACAGTGGTTTCCCTTATATGAACAAGCGGTCAAAAATCAATATCTCCAAAACCAATTGATCTCTGAAGGGTTAATTGGCTTATAGATTTGTTTTAAGAGCTTAAAGCATGCAAATTTGTAGGAAAAAATTTTAACAACTGTAGCCAAAGTAGCCATTTGATGTCTGAAGGGTTAATTGACTTATAGATTTGTTTTAAGAATTTTTGAAATAAAGTATTAAAATTGCTTTGTTTTAAAATATTTTTGTAAATTTGTATTCCATTATACAAAGTTATAAAATTCAGTAAAAGTTATCATTAAATAATGTAAGATAATAAAGTAAAATAAGATATTAATATATATCAAATATTAAGCAAATTTAAAACTCCTTGACTTAAACTACTTGTTTTCTTTGTTGGTAAGATTCGGGCTCCAGAAATACATAGATCTGAACTTAAAAAGAGCCTATTTAAAAGGTCTGTATTTGTAGCAGTGCGCGATATTTTTCTTGTATGTTGCAATCTAAACTGTTTTACATCCTTATTTTTCGCTTCAGCTGCTTACTCCGATAATTCACCTATGGGCACTAAATGCGTGCTTAATCACCTCAGCTCTATGGATTAGAATTTTGTGTACCGATGGAGGGAGGTAGTACTAGGGACACTCCTCAACAAGTTTTCTGGCTGTCTCTACAGCATATTCCTCAAACTTTTCAATTAATTAAATTGCAATATAAAATTTAAAACAACAATTTCTTAAACAAATGTTTTGTCTTTATTCATAACTATCAAAAATTATTTCTCTTTACTCATGTAAATGTGTTTTGAAAAGGTCAAAAAAGTATTCTTCAGGGATTTTTTAATGGGCTTAAATTTTTTCAACTTTTATAATTTAATTTGGTAGAAAACAAGTTAAAATTTAATTTTTGTTGGGTTTTTGGAGACTTCTGCCACAACAACACGAAAAATTTTGTAATTAAACTTAAGTTTTTTTGTATGACTATACTACCACAATATATGTAATATAAACATACCTCCGCTTTCAAATGACGCAAATATTAAATCTCGCAAAAAAAAGTAACAAAATTTGTTAGATTCATAAAATTTAGAGTGTTGTCAATAAATTTAGTGCAATAAAGATTGGAAAAAAAAATAACTTTTTTTGATTTTTGGCCTAAGGGGGAAACCAGTGTGTGGTGGGACCTACAGTTTAAGGTCGACTCCGAACGACAGATTTTTGAAAAACTTTACTTTACTTTGGCAATTTTATTTACTCTCTGAGTCTTTGTCAGAAATTTGCAGGGAGGAAGTCGCCGAAGAAATATTTTGTTAATATTGCGTTTATTTGGAGATGCCTGACCGGGGGTTTTGACCAACACACGACCTACTGGACTACGGCGACTATACCTCTATAAAACTATCGGGATGGCTGAGCTCATGTTAACTAGACATTATAATTGTAAAACGGAATAGGTAATATCGGACCTTATAGGACCCAAGTAAAGCAACAATCTAACCTCTATTCGCCTTAAATTTTATTGTACAATCGTATTGTGGGAAAATATGTATTCAACTTTCAAAATATTTGCAATTTCATCGGTGTTAAATTATTAACCAACTTCATAATAAATTAATAATTAATTTTATATATTTTTTTTTTTTCATTTTTCATTTTAATTTTCATGATCATAATTGGCGTAATTAATACTTTATTTGTGCTCTTATGCAAAAATTAAAAAGATTGTGATTTATTTTGTTTTATTTTTTTTTATTTTTTAATTCATCATTAATGGCTGGCTGGCTGGCTAGACCTCGTTAAAAATAAAAAAGAAAAGAAATTCAAATTCACAAATTAGCCAGGAGAATGAAAAAAAAAATAATAAAAAATAAAAGAAAATTTAATTGAAAAATAAAAACCCAACAAAATTTTATAGTTGCCACCCATGTTGGAAAGTATAATGAAATCGATGAATGAATGAATGAAGAGCAGGATGAATATTAAAAATGAAATTAAAAAAAAAAAACAGATTGAAATAAAAGAACAAATTTCACAATAAAAAGTTGACAACAGCGAACATTAACTGCAAACTGAGACAGGAGGAGCATTTGTTCTGTTCCTACTAAAAGAAATCGGCAAGAGACTCTGCCATCAGTATTTTTTTTTAACAATTATGACCTTGTATTGTATTGTATTAACAAGGCTATTTTTCTTTCTCTTCTTTGCTTTATTTCCCTTTACACTTGTAATTGGTCAACAATGGCACGAGAATTATAATCCAAACACAGTCGTAAAATAGCAACAAAAGTCACTGTCAGTGAAATATAAAAACCAGACATTCATTCAGACTCACCGCCGTCATCCGTTGAAATCAGTCTGAAGAAAAATTGAAGGAAGAAACAAAAGAAAAAAAGCAACAAAAACCAGACTAAAACTCTTTCCCTGCCATTGTACACTAACAGTGTTGGGTCAGATGGAGCCCGAAGACAATAGAGTTATTAATAATGGCTCTAGGCAATTTAATTTGCCATTCTCTCGCTATACGATATTAATTTCAATTTTTTGTTTTCTTTCAGTTTGTTTTTTCTATTTATCTTGGCCGTGGTAATATTGTATAAAGAACGTTAGCTTAAGTTGTATTAATATGGGCAATGAAATTAATTTTAAAAATTGAAAGATATTTGGAGAGAAAAAGTTTAAAATACAACCAAATATACGACACCCTACAGCGCAGTACATAAGAGCTCATAAAGCATTCAGTATGCAATGCACTGAGTACAGTAAGACCCCGCTTAACGCGGGGGATACGTTCCAATAAGTTCCAGCGCTAAACGAAACAGCGTTAAACGAGGCAACTTAACACGTACATATGTATGTAAATACATTGCGACTTCGGAAAATACAGTTGGAATCTTTATTCTGGACAGACTAACAAAAGAACCTTGAAAAAGATACATACATAGTATACACCGTTGCTATATAGTCCACCGCTTTTGGTTGGTGAATGGCCGTTTCATTTGCACACTTATACAACAAGTATCAATACAGTGTGCGATTTAGGGGAATCCCAATACAACCGCGTAATACTGAAACAGTGTTAAGGGGAGCAGCATTAAGCGGGGTCTTACTGTACTTTTAAGGGGTGATTTTGTAAGAGCTATAGGAAAATCGATGGTACGGTCCATATAATTTAATGTTTGAAGATTATTTCATGCAAATGTTGACTTAGTTCAATTTTAGCATACTCTTTCCAACATTTCAACCGGTATCTCACGAATAAATGCTTCAATGTTGTCTTCCAATGCGTCAATTGAAGCGGGCTTGTCTGTATAGACATGAGCTTTAACATAGCCCCACAAAAAATAGTCTAAAGGCGTTATATCGCACGAACTAGGCGGCCAATTGACCGGTCCCGAACGTGAAATAAAATATTCACCGAACTCGCCTCTCAATAAGTCCATTGTTACGCGTGCTGTGTGGCATGTGGCACCGTCTTGTTGAAACCACATGTCATGCAAGTCAAGCTCTTGCATTTTGGGCAAAAAAAAGTTTAGTCACAATAGCCCGAATAGCCGCTTCAGTGGGTCGATTAAACTGACCATAAAGTGGAAGAAGCGCGCGATGAACTTTCTTAACAGAGCACGCATTTTGATAATAAAATTCAATGATTTGCAAGCGTTGTTCGTTTGTAAGACGATTCATGGTTAAATTATAGACCAAACTGAAGATGTTTGACAGTGAAACAAAACACGAAACGTGCGTGAGCTGTTTAAACCAGTGTTGCCAAAAAAGATAATAACTAAAAAATCACCCTTTATAATGCCTCTTTAATTGTCTGGTCAAAAACAAAAAATTCAATAAAAGTCAGCAAATTTGATTTGAAGAAGAGATCAGTTAGTTACCACCTTTAGAAACCAATAAAGACATTCGTAGTGTTTAAAACCCTCATTTAACTACGCCATACGCCGAACACCTCAAAAATCTGTCGTTCGGAGTCGAATTTAAACTGTAGGTCCCGCCACTAATATATAAAGTTAACACACACAACATACAATGCAAGTGGTGTCAGAAGCAAGGTCATAATCCTGACTGAAGGGTTGTAATCGCCAATTATGTATGTATTGGGGTGTGTATGTAAACCAAAGAATTCATATGTATTATTGCAAATCTCTTACTTCCATCAGATTTTGTGAAAATGTCTGGAAAGCAGAAGACACTTACTCCTTTAAGCTGCCGTTGTACAATAATCTGCAGACGTAATATGTGTAGCATTCGCATGGTATTTCATAAATCGGCTAACCTCTCTACTATTACAGATACACAGAAGAGAAAATAAACATTTTCGAAATGAGCTCCAGCTGTCGTTTTTGAAAATTTTACATCGAAGAATATTCTCTTGTTTGCAATCAATCTCCAACAAAAGTTGGACAGCCTAGTCGTTCCACCCTAACCGATTCTACTGTTCTAGAAAGTGAGTTTACAATTCCTACAATCCAATCGAACACTCCACCTAGACTTAATAAATCTCAGGCAAACGAAATGAACTTTTGCCTGGCTTCACTTGTACAATGACATTCAGAGGTTGGCCAATGCAGTATTCATACAAAGCATAGCCATGACCTGCTGTTATTCTTTAGCCCTCATACTATACCACAAAGATCTTATAACGGTTTTATTTTCTCCACTCTGTCCTGAATAGGATTTTTTCGAATCTTGAATTATTAAGGCACTTGTACTGATTTTCACTTCATTTTTATGGTGCATATACATACTTCCCAAGGGTGACATGGAAGTTTATAACCCTGTTTGTTGGTTTTGCCTTGAAATATGCTTTATAATGACATAAAATGTCTGTCCCCGAAATTCACTGTATTTCATTATATGAATGGAAGGAATGTTTTAACCACCACCCCCTGGGAAAGAACCCCAAACTCTTTTTACGCTTGACAAAATTTCATCATCAATTTATAAAAATCATTTTATTGGTCCAGAGTGACAAGAAAATTGTGACTTGATGTGATTTTTGTTCAAATCGCAACGATTAAAATCCGCACACGATGAATATCGTTTTATTCTAATGGAATTTGGTTGAATTAATTCCAATCCCATGTCATTTGAATACTAAATTGCCAAACGAAACAAAACGAAATTGAATTGAATTGAAATGAATTGAAAAGAAAAAATATTTATCTGGTGAGGGTTTTTGGGAAAGCTTTTGCTTCCCGAAAATAAAAATCAAAATAAAATTGGACGATTTGTTATTATGTTTATAAAGACATGAAATGGATGATGAAAACAGCAAAAGCAACTCATGACATGGATTTATTTGACCATAAATCATGACAAATGATACCTACACACGCATATCTCTGAGTTTAATTTAATTTTTATAACCCATTTACCATGCAATCCCCAGTCCTTTTTTAATTTCTTCCTGAGTTCCTTTAGAAATTTGTTGACACTTTACGTTGTGACAAAAAAAAAAAGGAGAGAAAAGTTGTCCATCATGTCATGTCAGTTGGTTGGTATCCGTTGGTTTAGAGATGTTTTATTTTCACTTTTAATGGACTGAATGAAAAGGATATTTTTTACTTTTCCTCTTCTTTTTTTATTTTTATTGAAAACACCATCTTTTTTGTCATTCATTTCATTTATTTTCAGTATCGTCCATTTTAGAAGTCATACTGTGTAACAATCTCTTATTATGGTCTTATTATTAAAGAAGTGGTGATTTAAAGGATAATTTTGGAAAAAAAATACAATTAAGTACGACAAAGACAAATTACATCCATCAGTAAGATCTTAGTGGAGTACATTTTTCAATTTTAGTTCTGGTGGAAATTGCTTTGGCAACCCTCTGTTTAATTTTTGTAACGATAGTAATCCGGAAGATTGTTGTGTCTAAAGACCTTAACCTTCAATTTTATTACGCAAACTCTTATCGCAAACGACTACTCATCACAATTTCCTACAGACAGATTGAGCGCGTGGTTTTTTTTTCTTAATTTCCCAATTAGGTACTTTAATCACCTTAGGATATTCCAATAATTTCATGAAATTTAATGCAATTTGTAAACACATCTTCGCTATTTCTATGTTTTGCTGCATCGAAACAAAAAATCACACAAAAAGTGCAATCGTAACACACATACATAATTGGTCATTACAGTAATCCCTCGATTTACGTCACAGTTGGTTCAAAAAAAAAAAGGCGACGTAAATCGAATTTCATATTGCTCATCTACAAAGTAGTATGTTTTTAACAAGGAACTTAAAAAAGTTACAGTAATCCCTCGATTTACGTCACAGTTGGTTTCAAAAAAAGGCGACGTAAATCGAATTTCATATTGCTCGTCTACAAAGTAGTATGTTTTTAACAAGGAACTTAAAAAAGTTACAGTAATCCCTCGTTTTACGTTGCAGTTGGTTCCAAAAAAAGGCGACGTAATTGAAGTTAGAGGGAACAAAAAATTTGACGACGTAAATCGAAACAACGTTAATCGAGGCGACGTAAATCGAAGGATTACTGTACAACGCTTCGGTCAGGATTACGACTTAGCTTCTCATACCGGTTTATGTTGTGTGTGTTGATTATATCTATGAGTGGCGGGACCTGCAGTTTAAAGTCGACTCCGAATTACAGATTTTTGAGAAGCTTTCATAGCAATTTTATTTAAACTCAAAGTTTTTGTTAAAAATCTGCTGAGAGGAGAAATATTTTTATCATATTTTCATTTTGATGTCTGACCTGGTGATTGAACTGTGGCCTTACGTATAATAAGCCAACACACTACATACTACAACACGGCAACCTCAATCATTACAGTACTTGAAATTACAGCTTGACGACTTAAGGGCCACATCTGTTTAACAATGTTCTTCCTCAAGCTACGGTAACGTCCTAACTCCTTCTGGGCAATTCATATTTCATAGTTTTGCCTTCGGAAAGTATATAGACTTATAGACTTAAGCTGTCTTCATACGAGTACGCCGATTTTACTTACAGTGTACCCAAGTCAAAAACGTTTCGTAAAACATTACACGAGCTGAAGAGAGCACAATTCTCTTTATGAAACAATGATTGCTGACCTCTTAGGCCCAGCAATGTCCTGACGAGACGTAGAGTTTATGGGACCCCGTCCAACAAGATACCGAGAAATGGTAAAAACCGAAAACATGGTAATAAAATGCAAGAGATTTGGAGAACCCTTAATGGACATGAAATCCGAGATCGGCCTGTTTCTAATGGTAAAAAGTCAATAGAATTACTACTGCTGGAGCTGAAGAGAGAACAGTTCTCTTTACGAAACAATGATTGCTGACCTCTTGGATTCAGCAATGTCGTGACGAGACGTAGAGTTTATGGGACCCCGTCCAACAAGATACCGAGAAATGGTAAAAACCGAAAACATGGTAATAAAATGCAAGAGATTTGGAGAACCCTTCATGGACATGAAATTCGAGATCGGCCTGTTGCTGGAGACAGAACAGTTGTCTTTACGAACCAATAATCGCCGACCTCTTAGACCCAGCAATGTCCTGACGAGACGTATGTGTTATGGGAAATGGTAAAAACCGTAAACAATCGGAAAACGGCCAGTTTCAAATGGTAAAAAGTCAATAGAATTACTACTTCTCACCGAAAAGACAGGCCTTATGTTGGTAGGGTCAGTTGATATAGCCATGCAAGCAAGAGAAAAGGCAGGCAAGGCCATAATCTGGCCATTTCAATCTGTGAATTGATACTGTGCGGCTGTTAAACGTAGAAAATAGTGATTTTAATCGATAACAATTCGGTAAACCTAAGATTTACAATGGAGATGCCAAAGTCACAGCATAGTTGTGCAGAGACAACGCACACGTCTTCGTATACTCGCTTCTATTTAGCCAGAGACGAATTAACATGAGTGTCAGATATATTTTAATTTTTTTATTCAAGTGTGATATGCGCAAATATTTTTTAATTTTTAAATTCAATTGACTTTTCTCATCGTGTAATTGTTGATGTTGGCTCATCAACAAACGAAACTCTGAAACATAAAGAAATATGTAAAAAAAAAACAACAAAGAAATTGTGGCAACACAAATACTTAAAGTATAAATTACAACAACAAAACTATAGACAAGAAAAAAATGACAATAACAGAACAACAGTAAGATCTAGAAGTTGACAAACAGAAAATAAATGAAGTAAAAATAGTACAAACACTGTTGTATTATAAACTATGAAGTTTAAAAAGCTTAAATTAAAAAGATTGCATTATAAAATTAATAATAATAATAAATAATAATAATAATGTAGTACTATTAAATAAGACAATTATTATGTGTTGTAGCAGGCTAAAAATCAACAGAATCAAAATATATTTATGTTTGGGTTTTAAAGTAATATTTTGGCTCAAAGAAATTTGAAAAGAAAGTTAAAAGAATGTTATTTCTTTTTTAAGGTAATAACATCATTAGCTATTATTAGAATTGACTCCTTTAGAATACTGTCACGTACGTTTAACGCGCTCTCTAACTTTGATTGAAAAGTTTTTTCTCTCTCTCCCTTATTTTTTTTGCATAACAAAACTTTTACCAACGAAAATTTATTTCAACATTCAAATTCAATTAAATTTTGTTTAGATGATGGTATGATATGTTCGTACTTTTGGTTTTAGCCGTAGTGCCTAGTATTCGCTTCTTTCACTTTCAGACCAATTTTTTGGCCTGAATTATTATTTTTATGATTTGGCAGCAGAAAGAAAGAGAATATCATAACGATAACAAGTAAAGAAATAAATAAATAAGAAGAAGAAGAAGAAAAGTTTATAAAGAAAACAAAAAAATAAATTGTTTATAACAATAACAATTATAAAGACGATATGGCAAGAAAATAAATGCACAATGAAGGCAAATTATTCCAATTATTCTTTTCGTTTTCTTTTTGAAAATATTTTCATCTTCATTTCATTAAAACTGCACAGTTCAATGAACCATCATCATCATTATCATTGTTATTATCATAAATTGATTAGAGAACAATAACAACAACAGCAACAACAACAATAACAATAAAAACAAATTCTTATAAAATTGAATTATTTGAAGGGGGTATGGGTGATTGAGCGGGCGAAAAAAATAATAAAATTTTATGGAAACCAAATACATACAATAGTTATGGAATGTGGCAACAACAACAACAATTTATAACAAAAAAAAATTATTCAAAAAAAGAATATGTTCTTATGCCATTAAAGAAAAAAAAGGAATATTTTTTGTTTCTTTTTTTTTATTTCAAATTTTATGGAAAATAAAAAAACAAAAATAAGAAAGAATATGAAAAATCTCACTTTTTTATGTGGTTTTTGTTTAATGAGTCATATTGAAAGACTAAAAATGTCTTTAAAAGAACAATATTGTGTCTAAATCATCACCACCATCACCATCATGAACAACACACACATCATGGTTATTTAAACTTAAAAACGTACTTAAAATTTAAAAGCTGTAAGCTTCTTGGTGCAGGACATTTGCGTCTTCGTTTGTTTTGTCGTTTAGCTGTGGTGCCCCTTTTGTGTGTCTTTAGTTTGGAATTTTTTTTTTAAATTTTCGTCTTTCTTTTTTGAAATTTTACAAGAATTTTTTGTTGCCAATTTTTTTAATGCAAAAATCTTTAATCATATAGACAACAACAACAACTATAACAACATAAACCATACGTTGTCTGTAAAGATAATGAATTAGTGCAGGTTAGTAACACCTTAGCGGTCGTTCGATTGCTTGACACAATATTTTAAATTTAGATTTTAACGTGGCCTTTACAACACTATTTTATCAACAACTTTTCGCTCAAAAAATCGCAGGAGTAGAACAAAAGTACAGTTAAAGAAAAAAGTCTACATACGCCGTTGTATGTATGCAGATTTTTTTCCTGCTAAGTTTTATTTCTTTTCGCAAATAATTTCTACGTTATATTTTTTTATATTCGTTTTGTTCTTCAAACATTCTTGATTGTAAATGTAACATCTTTTTGCAATCACTGGGAAAAAAGTCTACATACACCGGCTGTATTTCAAATATAGAAAATATCGTATCGTATATAGAAAATATCGGCTCTGGTAATGATTTGTTTTACTTTTTCATTAATTATTTGCACCATTTTCTTAAGTCAGTATTGATTCGCTTTACAAAACGCTTGGATTTTGTGCCTCTTTTTTGGGGTATATCGTGAGCCTCCCAAACATTATTAAGTAGTTGATGTTTAGTGCCTCCGCTTTTGCGTGACAACCTGCTTGCTGGTCTAGTTTTAACAATTTGATGCAAGAAGCAACAGCGAAATTGCTGGAACAAACAATTTTTACGTCTGACGTATTCTTTATACCGGGTTATCCATTTCGTAGTTTCAAAAGTAAACGTAAATAAAACACATATAAAATATTTTTTTCATTATATTTCTTTTTTATTGTAAAGTTTGAACGTTGACATTATGTGTGAAATACTACATCATTTAAATGACCTCCACACGAAGTGTTGCAAGCATTGCTTCTTTTGATGTAATTTTCGACCACTTTTTGACAGATATTGGGCGGTATCTCAGCCATAACTTGATGAATGTTGGTTTTTAAGTGCTCAAGAGTTGAAGGTTTATCTGCATCAACACAGTTTTTCGCGTAGCCCCACAAAAAAAAAGTCTAATGGTGTCAAATCGCATGATCTTGGTGGCCAGTTGATATCGCCACGACGAGAAATTACGCGGCCAGGAAATGTCTCTTGCAATAAAGCCATATTCGCTCGAGTTGTGTGGCATGTGGCACCGTCTTGTTGAAACCACATATTCTCCAAGTCGTATTCTTCAATAGCAGGCAAAAAAAAAGTCGGTTATCATATGACCATAACGCTCCGAATTGACGGTGACAGTCGTTCCATCGTCGTTTTCGAAGAAGTAAGGTCCAATCACACCTTCGGACCAAAGAGCGCACCAAGCAGTGACTTTTTCTGGATGTAATGGCCTCTCTTCAATTACTTGAGGATTCTCAGAACCCCAAATACGACAATTTTGTTTATTAACATACCCACCGAGTGTGAAATGTGCTTCATCGCTGAAGAAAATTTTGTTCGATACGTGACTGTGGCAGAATCACCATTTTTGTAGTAGGTTTTGATAATTTGTATGCGTTGTGTGATAATTAAGCGATCCATTTTCGTCAATGTCAGACTTTCAACTGAAAAGAAAACAATTAGTTTTACAACTTAGTTTGACAGATGTCGAATTCCAATCCCATACTTTTGAAACCACGAAATGGATAGCCCTTTATATTTTATGCCATACTTTTGGAGCGTCCTTTTCATATTTGTAATAAAAAAGCAATATACGGCAGATTTCTGGCAAAAATTCTGAGAGTAAATAAAATTGCCATGAAGAGCTTCTCAATAATCTGTCGTTCGGAGTCGACTTTAAACTGTAGGTCCCGCCACTCATGTATAAAATTAACGCACACAACATAAGTGGTGTGAGAAGCTAGGTCGAAATTCTGACTGAAGGTTTGCAATGACCAATTATATATGTATACGGCATATATTTTAGGCATTTCACTCCCTTCAAACAACAAATCTTTTTACACGAAATGTGTAGTTGCAGGAGTGAGGAACTTTGTTAATTGAATTGTACTCTTTTATTGTGCCCCAGAGGTGTTTGATCTTCCTGAAGTGTCCGTTGTTGGCGTTATCCTCTCTGGGGGATTTAGTGATCAGATTACTTCCTGTATCGAACGTGAAGGAGGTCAAGATTTTTTTCGCGAATAGAACTTAGGTTGCTCAGGTTTGCGGTCAAGAACTTTTGGCCACAACATCCCACCCTCTGATGCGATAAAAAATAATATCCCCTTAATGGTTTCGAATGGAATAATCGAATGTAAATGTGTAGCCAGTTTTTCTAGAAAACTATACTCAATATAATCGCTTGATCTTGGCCTTATGCTTTTCACTGAAACTTCCCGTATCAATTAAAGATATTTGTAATTATAAAACCAACACCATTTGAAAAACTAATTTATTATCTCGCACTTACGATATTTGGTTGTGCTAATTGTAAATGATTACTAAACACGGCACCGTATGTGGTACACTTCAGGCTTTTTCTGTTTCTGTTTTTGTTTTCTTTTTTGCAAAGCACACTCAAAATTAAAATGTTTTAGACGAAACCAAAAATGCCAAATAAAAGAGAAAAAGAACACACAATATGTACGTACACAGATATGTATGTATGTATGTATCGTAGGTACGTTATGTGTCATTAACATTATAGATCGAAGAGAAAAATAAAAAATGATATTGTATGTGTAACGAGACAAATAATAGGATGTATATGTGTGTGTGTGCCTTAAATATTTTTGGAGAGTCTCAAACTTTTAGTATGAAGATTACCAAGCACCCACACACACACACAAACACACACACGCAGAACTATAAGGACATGGACTACAAGACAAGAAATTAAAAAAAAAAAAGCACAACACAAACCAGGCCACAAAAAAAGGCAAAAACGACAACAACAACAACAAAAAAGCTTTTAATAAAGCCTAAGATTAATGTCTAGAAAGAGATGACTGATGTAGACCATGTTTTTTGATACAAATTCATAAAGGTAACACAACAACAATCACAACAACAACAATAACAACAGGAGTATTTATAAAAATAACCTTCTTAAACACAAAACACACTCCTGGGTGGTCTTCAGAATTCTTCTCGTTTGCATTGTTCAACTACAGCATCAGCATCGGCTTTAAATTTATTGTTGCTGTCTGATGCTGTTTTATTTTTTGTTTTTTGTGGTGTCGCCGTTTTGCTAAAAAATGTTCAATTTTTGTTAAGTGAAATATAGCCTGCCTTCTATCTGATTGTTGTTTTTTGTCGTATATTTTTTATATCCTCTAATGAAAAACAGGTCCTAAAAAAGCGCCTTTAAAGGCCATTTTTGAATACAGTCGTTAACGAAAGCGAGTTAACGAAATTATCAATTATTCACCGTAGACCCTCCTTAATTGAACGCAAACATTTGCCCCTACATGCATAATAACAAACAATTGGCCAATGGTATGAGGCATTTCATCCGTTCTTATAAAGAATATTGTTACGAAAATGGAAATGGTGTTCTTAAAATGATAAACAAAAGCTCCAAAAACAAAAATAATGGAGTTGTTTACATGATCAACGAATAAACAAAAATATAGCAACAACATCAGTATAAAAAAAGGGATAAAGAAGTAAACAAGCAACAACAAAGTGCAGTATAAAAAAAGCGGATAGCCAAGTAAACAGGCAACAACAACTCTGCAAGGACGAACGTAAACAAAATACATAAATAACAATAAACAACTTGTTTACATTTATAGAGATTTCGCGAAGATATTCCCATACAAGTGCATTCGTCAGACTGCTTACTCTGCGATATAAAAGGCAAGACAGAGCAGGCAACAGCGATTCAGTAAGAATTCAGTCTGTCTTGTGTAAAGACACGTGGAATTCAGAAAGAATTCAGTCAGCCTTGTGTGAAGACACGTTGCATGTGAAGAGAATAATTGTGGTTTGAAGATCTCTGTAATAAAGATCTACAGAACAATTGTTATTGTGTACGCGGAAGAAGTGTAAAGAATAATAACAAATAAAGCAAAGTGTTGTTGTTTCAGTCAAATCGTTAAAGGATTGTTAAAGGATTGAAGAATTGATTTAAAACTAAACACAAATTTATTTTTATTTTATTTGCAATCTACAAACTCATATTTTTAACGTTATTAAAAGGGTAAAAACGTAACAATATCATGGAATATAAGCCTAGGATAACATAACATCGAATAGCATCCTGAAGTTTTTCAATAGTCTTGGAGGAGACACTACACAGAGACTCTGTATAGATTGAAGGCAGTATACTAAATCACAATAACAATTATAATAACGCGATACTAAACTCTGTTTATGCAGAATGGTATGCGATATTAAACCTACTTTATATGAGATATACAGTCACAGGAAAAAGTCTACATACGTCGCTAATTATTTTGTTTTTTACCAATAATTTCTAGGTTATATTTCTTTTTATTCGATTTTGTCGGCATTCTTAACAGTAACTGCCTAAAACAACCCTGAAACACATTTTTTTTAATTTTATAAAAATCACTGGATGATACATCGGTGTATGTAGACTTTTTTCTTTGACTGTAAATATCACAATATAAAGAAAAAAAAGGCAGATTTTAATAAAACTGCATTAGATAACTTAGTTTTATACAAAATAGCATAATTGGTTATATCAATTGAATAGAGAATAGCATATATAGGTGAACCATGATTATATTAAAATAGCTTGGAATATACATCGTAGTTTTATTAGATGGCCAAAAGATAGATATGGGATTGATAATCAATGCTATTCTATAGGTATGGTATATATAACGTTGTTTAAATGGAATAGCATGAAATATGTATTCCTGCTTGAAATAACATAGCCTTTGAGGCCTTCATTGAGATATAACACGGCCAATAGGGAACAGCATGGGATATGAACCCTAATTATATCAAATAACATGGAATATAAATCGAGGTTTATATACATAGCCCTGGAATATATTCAACATATAGATAAGGGATATAAAATGTTGTCTAAATATAATAGCATGAAATATATCTTCCTGCTCTGAGTAGCATAGCGTGAGGAGCCTGCATTTGGCGGAAAGTTTGGACAAACATCCCCCAATCGTAGAAAAATTTTGTGAGCAATAAATATTTTTCTTAAATGCATGCGCGAGTTACAATTTGAAGTAGTCCTCAAAGGAAAAATGCAAAAAAAAAATTTTTCAATAACAGTCTTTAAATATGTATAGGTATGTATGTATGCATGTTTTTTAAAAATGCATAGGCGGACATTCAGTGGCAAAATGAAAAGAAGTTTTTATAAAACTATAAATAGGCATCTAAACGCAGTAGAAACTTCTTGGTCATGTTAAATATACATTAAATTTCTTGTAATAAAGGAAACTGCGTTAATGCCCATATAAGTTTAAAGGAAATTTACCTTTTTTTTAACGCCAAATGTGTTTCAAATTACTTTAACACCCTATAGTTCTGGGTATCTGGTTGCAGTGACTAGTACAACATAAAGTATTGTATTCTTTCAATTCATTTTGTATTTATGGTTCAGACAGCTGACTGATGGATGATAAGCTCTTTTCAGATGGATTGTGTTGAAAGAGTTTATTATGATTTACCTGAAAATATAAAGATTAAATTAAATAAAAATTAAAATTATGTTTTTGAACTTAATTAGAGCATTTTAAAGTATAATTTTAATTGATTAATAGAATCAAAGGTGTGTAATTTCAGAAAAAATAAAACAATTCAAAAAGCTGTATTACTGCATGACAGATTGATTCATCTATGCATAGCTCAAAGATGGTAAGTTCGGTATTGAAATTTTAGATTGCAGGCTGCATTCAATTATTTTTTACTAAAACTTTTCTTTTCCAACTCTGGCTGATAAATGTTATAGGTAGACAATTTTACACGTTCAACAGTAAAGTAATAAAAAAAAATTATAAAACAATATGAAATTCTTTCCAAGGAAGGACAATAAAGAATTTTTCCATTTGTTTATCTGAAACATTCTAAAAAGTACTCATAAAAATCGATCGCTTAAACTTTTCCATCATATGATATGACAAAATCATACTCAAATTTCCAAAAACAAAAAAAAAAAAAAAACATCCGAATGGCTCAATGACTTGGTGCCATATTTCATCCGCATATTTAGCGAATATAAGCGTTTAAAGTGTGTTGCGTGAATGGTGGTGTTTTTTGCTGTATTTTTTTTTTTTTTGTATCTTAATAACATGAAATATTGTTGGCATTTTTATGGCAGCTTTTTCTTCATATTTTACTTTTATTATTCAAATTTATCGCCGTCTTTTTGGAGAATTCATATTTTTCATTTATTTATTTAATACTTTTATCACACATCGTAAAAACAACTGTTTCATTAAAAAGTAATTCTTTTTTCATTTGCAAGTTGCCATTGTGGTTGTTGCTTTTCTTTCTGTTTTTTTTTTTTTTTTTTTTTTTTTTTTTCATTTAAAACTTTAGACTTGCACCATGGGTTAAAAGTGTAAAATATTTTAAAACAAAATAATATTCAAAAAACAAAAATATTGCTTGTGACATAATTCCAGATTTGGATGGATAATACAATCGATTGAATGAAATTCAAAATTTATTGCTCTTCAACCAGGCTCCACCACGATGTGCGATAAAAATCTTAATAAACTCTACGTTGTATAGAGTAGCATGAGATATAAACTTTATTTTATAAAAAAAATAGCATAACTTTAGAGTATGATAACCCATTAACTCCAATTTATGTATATAGAATAGCATGACTTCTAAACCATAGTTTATACCAAAACTTTGTTTATATAGAATAGCATGAGATTTAAACTTTGGTTCATACTGAATATCATACATAACACACATACATAATTGGTCATTACAACCTTTCAGTCAGGATTACGACCTAGCTGGCTTCTTACACTACTTATGTTGTGTGTGTTAATTTTATACATAAGCGGCGGGACCTACAGCCTTAAATCTACTCCGAATGACAGATTTTTGGAGAAACTTTTCAGGGCAATTTTATTTTGCCAGAAATCTGTTGAGAGGATGTCGACGAAGAAATATTTGCTTTTTTATATTTCGTTTTCGTGGAAATGTTTGACCTGGAGTTTGAACCGTGGCGTTATGCCTAATAAGCCAACACACTACCTAATAGACTACGGCGACTTAATATCGTGAGCTCTTAATCTTAGTTTAGACAAAATAGCATGAGATTATAACCTTCGTTTCCATAGAATTATATGACACATAAATCCTAATTTATATAGAATAGCATCAGTTATAAATCCTAATTTATATAGAATAGCATCAGTTATAAATCCTAATTTATATAGAATAGCATCAGTTATAAATCCTGGTTTATATAGAATAGCATGTGTTATCAATCCTGGTTTATATAGAATAGCACGTGTTATCAATCCTGGTATATAGAATAGCATGAAGTATGAACCTTGGGTAATATATAGAGTAGCATGAGATATAAACCTTAGGATATAGCTTAGATTTATAGAATAGCATAAGGATACTTAGACATGTTGTTATCAAAGCTTTTAAAATTCAAATCGGTTAATATTATAAATACAAAAACTTTCAACCCATTGTGCACTGCTAAATTAATAAATGGAATTTGTGTTTCTATATGTGGCCATTTCTGCTTGAGAGCGATACAAAGAACCCACACTTCACTACAGATTGTATTTTAATTTATGATTTTGCAAAAATTAAATTTCAACCCGAAATGAATGAATTTTATTTATTTATTCATACTCTCTTTACTGCTTAACTTTAATAAAAACTAACTATATAGTAACAAGAAAGCAAAATAAAGAAAAAAGAAATAAAAGAAAAAAAATGATTTATTAAGCAAATGTTTTAAGAAAAAAAAAAAAAAAATATTCTACGAATTTTTAAAACCAAACAAAGGGAGAGGTAAGCGTAAAACACAAACTATGAAAGACATTACAAGTGCAATTCTGTTCATATCTGTGGGTATTAGAATATATGTACGTTTAGCAGAAGAAATCTATTCCTTAACAAAAATACTCTGACCTTTTAAATGAAAGTCTTAGCATTACATTGTTAATTTTCGTTGAGGGTATAACCACACTCTGGCACTTAAACGTTAGTAATTGTTAACACAATCGAAACAAATATTTGAAAAATATTTATAAACTTGTCTAGAACAAACTGTATCCAGCCATCAAATCAATAACTGTTTAAACATTTCATTGCTTATATATCACGACTGACGGATTTACTCTTTAAACATGAATGTTTGCTTACGCGGTTTTTTTAAGGCCTTTTACGTTTGAAAACCATTCAAAAAAAGAACGCATGTACATATGTATGCATGTACGTATGTGTTTGTGTAATATTTTTAAAATGAAATAAATTTTACCAATGTTTAATAAAATATAGCGTTTTTTTTTCTCGTAATGCTTGGTTAAATACGACAACTAAATACGAAGTATTTTTTTATTTTCAATGAAAAACCATACGCAATCCAAGTATTTGTTGTTTGCTTATTGTCGATTGTACAAATAAACATTTTTTGTCCATATACCATTTATATATGGTCATAATGCTCATGAAAGTTTATATTTTAATCCAAATTTTATTGATTTGTTTTATGTTTTCGTGAATAAAATACAAACAGAAATAAAATAAATAAAAAAGAAGGCAAAAGAAAAATACTCAACGTACGCATGCTTACAGTAGTACAACAGTGTTATCTGTATAGACCACCATACGGACATTATTAATTTTGCACCAACAATTAACCACGCCACGACCACTGTACATTATTTATGTTGTACCATAAATACCATGTGCTTGCTCTACTCCTCACTCATGTATGTACCTAAAACAACGATATTCGTACTTGAACGACACACATACACAAATATAGGCACACATCTGATTCACATACAGATGGTGTGGTTAACCACTTATTTGTTATACAATATAAATACATAAATACATACGTTTAATACAGGCCAAAAATAAAAATTGAAATGAAATACGATGAGTACGAGTACGAGTGTACACATATGTATCACCCACTGACAGCTACCAACCCTGCCACACCATCATCAGCACAAGTAAAATTGCTACAACTGACACTACACCAGCAACCACCAACGCTATACTATATCACACCACACCACACCTCACCACTTTGCCGCTGCCAATAAATTCGATTTTAACTTCGTCATCATTAATAAAAAACCATCGACACCCCGAAAAACTAATGGCACTAACAGTGGCTGAACGAAAACATCAAAATATTAACGCAATCGATCGGCAAAGTAAAATACGCATAAACAATCGGAAATGGAAATCCAATTCCAAAAAGGAGTGTGTATTCGTTTTGGAAGTGTTTTAAGAATTTTACAATGATAATGGCGTTATTTAAATAGAAACCTTTTAAAGCAAATGCTGCAAACTAAAAATGAGTGAACACTTCTTGTCAAGTCTTAAAAATAAATTCTATACAATTAAGAAGAACTAATTAGAAATGGATCTAAATATAGAACAGTCCAACATGAGATATAAACTACGGTTTATATAGAATACCATGAGATATAAACCACGGTTTATATAGAATACCATGAGATACAAACCACGGTTTATATAGAATACCATGAGATATAAACCACGGTTTATATAGAATACCATGAGATACAAACCACGGCTTATATAGAATACCATGAGATATAAACCACGGTTTATATAGAATACCATGAGATATAAACCACGGTTTATATAGAATACCATGAGATATAAACCACGGTTTATATAGAATACCATGAGATATAAACCACGGTTTATATAGAATACCATGAGATATAAACCACGGTTTATATAGAATACCATGAGATATAAACCACGGTTTATATAGAATACCATGAGATACAAACCACGGTTTATATAGAATACCATGAGATATAAACCACGGTTTATATAGAATACCATGAGATATAAACCACGGTTTATATAGAATACCATGAGATATAAACCACGGTTTATATAGAATACCATGAGATATAAACCACGGTTTATATAGAATACCATAAGATATAAACCACGGTTTATATAGAATACCATGAGATACAAACCACGGTTTATATAGAATACCATGAGATACAAACCACGGTTTATATAGAATACCATGAGATATAAACCACGGTTTATATAGAATACCATGAGATATAAACCACGGTTTATATAGAATACCATGAGATATAAACAACGGTTTATATAGAATACCATGAGATATAAACAACGGTTTATATAGAATACCATGAGATATAAACCACGGTTTATATAGAATACCATGAGATACAAACCACGGTTTATATAGAATACCATGAGATACAAACCACGGTTTATATAGAATACCATGAGATATAAACCACGGTTTATATAGAATACCATGAGATACCACGGTTTATATAGAATACCATGAGATATAAACCACGGTTTATATAGAATATCATGAGATATAAACCACGGTTTATATAGAATACCATGAGATATAAACCACGGTTTATATAGAATACCATGAGATATAAACCACGGTTTATATAGAATACCATGAGATATAAACCACGGTTTATATAGAATACCATGAGATATAAAACAAGCTTTATATGGAATACCATTAAATGTAAATAACGGTTTATACTGAATAACATGAAATATAAACCAAGGTTTATATTGAATAGCATGAGTTACAAACCAGGGTTTATATAGAACACCATGTGATATAAACCGCGGTTTATATAAAATACCATGGGATAGATTAACGTGAATGATGAATTTTAATTTCTAACAAAGCTCTGTAGCAGAGATCAGCAATGAATCGTATTTTAGCTACTCAAAAGTACTCTTGAAATTTTGAGTATGAGTGAGTCAAGAGTATTGAAATTCAACTACTCTGATTCATTCGTACTCGCTACAACATTGATTTGTAAGTATAGGTTGCAATGAGTATGAGTACAACGTTGACATCAAACTCACAACATTCGATTCATTGTTTGATTCATACGCCTACTCATTCAGATTCATAAATTTAGAAAAATACTTATAATACTTACGAATGATTCGAGTCACTCGAATCATTCATCAAAATTTAAAGTAGTAATTATTGTTGCATTTACTAAAGAAGAAAAAAGAAAAGACAAAAACAGCAAGCAAAGCACACACACAACCTTCTAGCGAGTATTGTGGTGTTCGTACTCGAATCATACTTATTTTGTGCTTCGTGTATATGTTGAATCATGGAGAGTCGAAATCAACAACATCATGCGTATTGTTAAGTATGAGTACGATGAATATTTCTAACTTTGAATATGAGTAGTATGAGCATGATATTAAAATAAGTATGAATGCGTATAAGTATCTGAAATTATAAGTATGACTCGAATCTACTCATCGTTTTGAATACTCGTTGCTGATCTCTGCTCTGTAGAAAGCTGCGAATTTAGTCTCTTCCTGAATTAGAATACTAAATCGTAAGTGGAACTGTCTTGATCAGTTATCAAGTTATATGCAATCAAGCGGCCTCTATATCAATGTCACCAATTGATTAGAATCCTAGCCTGCAATAGGGAATCAAATCCCGCCAACACATGGAAAAATCTGTTTGATATCTAGGTGGCAACGAGGATGATAACATTTCCTACAATAACCTCAAATGTAATTATCTTATGCTCCATATTGGTACAAGCGGTGTAAATAGAATATATTGAAAAACTGTTTCTAATTAGCTTGCCACAGTTAAAATTCTATTAAATTTATTTTATGTGAGTTTTTGTTGTAGGAAACATTGGAGAAATCTTTCCCGTTGTGTTTATTGATAGAAGACTCCCATTACAAATCAAATACTCTCTACATTTAATGACGTATAAGGGTATTGGAATTAATGGAAACTCATTCACTTCAACTCACTTTAACTTATTTATTCTGCCACTCACTCATTCAATAAATACTTTCATTCATTCATTTAGTCATTCATTCATTCATTCATTCATTCATTCATTTTAAGGCTGTTATTCATTGTCTATAACGCAATAAAATTTTGTGGTGCCACCAAAATAAAAGCCAAACTTCAAGCTTAATGCGAATAAATAAAAAGACAAGGTGGCGTACGATGAAATGAACGAAATGAAAACAAAAAACGCAATTCAAGTGCCAAATGTTTGCGCTGTGAAAATGAATAGACGGATGGATGGATGGATGGATGTATGGTTGGTTAAATATTCAAGTGGTTTATTATACACTTCCAATAAATATCTAAAGAGACAGAAACAGAGACAGAGAGAGAGAGAGTGAAAGAGACATAAATTAAAAGGAGGCAAAAGGAAATACTTCTCAACCTAATCAAGTTGTTCATTCATTTCAGAGCCTTGTAGCACTCATACAATATTCTTTTAGCAAATTCTGTGGCATTTAATGAGGCCCATACATGATGTACATACATACGTATTGTTCTCTTCTTTTTTTCAACAGCACCACCTACCTACTACCATCATCACCAGTTGTTTTATAAGTTTTGTTTTGTGCAGATAGTGGTTTTAATGTATTTCTGTTAACACCACCCAGAAATATACGGCCATCATTATTGTTGTACGGTTTAGCCTCTAGTTTTCATTGACAATGTTGTCCTGCTGTTCATTTCTTTCCCTTAACATGCCACACAGAATACATGCATACCACTACTCTAATTACTTAATAGTCATAGCATGGAGGCATACATAAACTCTACTTAATTATGTTTTCTTTCCATTTTTTTTTTCTGCTCTTTTCTTCGACAATTCAATTCATATTTTCTTTTCGGTGGTTGTTGGGCGTTTCCCAGAGCTACTTTAGTTTCTGTCAAAAATTATCACAATCATCGAAAGTTGTCATATTCGTGGGAGGAATTAAATTACTTTTCTTGTCATTCACTACTACATTGGAACAATGATTTGCTTATCACCTGTTAGCACGCAGTTAGTTTCAATAATTTCTCACTGTTTCTTAGCGAAGTAGCCTGACAGTTTCTTACCAAGCATAAATGAAAAGCATTTTGGTGACATGTTTTATTCAAATCGAAAGTATTGCAACTGTAGGTCATATGAAACTCTATTGGAAAGATTTTTTAAACTTTTAAACTGGAACCACATGTTAATCATCCCAAATTCGACTAGTTGCAAAATAAAAAACTGATTCAGAATGGCTCAGTAGCACGCCTTGCTCACAATAGCGTGCTTCCAACAGCACATCATACAATAACTTTAAGCGGACGTAATGCTTCTTCAGATCGTAATGTTTATTTAAACATACACAGATATTGGATGATAATTTTCGTCCTCATGGTCAGGATTCTTTACAATTTCAAACAATTTCTATCGCTAGATGAACTGCTTTTGGCGGGGGTTGTTCGGTTGTATATTTGGGGATTGTTTCGGTTGTAATCCATTTTTTCCATATATGCGCCGCATTAGTTCGTATGCTTACTTACTGAATTGTTCATTACAACCCTTTAGCCAGGGTTACAACCTAGCTTCTCACACCATCCATGTTGTGAGTGTTAATCGTATATATAAGTGGCAAGACCTACAGTTTAAAGTTAACTCCTAATGACAGATCTTTGAGATGCTTTTCATGGCAATTTTATATGCTCTTAGAGTTTTTGCCAGAAGACTACTGGGTGGACGTCGCCGCAGAAATATTTTTCATATTTCTTTTTGGTCGTGATGTCTGTGCTAAGGGTTGAAACTAGGGTTCGCGTCTAATAGACCAACACACTACCTACGAGACTACGGCGCCACCCATGCTTCACGACAAGCTTTTATCAATTAAGTTTTGCTTTGTCATGAATTATGTTCCATTCTGGTCTTCACCTTTCTAACCATTTCATACTATGCTTGTGTTTCCGGATGTCTACCTCAGTTGAGATGTTGCATAATGCCGCGAATGATACATTTAGAAATTTCCGGTCGGAGCAAGCATGTTAATGGTTTTTCCAGAGTCTCAAGTTTATATTGTTATCTGAGCCTGCGTTTATCTAGTTTAACCGTAAATTAATTCCTCTTTCATTAAATCAATCGATACATAATTTATACACTTAATAAATTGCTGCATTCTAGTTATCGTATTTAAAATACGCAATTAAATGAATTAAAAGCATGTTTTGAACTTGCATACGAGGGGGCGGTTTATTAAAATTAGTACAGGCTTCCAATTTCACGAACGCATGCCAAGGCATGGCATCTATCAGAGTGTGGCCAGTGGTTGCTTGCAACAATTTATAAAATTAAACTCACAATACATACACCAGCCCATCCTCCCCACGTTGAAAACGGAACCTAAACACAAGCTTTAGCACACAGACACACTTAATATCATTGTATAATAATGTATTATTTTATCTCTCTCTTTCTCTCTCTCTCTCTACCCCCTATCTGTTGCTCTTTCTCTAAAACAAATTGCAGCGTTAATGTGTGCAATAAACACTATAATTTACCTACCGCAGCGAAGTGTGATCAATAATTGCTTGTGCCGATAATACTTAATAATGAGGATGATGATGATGGCGATAAAAATAATAATAAAAAAAAAAATTTACAACAATAATAGGAAATACGTAGTAATAACGAGCACACTAACAACAACAACAACAACAGCAACAATAGAATCTAAAATATTGTAAATTATGAACCCAATTCAAATAGTCAATGATTGGCATTTAAATTAGATTCTAATAATTGTATACACACGTAAAATCCGCCTTTTATGGCGAATGCACAAAAACAAATGAACGAGAAAATAAAAAGCAAAGTACAGTGCGGTTTAAAAATAATGTAACGGTAGCGGTAAAGCTATTAAAGGTTGGAAAATTGTCGGTTTTAAAGACGATAACAAGTGAAGTAGTCAAAGAACCCATATAAAAGTTACCTTTGCATGATCCGAAATTTCTTTGAAAAAACCTCGACATTCTTAGACGAGGACGGAAGTCGAAGAGTGACTTAAATCAGACAATATCACAATGGGCCTAAATGCTGGCCTAGGTGTGACCTCTTCCTTTGATTGGATCCGCCACCTAACCTAAATCAGAGAAAATCGTGTCCATAAACAAGCATTGTGCGGATTTCAAAATAATCATGACAAACGCCTGGAAAATACTGCACTGGTCAGACAGCCTACACGAAGGTTATGGTAACCCTTAATACCACAGCCTACTCTGTCCAGAAATTTTTGAGCGATCGGTATAAATCTTATGGGTCCTACTAGGTAACTCCGAATATTCAAATCAGCAGTCTCTAGTTGAAATTTTAAAATCAAATGTTCTTTTCAGGAAGTTACAAGGAATCATAAAATTGACTCTGATGTGTCTATGCCTTCTCAGAATTGCAGGTTCACACTCATTGAGCATTGAGGCTTACAGCCATTATTTACTGCAGTAAATGATGCCTTAGTCGGAGTGGAACCAGAGTGCTCTGGTAATCTATTAATCACTCCGTCCGTCAAACATAAATAGCACAAAGCAAGGTTGGTTCCACCAAAGCCTTATAGAGACAGTATATGATGCACATCCCAATTGAAACAAGTAACATCGTCAGATGTTTAGTTGTGACATAATTTTTTTAGCAAAGTATACTTAGAATCAACGAGATAATAAAGCAACAAAGCTAACGAATTATTTCCCGTTCATTTCTTGGAAAATGATTTCCCCCTATTCGATTAAACCAAACCATAGATAGACACACCATAGACCACCCACTAATATAAGTGAATGTGGATGGGTTAATGAAATGGTATGGTTGAAAAGAAACGTATTGTATGTATGTATCTGTGTACACTACATTGACACTGAATACATTTCTCTATTGTGGCTGTTATTGTTGTTGCATTTTAGGCATGAAGTGAAAATTTTGTTGAATTTTAAGTTAAAACTGTCATAATGTCAAGTAGATTTTTAGAAAAAGTTTGACAGTTTCTAAGTGCAGGTTGTTGAATAAAATAAATGGAAGCCAATCAACCGTTTGAGTATTAATATTTAAGAGTTTATTTTCAACAACAGACACACAAAAGAGAAAAAATAAAAGAGAGTGACATTAGGTTTACTGTATAAGTAAAGCTAATAAACGAATGCCACAGGCCAGTGTAAAGCCAAATGGGTTGAACATCTTAAAAGGAAGTCATTTTTACATTTTGAAGCAGAGGAAGTCATGTTTAAAGACCAACTAACCACCCCAATAAAATATTTTATGATCTTCTGAAGTTGTACCAGATTGTATAGTGGTTCCAGGTTCGAATCCTACTGTAGGAGGGAGAGAAATCGTTCATCATAGTTTTTGAATTTAAAATTAAGAGGCTTCCTCCTCTTCTAACACAATCCAGCTCCCTCATTACTCTGTGGAAATGGATAAAGGATAATAACACAGGAAGATCTGGTATTGCCGACGGAAAAAAAGGTAGATATCCAAGGATTAGCAAGGTTCCCCTCCATTACATCAAATACTCGGTGGGCGTAATTTCTAGGTAACAATGGATGGCAGCCCCACTATCCTCGGACCTACTTAGGGGAACAAGACAGAAATGCTCTGCGGAACCCAAAGAAGGGTAATAGAAAAACACGAGCTTGCAGTGAGCATTATTGAAATATACGAGCAATCATAAGACGCTAATATGCCATCATGGAAATCCTCGCCCACGTTACAAGACCAGTTAAAAATTATTTAAAAAACAATGCCAGGAACGCTTCAATTCTAAGCAATTCAACATACATACATAATTGGTCATTACAACCCTTCAGTCAGGATTATTGACCTAGTTTCTCACACCACTTATGTTGTGTGTGTTAATTTTATACATATATAAGGGGCGGGACCTACAGTTTTAAAGTCGACATCGAACGACAAATTTTTTGAGAAACTTTTCATAGCAATTTATTTACTCTCAGAGTTTTTGCCAGAAATCTGCTGAGAGGAAATCGCCGAAGAAATACTTTTTATATTTTTGTTTTGATGTCTGGCCTGGGGCTCGAACCCTGGCTTTACGTCTAATAAGTCAACACACTACCTACTAGACTACGGCGACTTCACGCAATTCAAACGAAATTTTATTTGGAAAAGTTCACAACTAACGTTTGTCCAGATTTTGAATAAAGTATTGCAACAGTATTTCGCAATAAACGCTGTAAACTTGTCGAAAAATTCTGCATTTTTAAGATGTACGCCCCGTAACACAATAATTGTGGATATTGATTTGCCGTGAGTTATTCTTCTCGCTTTTAGGGCTCAATAAGTCCAACATAAAGGCGTGATGATTGTGACACTAGATTCCTGACGAAGATCTGGGATATGAGCGAAGTATGTTGAAATAAAGAGGGAGTTGGAGACGATAAAACATTTCCTCTATGGCTGAACTACTGTTTGAGTGCTAGGAGAGCGAACTAATATCCTTTGAAACCATTTCCCAACGTTTAAACACATGTAAACTATAAATTCTACAAATTACTTGGTAAGCAATATGCGAGTAATATGTCCTGAGGGCAAGGCAAGACAACCCTTATGAAAAATTAATGCCTCATTAATTTTATTAGTTTAGAAGAAAAAAAAACGTATTTTTTGCTGTTTTAATTTCCCCAGAAACTCACACACATGTTTGTAATTAAAAAATAGAATGAAAAACTCTAAGGATTTGCATATTAAGTGGTGGGTTTGGTGTACCAAAAAATGAACACATAATGAAACAATAAAAAGGACAATGTAATGCCTACCAAAACAAAAACAAAAAAGGAGAGAAAAAAAGAAAAATAAACGATAATGCACGTCTACATTTAAAAAACCATTTAAAAAAAAAGAGAAAATTAGAGGAGAAGAAAAAAAATACTTGAAACACGATATCAGGCATAAAACACTCCGTCCTTTACAGTGTAAGAGACACGAATAGTGACCCCTTAACTCATGCACTTATACGTTAGGGGATTACAAAAACCCTCTTATCGATTTTGCTCTTTAAAAACACTTCCTTTTCTACACTTTCACACTAGCAGACAGACAGACAGAGAGCATGTGAAAAGAAAATTCAAAACAAGTACTTGGGAAAAAAATTTTCACGCGCCATTGTGTTAAGTAAGTATTGCGATGAGTTGATGCATGCATTTTCCATTTTCCTACAATTTATCACAGATGAATGAATGAATGGCAAGCTGCAGGCAAACAGCCATCAGACTCACAAACACTCACTGCCACTTTACATCACTGGAAGCACTATCATCAATAAACTAAAATTACAAAGCGAGGGAGAGAGAGAGATAGAATGACAATCATAATATCGTTCAACCATCTCTTCTAAACATGTCCATTAACACTACCAGCAGCCCATTAGAGGGTAACGCCAATGGTATCGTTGTCTATGATACCTCTATCAGCCTTATTGTACCACTTCATTGGCTCATTGTCATTATCATTGATTCAATAGCTTTTGAAGCAGTCTAATGGCCTAAGAAAATGTGGAAAAATATTAAAAAAAATTCTGATTTATTAAAAAAACAACAAAAACATGGAAAGGAAAAGAAAATTAAAATCCTAAATAAACCCATAAAAGATGCAATTCCACTGGAGAAAATATTAAAAGAAAATTAATTTGTGTGCGGTAAACAATTATTTTCAAGTGAGATTTTTATCAATGAAACCATTTCTTCTTCTTTTTTTTTAATTATTTGATAAAAAAAAATTGTTCTCTGTTTGTATAGCATGTTGTTATCAGTGCAATAGAAGTGCTTTGAAAGTTGATTATAAACATGAAAGTGGTTATCGATAGAGAAAGCAAAAATAATTTTAAGTACAAGGGTTGATTGATAAATAAATACTCAACAGAATGGTGCACAATTGTACTTGTAAATACGAGGTTTGTTCAACAATATTTATTTTTTCAGATAAATACTTATTTTTTCATCAATAAGAATTACATATAAAGTTAACTACAAAAGTAATATTCTTTTTCCACAGTGAATGTTATGTTAACAGAAACTGTTAAGGTAACATAATTAAACATCTTGAAAAAGTGAAGAAAGAAAATCGATTAAAAATCGATACAAATTTTAAAAGGTGCGGTTTTCCGACAGTTTTCATTACGGTTGGATGACCATTGTTACCGAAGATATTGCCGACGAAGCTAACTTTCTTATACAGGGTGGCTGATATGTATTGCAACCAACTTCAGGTTGTTATCATTTGTAAACCGCTCGTCTGACAGCTGACAGATTTATTCCAGTGACAGTTCATTTTATTATTTACAAGCTTACAAAAGCATTTTGATCTATTGCATTCAGAAAGAAAGTTATTCGTGATGGAATTCAAGCGTGATAGTGTGATTGCTTTATATTTGGCTGGAAAACCACAGGTGGCTATCGTTAGAGCTCTCCAGCATTTAAATGTGAATAAATCTTTTGTTTCTCGTACCATTGCTCGTTATCATGATACTGGCAGTGTTGCATCGCGGTAACAATACCAGAAATGATCCGAAAAGTGAAGGCCAGATTTGATCGAAATCCACGCCGCAGTGGTAGAAAAATTGCTCGTGAGCTGAACATATCGCGAGAACGGATGCAACACATATTGAAAAATGAGCTTGGACTAAAGCCATTGAAGTTCCAAAAAGTGCAAGAGCTCACCGATGGACAAAAAAAAGTTAGACTGGAAAGAGCCAATGAGTTACTTCGCTTGCACGAAAGTAGCCAGTTACCGAATTTGGTTTTCTCCGATGAGAAGCCATTCCAAATTGAGCAGTTTGTGAACAAACAAAATGATCGGGTTTACTTGCCAAAGAGGTCAGCTTAAAATTTACATCTGCGATTGGCCACCAGAACTCAAGCGCCGCCGATGGTAATGGTGTGGGCCGCCGTAACGGCCGATGGTCGCTCCCCGCTCGTATTCATCGTCCGTGGGGTCAAAATAAATGCCAAATATTATCGGGAAAATGTCTTGAAGACAGTATTGAAGACCTGGGCAGACAAACATTTCGGCCGCAGACCATGGACATTCCAACAGGACTCAACACCACCGCACTCAGCACGCGTCAACCAAGAATGGCTTAAGAAGGAGGTTCATCGCTTCATTTCTACCGCACAATGGCCACCAAAATCTCCGGATCTTAATCCGTTGGACTTTTGCGCCTGGGGCATTTTGGAGAGTAAGGTTCTCACTAAAAAATACCAAAGTGTCGATCATCTCAAGACGGCGCTTCGCCGGGAATGGACCAAAATACCGCAGAGCCACTTTCGTGCAGCCTGTGATGGCTTTGTCGGCCGTTTGAAGGCCATAATTCGTACCAAAGGTGGCCAATTCGAACAAATCTAAACTGATTCTAAAATTTGATGTTATTTCCAACATTTTTTGCTTTTGAACAATAAAAATAAAAAAAAAATTAAAAAAATATAGCGGTTTACTTTGTTGCTTTATATATCAGCCGCCCTGTATGAACAAAAATAAATACCTTCGTCAGCTATATCTCCGGTCCCAAGGGTTACCCGACCGCAACGAAAACTGTTTTGGAATCCTTAATTCAATAACTTTTTTAGTCCACTAGGTCAGAAAACCAATCTGCAATGTTCAGTTCCTATTATACTATAAAATCATAATTGAAGAGCCATATAAAGCTTAGGACCAGTTTAATACTTAACTGTCAGGAGTATGGAAAAGTAAAGTAAAATTTGCAAACTCCTTGCTGTATGTGTAGTGTGTGGCGACCAGCATGGGACAAAAACGAGTAGCATACAAGTGGTCAAAGGAATTTTGCCATAAAAAGTCATAACTTTTTTTAGGCCAACACTCAGGAGAAAAGCAAGAGAGGGAAGTGTTTTGTATTTTACCGTTTTTTTTTTAAAGGGCAGTGTATGTAATACCTTAGTAATAATTCAGTAATAATAGTAATAATTCACACTTTCTTTTTTCAATCACAAACACAAACACCCAGAGTCTCTGGTGGGAATTGAAAACATGGCCTCGTCGCTTAAAGTTTAGCACACTACCTACATTGTGGCGCTCATTGAGGATAATTGAAGCCTCTAACGTTGTATAATTCGTATTTAATAAGAAGTTGAACATTATTTCTATCTTCCCCCGGACTCGAGTCCCTGCACAGCTCGCATATGTAACCAAGAACTTTAGTCACTACCACGACACTCATAGATAATCCCTCTTGAATTCACTAAAAAGAAGACCCGAATTTGCCTCACCTTAGCCATGGTAAGTTTTAATGAGATCGTATCGCACTTTTTTCCATACACATACAGTATGTGCCCTTAAAACAATTTCTTGATGGGACATTCTAGAACATGACTTCTTATCGCGCGTAAAGCAGACCGCCAAAAAAGCATTTATTCATACTCTTTCGCTAGTTCGCCTGCACAATGACAAAGGGGTCACAGTTATAGGGGTCACAATTATAGAAGTGGTCACAATTGTTGATACAAATTTAAAAAAAAAAAAAATGTTTTAAACAATACACCGGATTATTCCAATTATACACTTACCTGCCAGACTTTTTGTTGCTTTTTTATTTAAAAAAATTCACTTTTTTATCTGTCACGCTCTTTAGAAAATTTAAAATTCTTGGCAAATAGGTATTTGTTTAAAATTTTTTTCTCAAGTTGCTTTCAAAAGCACTTCTACAGAGAATGTATGCAGGCCGGGCAGTAGTAGTAAGTCAATCCATACATACAGTTATTAGTTAAAAACAAGTCAAATAAAAGCCGGTAAATCGTATGCTCTTTCTTTCTCTCTCTCTCTCTCTCTCGCTTTCTCTGTGGCTTGTTTTATTTGCAATTTTTTTTTTATATTCTTTGTTTTTTTTTATATTTTCCCACACAATAAGTATTTATTTTTAAGCACACACTCACTCACTACTCGCTATAGTTATCGAGTACATTTAAGCCTTTTTCAATAACTTCTTTATTTTTGCAAAAGCAACACTGAAAACCAATTTTTTTAATTTTTCTTTTTTTCTTTATTTTTAATTTTCAAAGCATGAAACAATTAAAATATTTACGGATTTATGTCTCTCTTTTTATGTACTATTATACTACATATTGTGGTTGTTGTTATTTGTAGCACTTAATGAATGACAAGACACAGTGACAACAATGTTTGCGTAGGAAAACAAAACAACAAGTAAACTCTAGTTAGTGGGTAGTTAAAACACCCAAACGACTTTTTTATATTCAGTAGTTTTGTTTTTTTTTTTTTGTATTTTATTTTGTTTCTTGTTTTTTATTATGTTTTCATTGTTTTTTCTTGTTTTCTTTTTCTTACTACACGCACACACACACACAATGATCCAAAAATAAACAAAAGTTTTAAAAACGCCAACTTGCAAATGTTTGGGTTGTTTAAATATCTGCAGATTTGTTGTTGCCAATACTTTTACACCATGAGTGCAGAGAAAAACAGAGGGAGAGCACAAATGGTAAACAATAACAAAATATAATTACAAATTGTTTATATTATGCTGCTGAATAAATTGTTGCTGCTTTTAGCAGTTCTGCCACTCAAAATGATTTCTTTCTTTCGAACTAAATTGTGAATTGAACAATTATTGTAGTTGTTGTTGTTAATATTATTATTTAATTAATTTATGTTTAATAGATTTTTTTTTTCTTATTGTAGTTGTTGTTGATATTATTAATAATTATTATCCGCACGGAAGAGGAAAATGGGTGTGATTTTGTTTTCCAATCATTCACCTCTTCTTTTACGCACATGTACTCACTTCATTTATAAATATTTTTTTCTTCTTCAAAATTCACCCTTTATTAAAATCACGTTGTTGTTGTTCTCTTCACTACAAAGTCAATAACAATCTCAACATTTAGCGGTCTTTTTTTTATTGTGATTATTTTTATGTTGCTTCTTCTTTAAAACACTACGTTTTTGTAATTTAATTTTCTTATTTTTTTCTGTTGAATTTATTCTTCTTTTTTTTTTTTTTTTTTTGTTATTCTTTCGTTTTCTTTATTTATTTCAACTTCTGTGTGCCTGCCTGCCTAGCTGGTGGCTTTTCACTGGCAGTATGTGTATGTTGTTGGTTTGTTGTCACCACACTTGTACCAAATATTAAAAGAACAACAGCAAAAAAACAGAATGAAAAATATGATGTATGTAGTATAGGTACGTTTAAAACGAAACACAGACACTCAATTTAACCAGCACAATAATTTTTATTTTTTTGTTGCTTTTCATATATATTTTCATTTATTTTTCTTCTTTTACAGGTGATTGGCAATTTATTTTTATTTTTCACTGTAAAAGTTAAACTTCGTTTTCTTTATGGAAATTTTCTTTGGAAGCGACACGTTTTCTTCATTTACACTTCGAACTCATTTGATTTACTAGACAGAACAATTGCTTAGAATTTCAGACCATGTTTTATATAGCCGGCCCCATAAATGATTTTTTTGAATATTTCTTTTATTTTTTATGTATATTTCTTTATTTGTGTATTTTTTCTTTCTTTTTTTTATAATTGAACACCGTCGCGCACTACCTCAATGAGCAAAGAAAAACCGATTTTTACTTGTCGACAATTCGACATTGACTATTTCTTGTTGTACAACACCGAATAACCATATCGGCATGGAGAAAAAAATAAAAATACTGAAAGAAAATTGTACGGAAAAATGTACTTTCCATTCAAATGCAACACTGTTGTGGTGAATTTGCAGCTGCATGCCATCTTCATGGTATATTAAGGTTGCCGGACAACAAAAATATCTTTTAATGTTTATTGAAACGGGTTTTGCTTTGGGAATTATAAAAATAATGAAATCTGTTATGAGTATTTTAATTCTTGGTAAGTTTATTTAAATATTCAAATGAAAGAACTCGGAAATACTGAGACCTAAATCAACACATCAATTTCCATCAGTATATCTTTTTATTAAAACCTTAGGAAGCATGTGTAATTTGTAATAATATGAACCTTCAGAGAAATAAAAGTTAAAAGTTCTGGATCTGGAAACAACTCACAGTCATCGTGCTCTTGCGGCATACCTACTACACAAAGTCCATGTGAATTGTTCAAACACGATACATAAACAATTCTTTTTGCTATTTTCAGTATTAAAAAAGTTTACAACTAGAATAAATATTAGAACGATTTAATTGTTACCGTTTGAAATTAATCAAACAATTAACAAATACATATTAAATTATTTGTTTGTACCCATACCATATATACCACCGAGTCACATATACATATACCTTAGTTCAATATATCCTTACAATGTGTCACTATTGCAGCGATTTTAACAACATCATACATTTGGCATCACCATGTCATACATGTATAACGCGAATATGTCGCGTTTTGTTTAGATTTTGTTGTTTTTGTTATTCTCTCTTTTGTCAATTTGTTCCACTACATGTGCACTGCACTGAACAGCTGTTCCTATTAGAATTCTCTTTAATTTTTGACAAGTCGTGTTGAAAGAAATCCGGCTTTTTTTTTTATTAATTTTTCATTATTGAAAATTATTTTGTAACAATTTTTTTTAATTAAAATTATAACGTGTTTTAGTGTAATATTTTATGAATTATGGTGTATTCAATGAGTTATTTGAAACTATTAAATTTTCGTACGCGTAGTTCGCATATATTTCGGAAAATTACACGTTCCTTCGCGACAGAAACACCAGAATTGGAAGTTAACTTTTCAAATGGGTGGGTATTGAAAAATAAAATATTTTTGAAAAATATGAAAAAAAAATATATTTTTTGTTTGTCTTTTATCCTTTAGACGTCATCTGAAAATGAATGTGGGCAAATATGCCCGTTTTGCCAATGCAACTGCGGTTTGTGAAATGGGCGATACAGCGGTGATGGTCACTGTTGTTTCGAAGTCTAAACCCACGCCTGGTACAAATTTTATGCCCCTTGTAGTAGATTATAGACTGAAAAATGCTGCCTCCGGTAGAATACCCACGAATTTTATGCGCCGCGAAATGGGTCCCTCGGAAAAAGAGATTCTATCGGCACGTTTAATTGATCGTTCAGTGCGAGCCTTATTTCCCTACGATTATCGAACAGAAACACAATTGGTTTGTAATATGCTAGCCATGGATGCTGTCTATTCGCCCGATGTACTAGCCATTAATGCTGCCTCATTGGCCTTAAGTGTGAGTGATATACCCTGGAATGGACCGGTGGGCGCTGTAAGGTATGACCATATTACATAATTCCTTTACACATAATTTGTTTATGTTGAAGAAGACATATGACACTTTAGCTGTTTGAGGCATACGAGTATATTGTAACATCCTGTCTTTTTCTTCGATAGAATGGGCCTTTGTGATGGTGAACTTATTGTAAATCCCACTAGACGTGAACTGCAATCATCCCAACTTGATCTCGTGGTCACGGCCACCAAACAAAATCTCGTTGTAATGCTGGAAGGCAAGGGCAACGTGGTACTGCAGCAAGACTTACTTAAAGCCATTAAACAGGGTACAAAAGAGGCACAAAATATTGTCAATGAAATTGATTCGATGCGTAGAACATACGGCAAAACAAAACAAAAAATCCAGGATCTACCCGAAATCGATGAGGAAATTGTTGTTGCTGTTAGAGCCATGAGTGAAATGCGTCTACGTGAAATATTCCAAGACGAAGGCCATGATAAACTATCACGTGATCAGGCTGTAAATGAAGTGCGTGCCAATGTTATTGATAAAGTGTGGTCCAGTTATCCAGACATTGAGCCAGCTCTAATAGGTGAAGAATTTAATCGATTTTGCCGAATGATATTCCGAGAGTTGATATTTGAAACGGAATTACGTTGCGATGGCCGAGATTGTGATGAATTAAGAAACATTAATTGTGAGGTAATGCTATGAATATTTCCATAACCCCCGGTTTTGATTTTAATGATGCGTTCATTTGTATAAACAGGTGGATTTGTATAAGCCTTTGCATGGTTCAGCTATATTCCAAAGAGGACAAACTCAAGTGTTTTGTACAGTGGCATTAGATTCTCAGGAGTCTGCTTTGAAATTGGATACAATATCTGCTTTAGAAACGTAAGTTACTATTAGCGTATGATCATAATTTATGTACTAGCCTAAAAATTGTTATTTCCGACTTTAAAGGGGCGTGAAGGCGAAAAACTTTATGCTGCATTATGAATTTCCACCGTATGCTACGGGCGAGGTGGGTCGTGTAGGCGGCGTTGGCCGTCGTGAACTTGGCCATGGTGCTTTGGCTGAAAGAGCATTATTACCCACACTGCCAAATGATTTTCCCTTTACCGTAAGACTGACTTCTGAAGTTTTAGAATCGAATGGTTCCAGTTCCATGGCCACCGTATGTGGTGGTTCTTTGGCCCTAATGGATGCAGGTGTACCTGTGACAGATCGTGCTGCTGGTGTAGCCATTGGTTTGGTGACGAAATATGAAAATAATGATACAAAACATCTGCAAGACTATCGCATATTGACGGATATATTGGGTATTGAAGATTATATGGGTGATATGGATATGAAAGTGGCAGGCACACGCAAAGGTTTCACAGCCATACAAGCAGATCTAAAGGTACCCGGTATACCATTAAAAGTGGTTATGGAATCTCTACAAAAGGCCACTGAAGCCAAAACACGTATATTGGATATTATGCGGGAGGCGATAGAAGCACCACGTAAAAACAAAAAGGAATGCTGGCCAGTAACGGAAAGTTTAAAAATCGAGCCACAACAAAGAAGTCAACTTATAGGCCCGAGTGGTATAAACCTAAAACGAGTGTATTTAGAAACTGGCTGTACAGCTACCACAGAAGATGAGACCACCTTTACGTTATTTGCACCCTCACAATCGGCTTTGGAAGAGGCCAAAGAAATGTTTGAATCCTATTTGGTGGCCAAAGAAAAAGTACCCATTTTAGAGTTTGGTGGCATATATACAGCCACCATAACGGAAATAATGGACACTGGTGTTATGGTTACATTATATCCCAATATGCCGCCAGCGCTGTTACACAACTCCCAACTGGACCAAAGAAAAGTGGCACATCCTTCGGCTTTGGGTTTAGAAGTGGGCCAAGAGATACAAGTCAAATATTTCGGCCGTGATCCGGTCTCTGGCTTTATGCGCTTATCCCGTAAAGTTTTACAACCAGGCACACGTATTTTCCGATTTAATAAAGCAGCTACAGATTCTGCCAGTAAATTAGCCGATCAACAGGAAAACCAGGAAGACTTTGACAGTCCTAAGACCACAACCCAATCATAGTAGTAATGTAGTTAAAGAAATTGTTTGTATAAAAACTGTCAAAAAAAGGAATAATATTGTTAAATTAAATTATTTAAGTATTGTTTTAAAAATAATAACCATAACCACATAGAAAGAAAAGGAGAAAACGAGAACAAATTTTCTTTTACAAGTTTTTTGTTTTTTCTATTTTTTAATTATTAATTTAATGTTATTTTGTATATAAAAAAATCAGCTTTGCATAATGCAAACAGAAAATATAAATAATTTTAATAATAAAAAAAAAGAAATTAAAAAAGAATAATAATAAAAAACATTTTTTTTGGAAAACTATGTAAACATGGCTAAATTAAATTAAATTTTGGTTTCATTCGTAAAGAAAAAAAAAAAAAAAAATAAGAAAACATTAAAAATAATATTTTAAATCATATGAGAAAGTTTGGTACGTACAATATAAAATTGAAAGGCTTTTGGTATGAAAATGATAATAAAAGGAAGGGTTTTGCTTCTTCCCTTTACCCATTTAAACTTTAGTTGGGGAGTTAAAGCTTTAGCGTAATAGTTAGTAAGTAATACATTTTCAATGGCAAATGATAAACGAATGCAAAAGCTCTTTAAATATGTATGTATACACAGATGCTAAAAGTAATAAAACAAATCATATGTCATAAAAGTTTAAAACTTTCATATGAACAGGAAGCATTACGTTTAGAAATATTAAGATAAAATATAAAAAATTCTCTCTCTCTCGTATTCAACACGAACGTCTAGTCTCATTCAGCTATTATTCAGATAATAACACGATAATATGAATCGGTTATACTATACAAGGCCACAATAGTTATTTTAGCATCGCTTAGGTAATCAACAATTTCATCACAGATTTCTGTAATATAGCGACGATGTTTGGGGAATCTAAAATTGTAAAGAATTTCGTCAAAAATAATGTGTAAAAATGTTACAAAATCTTCCTTACCTGTCAATAACACTATTTATTTCCTGATCAGTCTCCTTACGTCCGATGCCGCGTGGATTGATGGCACCCACTATAGCGTTTAGGGTGGAGTGTGCCAATTCGACTACCAGCACAACAATACTTTCGTTACGCACGAATTGTGCTAGAGTCGAGGACATCTGTTGGGTGACCTAAAACGAAAGTAAGAAATTAGTCATGAAACAAACAAGTCCTCAATTTCGGTTACATAAGTTTTTTCGAGACTAGAGCTTGAACGTAAAATCTCATCTTAAAAACAAAATTTTGCCAAAAGCTCTGAGATTAAACAAATTGCTTAAAACTGTCGTTTAGATTCGGCGTTAACATCTTGGTGCCTCAGTTCAAAAAATTAAAAAAGATATTAAACTCACCTGATTTTCTAAACGCCTCCGATAGTTTGCCGTCATTTTGTCGTGTGTCAAGAATTGAACCTGAACGTTTGGTAAATTGCTTAAACTGTTCGAATTGTAAGTATTTTTAATACTCGTACTTGATGCCGACGTGCTGAGACCATAATCGTTTCTACTGCTGCCATAACTTCCGGCACCACTGTTGCTACCATAGCTGCTACTATAATAGTTTACATTCGATGGAGTATACGTAACCTCATTGGAAGAACTCAAGGCCACCTCTGAAGAACGCGGCATTTTTTGTATAAAGTCAACCAATTCGGTACGCGTGACATGTCGCTCTTGGAAACGTTCACGTTCCCACGAACGTATACGTAATGCGCCATTTTCGGCAACTAAAATGACATGCATGGCACCCAATTTAGCCAAGTCTTGGGCTTCATCTCCACTACTGCTAATGGTTTCTAAGAAACCACTACGTATGCCTGCTGACCATAAGAGACGCATTATATAGGTGATATCCTTAAGAGGCGGTCGCGATCCGCTTACACAGACACCCACATCTATGGTGCGACATTTTTGAGAATCTTCAGGAAACATGGCGGCCACCAATTTGTCCAGAGAAAATGATAAGCCGGCACCACTAATGCCTCGATTCGGTAGGTTAGGATTGAAACCTTGTGCTTGTTTTTGAAATTCCATTAACATGCTGTCATAACGTTCGCCCACCGCTATTACCGACGGTCTGGAAGTGCGATTCGGCTTTAGGTCAGCAATCATCTGCCATACAATGCCTCCCGAAGTAGCTCTCTCGAAGCTTATAGGTAAGCCTGCGAAAATATGTATGGGACACTTGACACCCAGACTTTGGCTTAGCAAAACAATAGATTCCATTTCCCTTAGAGCGCCTTTAGCCAAAGAGGCTGCTTCACCTTTGCCGCGAACTAAAGTCTTCAATGCAGAATCATCGGCACTGTTCTTACCACTCATTTGGAAATTGGCCAGTAACAGATCTATTAACGATGAAGCCGAAGTTCTGGTTGTTTCCATGATTGCATTGACACTGGAATAGAATTGGAATTTCGAGATGCGACCCTCTATGTAATCTAATATGCCGCCAAACAAATCCGCATACATATCCTTAGGCACGTTACAGTATAAGAGAATAGCCCTCAAGAGATTCGTATGATTCAAGCGTATCGTGACATTCTTCTCACGAGGATTGGGTATCTCTGAAGCGATTTCATAAGCCAATGACAACAGTTCGGCATCCACTAAATGGCTAGCGGAATGAGGTGATATGATATCAAAAGCGCATTCGTAACTCTGCTTGGGATGGAAATTGAAAACCTTTTCCTCGCGATAAACGCGATCCACACAATAACGACGTATCATATTCACGCCACTCATGGCTATATGGCGGGCAAATTCAGTTCTTAAATCACTGGGTAAAACCACTACACAACCCGAATGGGTCATAAGCCTCACATGATTAACCCAATTACTGGCAGTATGCTTTGTAAGGGGCGATAACAGGGGCGTATCAACCTCTATGGCTCCATGCTTACGAAACAGTGATACGATTTTGCCCTTCACAAATTCTATTAAGGGACTTAGGGTCACCAAACTGTCCAGGACAATGGGGGTATTCCAGGATTTCATGGCACGACTACCACCTATGTGATAGGTATGTTCCAGTATCTCATCGCTTTCCTGTTGCAAGCAACGTGCTACAATATGCTTGTAGGCCTTGCTTTGGGGATTGGCTAAAGCATTTTTCAGCATCTCCTGTAATTCGCTGGCTTCAAGTTGTGCTGGCGGCACTAGATCCGAAGCCAAAAGTTCTTCAGCTGTGGGTCTTTGGGCAGGATCATGATTTAGCAGCCAACGTATAAGCTAAAAAGGAATTCATCATTAAATAAAGGCTTTTGAAGATCTCTAACGTTTTTAACACTTACCTTAACAGTTTTTTCGTATTTATTATTCGTCAACATGCTATCGGGAAAAATAATCTTCGGACTTCTCAAATTGATTATAGTTTCCGCTCGTTCCATGCCCGTACCAAAGGGTGGGTTACACATTTCGAATAAAATAATACCCAGCGTATACATGTCAACCTTTTGATTATAAGTAGACTTGGAAGCATTGCCTGTTAATTCGGGTGCCACATATAAAGTAGTACCCACTTTACCCGTACCCGTGCCGTCTTCCGTTGATGTTATATGAGAATTATGATTGTTATGTTGCTGATGTTGTTCGGAATTGACTTGCAATGCCAAAAAGCTAGTAGTGGCCAGGCCAAAGTCACCAATTTTTATTTGATCATGGGAATCTAAAAATATATTCACCGGCTTTAAATCACGATGTATAATGCCCTGTTGATGAATGTGCGAGAGGCCTTCAGCTATTTCACGAAACAGTCTCCACAAACGATCAGAGTTTTGGTGAAGATTGTCATCAATGGCGGTGCGTAGTGTGCATTTCTCGCAAAATTCCATTTGAATGTACATGATTTGTATCAGCGGTTTGGGGGAGTTAACTTTTGTTGACGATAACTCCGATTCATCGTCCTCGTCTTCATCGTACACAGCCACTTCACCATTTGAATCTACGAATTCTATGCCATCCGAATCGGAATCGTCCATATGCGGTAGGTAACTATTCCAGAGACTGGAAGAATCTGTTTCTGTTTCAGTGCCATTTAAAGTGCCTTGTGGTGATTTTGGTCTCTTAACGCTATCATGATGGCTTACAGACCAATCACCCGACATTAGTTTGTCCATTTCCTTGATATCTTCATCGCTACAGCTTTCAATCCAACTGTTAAAGTAACGTACGACATTTTCATGATTGAGGCGTGAGAGTAGTTCCACTTCTCGAGTCATTTTCTTATAAAGTTGTCTACTTCTTGCAGGTAGGGGTATACGTTTTATGGCATATTCTCGATTGTCTAGGATATTGCGGACTTTTAAAACATCTCCAAAGGCTCCTTTACCCAAGTACATGAGTACTTCGAATTCAGTGCGCAGGCGTGATTGAGATGAGGGCAGCGAAGGTATGGCAAACGGTGCTACGGACTGCGGTGTAGTAGGAACAGCCAAGGCTTTCTGTTTCGTATTAAGCGGTGCCACTGCCAAAGAAGGTTTACACTGATTGTACGTTAAGGCTAAGGTTAAATGTTGATTTTCTTTGTCTTCGGCTGTAAACAAAGAACTGCGTAAAAACGGATGTTCGAGTAGTTCTGATGCGGATAGGGTGCGGTCTGAATTGCACCTGAAAAATGTGGAAAGTTTAGTTAACACAAAAGCGGATTTTATAAACAATTAAGAATTTTTACTCACTTGTCTACAAAATCTCTCAATTCGAATGTGGGTGTATTCATTAAACTCTCCACTAAAGCTCCTAAAGCGGGTAAATCTCCTTGTGTTGATCGTTGGCCCGATCCTCCTATCAACTCTAAAAGGTTCGGCACTATAGAGAAATCCGTTACACGTATAGTGCCTGTATTGTCCATAAATACCGTTGAGTCCAATAAATGGCTGTGCGATACGCCTTTATTGTGTAAAAATACTAAAGCATCTAAGACTCCTTTGGCGACACCTCTTACACCGTCCATACACCAGCCCAGCGAAGATGAGATACTAAACACACTGGTGCCCAAGACAAAGTCCTGTACCAAGTACACTAAAAGGCCTTCTTTACGCTTAATGCACAAAACACATTCGTATTGTATGAGATGCTTATGATTCAATTGTGATAGGCTGGCTACTTGCTTCTCTATAGAGGCTATGACATCATCTACACGATGATTACCGGAACACTTGGGTTCGGAAGATAACCAGAAGCATTTACCCAAACCATTACCGCAATGTTGTTCAATTTGAGAATATTTTATATTCCATTCGGTTATGTACAGTAATTGGCCCGAGTCCATATCTATGCCGGTGTAGGCAATACAACCTTTTTGGGAATGACCCATGCAACAGCCCCTTCTTATTTGGCGACCCACTTTATGGAAATACAAAGTCTCACTATTTCTATGTTCAACACATTTGGAGGGATAAATGTGTCCCCTATAGAACGGTGATGAACTCTCTGAACTTTCCGATGAACTGGCATGACGATTTGATTCACTCATACTTCGGCGTGGTTCGCGTCGTTTAGCTTCTGA
This sequence comes from Sarcophaga caerulescens, assembly GCA_927399465.1. Classification (NCBI taxonomy): domain Eukaryota; kingdom Metazoa; phylum Arthropoda; class Insecta; order Diptera; family Sarcophagidae; genus Sarcophaga; species Sarcophaga caerulescens. Next base: position 34,017,764 of record OV656872.1, on the reverse strand, counting down.
TTTAAACATTTCTTTACGTCGCTCTACTTCATCTAGAAGATTTTGTCTTTCCATGTGTTCGCGTTGCTTTTTCAGATCGAGAAGTTCTTGTTCTCTTTGTTGCTTTTGTTGTAACATTTCATCGTAAAATGAACCACGTGGTGGCTTATTGTGTTTCAGCAGAAAGGCCTGTACAGTTTGGGCCAATTCATAAATCATTACCTCGCCACGCAATTCATTGGATTGCTGTTGTAATTGTTGAAGTAATTCATCGATAAGTTGATCGGATATGCCTTTAGTCTCTTCGAGCGATATTTTAGGGGCTCTGAAATGAAGTGAAAAGGAAAAACTGTAAAAATGGATTACGGGGCGGGCGTTGATTTTTTAAAGTGACGACTGAGTGAAATTAAAAAAAATTGGAAATTGAATCTAAAATAGCTAAAGATATGGAAGTATTTCACTTAGGTTAGAGGAGGACGTGTACTTGTCAACTGTGACAAGTACAGTACCCGGAGGTCGAATTGACCCATTGTACAAACTATTTCACTTAATTAATGGAAATTATTAATCTTAACAAAATAAGCTACTTTTCAACAACAGACAGCGGAGCAAAATCATGCACAACATAAAAATATTGTCGACTACAAATCTAAGAGTTGTATCAAGATGTAATCCTCCACTTTCATTGGTCTCACATCTCAGGTAGAAGATGTTCGAAACATAATCTTATGATTAACGTCATTGATCTAACGAGCCCTGTTGCAGAAGCCTGTCTATGTTTTGCCTGAGTTTAAATCGAAACCCTTATGTTACAGATTTTCCTAGAGACCTAGACTAGTTATGCAAGGCAAAGAATTAAAATATTATCTGCCTGGATCAGATAACTAAGAAATTTGTTATAAATTTATCATTCAATTCCTTGTCACGTATTTTCTATTTAATCAGGAACGTCTTCTATCACTATAACGACTAGAAAAGGTGACAATATGCACACCAGTTCAGAAAGCTTTGATTTTGCGAAGAATGAAATATCAAGCTTGGTTATAACTATGCGCTGCTTAATCATTATACACAAAGAGTTAATATGGTGTGAAACTGTGAAAACCGTCTAATCTGAGAGCAAATTACGACTTACGATATATCGCTATAAATTGTTTTAAACGTTTAATGGACATTTTCTTACAATATGTATATAGTTTCCGTCCCTCTATTCTTCTGCTTTATATTCTCTTTTTTTACTTTTCCTCTTTCCTTTTCTCGTAATTGAAGAGCCATAATGGAACAAGAGGTCTTTGGATGAAGGCATGGAATTTATTACAATGAAGCGTCACACCTCCTAACCTAACTAACGTAATTTATATAGTAGTCGAGTACTAAAGGGTGATTTTTTAGCTATTATCTTTTTGGCAATACTGGTTTAAACAGCTCACGCACGTTTCGTGTTTTGTTTCACTGTCAAACATCTTCAGTTTGGTCTATAATTTAACCATGAATCGTCTTACAAACGAACAACGCTTGCAAATCATTGAATTTGGCATCATTGGACCGTACTTCTTCAAAGATGCTGCGAATTGTAACGTAACTGTGAATGGTGAGCGCTACCGCGAGATGATATTCAACTTTTTTTTGCCCAAAATGCAAGAGCTTGACTTGCATGACATGTGCCACATGCCACACAGCACGCGTAACAATGGACTTATTGAGAGGCGAGTTCGGTGAACATTTTATTTTACGTTCGGGACCGGTCAATTGGCCGCCTAGATCGTGCGATTTAACGCCTTTAGACTATTTTTTGTCTATACAGACAAGCCCGCTTCAATTGATGCATTGGAAGACAACATTGAAGCATTTATTCGTGAGATACCGGTCGAAATGTTGGAAAGAGTATGCCAAAATTGGACTAAGCGGATGGACCATTTGAGGCGCAGTCGCGGTCAACATTTGCATGAAATAATCTTCAAACATTAAATTATATTGACCGTACTATCGATTATATGAAGTCGCCGTAGTCTAGTAGGTAGTGTGTTGGCTTATTAGACGTAAAGCCAGGGTTCGAGCCCCAGGCCAGACATCAAAACAAAATACAAAAAGTATTTCTTCGGCGATTTCCTCTCAGCAGATTTCTGGCAAAAACTCTGAGTAAAATAAAATTGTCATGAAGTTTCTCAAAAAATCTGTCGTTCGGAGTCGACTTTAAACTGTAGGTCCCGCCACTTATGTATAAAATTAACACACACAACATAAGTGGTGTGAGAAACTAGGTCAATAATCCTGACTGAAGGGTTGTAATGACCAATTATGTATGTATGTACTATCGATTCAAATAAAGATTTCATGCATTTTTCTGAATTTTATGTGTTTTTTTTGAAAAATTTTCCTATAGCTCTTAAAAAAATCATTATTTAAAATTAAAATAAATTTGAATTCATAATTTTGTTTTTCTCTCACAATTCGTCCGTTAACAATACATTTGTCATGAATTCTGATTAGAAATAAAAATGGTTAATTTAACTGTTTTGTATTTGTAACTGAATAAAAAAAATTACGGTTTTATGACGCCATTTCTAACTGCAAATTAGTTTAACTGCCTGTTGTCGTATGTAAAGTTTGCTTTTAATTTATCAAAAAAAAAAGTAAATTTACATTACCAAACGAAATTGTGTAAAAACGTTGATACAACACATTTTCTAATTGGAAAACAATGAAAGCAAAACCTTGAATTCGCCTATACGTACGTATTTGGTCTTATCATTCTGCTAAAACTTAAGATAACCACGAACAGCATCTATTTAAACGCGATGTAAATAATACTTTTGAGAAAAGTTTATTCAATTTACTTTCCTCTGTGGTAGACAAATATTTGTTTAAACGAAACAATATAAACAAACATGCTTTGCCTTTAACTTAAAAGCATAATAAACAAAGAAAGGAGAAAAAAAATTGTAAATATTTCGACGACAACCAACTTACACTTTTGGATATTTTGAATGGCAGACAACATGTAGTTTCGTCTTTACATAGGCTTCAGCAAGTCCATTCGATGAATCCCTTAAGGGCGTCAATTCAATGCGTATATTTGTGGGTTTCCATTGCGTTAGAGCGGCATTACTGTTGTAGGGGTTTAAATCTTCGACATCATTGCCAAATATCGACTAATTGTATGCAACAACAACATCATAAAATGTTATTTATTAGTAACGTTAGAAATCTGTTATGATCATATTACATACATACCTTTATAACCTCCAATTCTTGCGTTTGCCTTTCCCGAAAGGATTCTTTAGCAGCCATTTTCCATATAAATTCGTAGGGTTGTGAAATAATCTTTTTGTTTAATTTACGCTATAAAATATTCGTACCGGTTTGTTGTAACCAATCTTGTCCTATTGTTCTTAACTGCTCCTGCTGCTTTGTTTGTGACAGCTGTTGCCTCAATAATATTAACACTGCTCATCACTTTTTTGTATTAATTGTTGCGATTCCAAAAAATTTATTTCAATTAAGTTTTTAGCATTTCTTAATCTTTCACTTTTTTTGTATAAAAAGTTTTTATATTTGTTGTATATTTTACAATTATTTGTTGTTTATTTTTAGTAAAAGACTATTTATAAAAAAGGAATAAAATCCGTTTCTCACGCGTAGTTTCTGCGAAAACTTTTTCCAAAAAACAAAAAAACAAATGCACACACAAAGAAAGAAGAAGATTTACTTTTTTTTTTTCTGCCGAAACAAGTGTCAAACTTATCAGCCGCTTATTGTTATTCTCTTTTGATTTATTCGTTTTATTTTGATTTTCTTATTTCTAAACGATAATAACCCTGCTTTTGAAACAGTGTTGGTTAATGGTTTGCACAGAGGTGAGATTATGCAGTTTATAAGCAATGCTGCCGGGATATAGAAATTTTTGTAACTGATTTCTGAAAAAGAAATTCCAACAAATAATAACCAAATTTATTCAATTCATATTTTTTTTTTACTTTTTTTGATGTTAAATTTCGGTCCGATTAATCTTTCCAACATAGCACAAAAAATTATAAATTATTTCGACAAAGAAATTCCAATTTGTAGCTTTTTTGCAATCATTTAGCCAGATGCAGATGTGAAAGAAGCCAAACAGACATTTGCGTATTTATTTGTTATTTATTTTCATTCTCTTTTATATAAGTTTGCAGCAGCAACAAAACCTTTAATTTTAGTTTTAGACGAAACGAAAAATATCCATTTTCATTCCCCTATTAATTTATATCCATTTATTAAAAGAGTAAAAAGAAAATATTCATAAATTTAATTACAAAATAATTTAAACTTTATTTTTTCATTACCAAATATTTTCTTAATTTTAATTTTTTTAGAATTTTAAATAGAATTTACTGAGATAATAGCGATATGTCGGTAACCCAATGGCTCTGCTAATGGGGGTGAAAATTACATATTCTAGACCAGTGTTGAAAAATTGAAATTTTGAAATGGTACTGAACTCTAACTGAAAGAGTACTTTTTCGCATCAAATGGTACTTTTGTAAAAAAATACCTGCATACATAACAGCCAATCAGGATTATGACCTATCATGGCAATTTTATTTACTCTCAGAGTTTTTGACAGAATGAGGTCGCCGAAGGAATATTTTTTAATTTTTTGTTATTTTGGAGATGTCTGACATTGGGTATAAACCGCGGGCTCACATCTAGTAAGCCAGCACACTACCTACTAGACTATTTTTTTCTTCATATTTAATGCATGTACGGTACGGAACGGAAAAACTAACGACTTAAACATGTTCCCAGCGTTGCCAGAAATTTTTTTTGAAGAACTTTTTATTTCTGGGGAAAAAACTTTTTTTTACCAAAAAAAAACTTGTTTTTTACAAAAGTACCAACATTTTTAAGGGAAATAGCGGAGCCCGGTGCCCTCTGTTGGTGTTTCCTTGCTTCTTTTGCCCAGGACTAATATAATACACAATATTTTATTTAAAAATGTAAATATTTCGAGTTATTATTATTAAATTTATTTAAAAAATTTTAAATCTAATTTTGTCGAAAAAACTTGTTTTGTTAGAAAACAAATTTAATGAAAACTTTTTGGCATCTCAAAAAACTTGGAAGAAAAGGGAAAACTTGCCAAATGGCAACGCTGCGTGTTCCTCACATATAAAACAAAAACTGCTGATTCTGAACGTAACAAAACGTAAAAGTTCCGTGTAGTCAAACGTCGACGGAACGTTATGGAACATACTTTCGTTTGTAGCATATGAAGAGCAATGATAATGATTACCGAAGTCATTTGTCGGTTCGGCAGACGTTCTCATTGCTTTTTGTATTCTAAAACCGAACGTACGTTCCGTGGACGTTTGGCTAACCGGGGCTAAAGACAAATTCTACCTTTAGCATTACGTTGGTGATGATTGAATAGTTGAAAAGCACACGACATAAAATATGTAATAATAAAAAAGTACTGAAAGCGTCGCGGTGGTACTGCAGTATTTTTGAAATGGAAAAGTACTGAAAAAAGTACTAAAGTACTGAATTTTTCAACACTGTTCTAGACACACACCGGTTAATTCACCATTGACAGTATGTTGATCTATGGTAATACAGTACCAATTTCGAATAACGGCACTTTGGTGAATTTCGATTTTATTGACCACACCGGACAAATTTACCACGCTTTGTAAAAACTCATCCCCATGTAAACTCACCACAGCGGATAAATTCACCACCATAAAATAAAAAATAAATGATTTTTGGGGGAAGGGGGTCAGTCAGGTTCCTCTTCCTTCGGGTCCCTCCCTATATAATCATCATCTTAACCGCAACAACAACTCAATTATACAACGGACGCACACACACACACACTACAAATTTTATCATCCTAGGCACAAACAAAACACACACGCGCGTCGTGATTCTTCGCGAGAGAGGAGGGAGGCGCGCTTTATTTTACGCACGAATTTTTTCAACCAACCAGGTTGCATACAGGTTGTATGCGTAAATAAATGTTGACATCAAACTCAAGCCATTCCAATCAAATATGTTTGATTCATAGATAAACCAACCAACCCAACTATTTAGATTTATAAGTTAGGAAAAAAATAATAAAATTGATTCGAGTGAGTTGAAAAAATCATTTTACAAAACAAAATTTATAATTTTATCGAAATCTCAACAACATTATCATTTTACGTGTTGTTGTTAAATATAAATAAATGTGATGAGCAGCGTTACCAAGCTGTTGAGATGCGCAAAAAGGTTTTCATTAAATTTGTTTTATTAAACAAAATTCAATTAAATTTTTTTTTTAATAAATTCAATAATAATAACACGAAACATTTTTAAATAAAATATTGTGTATTATTTTATTAGTCCCGGGTAAAAGAAGCAAAGAAACACTAACAGAGGGCGCCGAGTTCCGGTGTTTCTTAAATAATTTGGTTACTTTTGTAGAAAACAAGTTTTTTTTTGAAAAAAAAAGTTTTTTTTATAAGAAATAATAATAATAAGTATAAGAAATTTTTAGTCATGATTGGACTCTCTACTCATCTTTTTGAATACTATTTATTTGCTGATCTCTGGTCCTAGCTATCATGTGCAACGAATTTAAAATACATCAGAGTCTCTAAAACTGCTGTGTATGTAGGAACGGGCAGGTCCTCAGTACAACAACACATGCTAGTTTTAGTATCTTGTCCAACTTCAATTATGCTATTTTCAAAAGGATTGGAGGAAGTGCTATGCCCAAACATCATGCCTGTAACAATTTTGTAGCCGCTGTAATATTATCCTGAAACGCCAGTCTCGGCCAGTTGTTTTTTCATTGTATTGTATTTGGCATGACGCTAACCTTAACGTCGATAGCTTTCGGGATATTATGACAGCAATCAATCGTCTCTTTGAATATCGTTTTGGATGCACAGAACGTTTAACCTGTATTATAGTAGATTTTCGAAAATCATTGACAGAAGCAAGCCGCTTTTTTCAATTCGGGTACCATCCGATAAACGTCTGTCCGTCCTTCCTACCTACTACATACTAATAACAGGATATTGAAGTTATTGAATATATTTGTCGCTGGATTGATAAGTTACAGTGAGCGTCAGAAGAAACTGTACATTAAAAAAATATACATTAATAAATTACCGTTATTTTTATTTTAAAATTGAGTCCTTTGCCAATTTTAATATTGAAACAGAAAAAAAAAATTACAAAAAATTTCGAAAAAGTTGAGTTTGGTGATTGTTAGAATTTTATCTTTAATGTACAGTTTCTTTTGACGCTCACTGTATATCGGCTGGAAAGAGCTTAGTTGTTATATGTATTGATAGAAAATGAAAAATGTCTTCGTTACTTCGGCTAATTTTAAGATCACTAATGTGTGTGTAAGATAAGCATTAAATTAGGAAATAAAAATGCAATTTAAAGAATTTGTTGTTCTTTTTTTTTTTATTAATATTTAATATTTTGTTTTATTGTTTTATTTAAATGATGATCAAACTTAATACATTTATTTTATGAGGATTATTTTTTTTCTTCCTCTTTTTTTTTTTATCGATTTTAACAAATTTACAAACAGAATAGGTTTGGGGAAGGCCAAAAAGCTGGGACAAAAATATTTTATTAAAATTAAAAACATAAAAAAAGTTTTAAATTAAATTAATACAATTATTATATAATATAAATATAATAATCAAGTTTTTAATTATGTTTTAAACAATTCAATACTATTATTATTTAATATTTTTTTAGATATTTTTTTTAGATTTATTTAATATGCTTTTTTCATAAATTATTTTAAATATTTTATTGAGTATAGTTATTTATGTATGTATGTATGTATATAATACAATTTAAATAGTGTTTATTAATAATTAATAATATATTATTGTCAACAATTTATTTAATCCCATATGATATACGAGTTATGAATTAAAAAAAATATTTAAAAAAATTTTTTTTATTCAAATCAAATGAAAAATGTTTTTATTTGTTGAAAAAAAAAAAAAAAGATTTTTACAAAATGCTTTTTCAGTTAAATAACATTTAATTTCTTTCTGTATAATGTATGTATGTATGTATGTTTGTAGTTTTAATAACTTTACATTTAATATTTTAATAGTAATTATTTTTTTATTATTATTTCTTATGTAAATAATAAATAACACTGTGCTACACAAACAAAATGATGCAGGTTTGCTTACATACTTAGAAAATCGATTTCGTTAATGGTCCTTCCGATACAAATGATGTATTTAGGAAAATATTTAAGGATTTCTGAGCAGTAGCTTTGTCCAACAATTATTTCTGAATTAAAACTTTTGTTGTACAGTGTAATTACTACATAGAACTGAATGAAGGACATTAAACATAATAATAAGCATCATAATATTAATTAATAATAAAGGCTAATAATTGAGTGTTTCCTCTTATTTTTTTTTTTGAGTCAAAGATCTGTTTAATAAGAAAGTTTTTAATTTAAAAGTTAAGAAAAAAAGGAAGTAAAACTGAAACCCTGTATTTAAGGCTTTACTTTATAAATTTTCTTTTTAGCTTCAAAAATTCAAAAATTTTTATTATTAAAGATCTTTCTTTTGATTTATATTTTTATTGTTAATTTTATAATATTTATTTATTATACTTATTTTTAACATTTTAATACATTAATTAATAAATCAATTCATATGTTGTTCGGTTTAACAAAGTGAATTGATTTTTAACATACAAAATTAATATTTTCTTTCATACTTTTTGTTTTCTTTATAAGGTAACTGGGTTTTTACTCTCGTTTCTTTTTTAAGGAGGTGGAGGATATGTTTTTGACTCAACATTAAACAAAAAATTTATGGGAAAAATAAAAAATAAAATAGAATGCAGTTTTTGTTTCTTGTTTATTTTTTGTTATGAATCTTTTTAAAATATAGTGGCAGTTTTATTTAAAAAAATATTTTCTTGTTTTTTTATATTCATTTTATGACTTATTTTTAAATTGTTTTGCCTTAAGAGAGGTTGGTTATATAATTTTCTATAAAAGTTTTATTTGTTTTATTCACTATGTTTGTTTTCTATATATGAAATCATGGTTCTTGAAACTGTTCTGCATAACCAAGCGGAATATCAAAACTTAAGTGTTGTGGAACCGATCCAAAGTTACGAGTGAGTTGAGGAAACTTTAATTTTGTTTCCTAATTCATTTGAATTGCAAATAAACCACCTAAAATATACATTCTTCGCCTCTAGTACCGAGTTTCCTACATAAAGATAACACTAAAGCCTAACTAAACAATGGAAATGAAATGAAAATCTGTGATCCTGGCGCTAAGTTCGATTGTATATGCTCTCGCTCAATTAGTAAATAAATTTCAAAATTTAGCTGATGATCTCTCTCGATCCACGAAGTTGGAAAAATATATAAAATTTATGTTCATATAAGGCAAATATCCTAGAATTCATAAAAATGAAAAAAAAAAAATCATAAGAATTTTAAATGTTCTCACAAAGAACGAGCGTAAGTAATTCCGCCTCTTGGCTAACAGAATTCCAAATAAAAGGGATATCGTTAGTATAATTCGCAAAGGCGCTAAGTCCACTTTTTCCAAAAATTGAGATTTTAATGCAAAACGGTAACATTATACATAATACATATTTTACAACAAAAAAACATGTCATTATATAGTTTAAAGTTGTTGTAATTTTGTGGTTTGCAAAAACGCTAAGTCCACAAAACTACGAAAAATATTAATATTATTAATTAATTAATAATAATAATAATTAACATTATTAGTTATTAATATTATTATTATTTTGTAAAAATAATTGCGTTTAAACAGTTTAGAAATTTTAAAAATTGAAAAAGCTACAATGTTTTTTGTGTCTCCTGTAAAATTTGAAAAAAGGGACTTAACACATTTGCGAATGAGACTAACGATATATGTATATTTTTGCAGTTATTCAGAACATGGAATATATACTACACATGCAATATATAGCTTTGTACAGGTAGTCCCCGACTTACGACCGTTCGACTTACGATTCGCATTTACGACCATTTTTTTTCCAATTTTTTTTTCATAGAAAATATTTAAAGAAAAATATGTAGTTGCGGGGAATCCCTAAAATATATGAGAAAAATTAAAAAAAAAGTAAAAAAATTCGATTTACATACATATTTCAGTATAAATAATACATTACATTAGCTAAGTCGGAATTTTTTTAAGTGAATAATTTTATATCCTCCCAAAAATGGCTGGAACTAGTAAATAAAGTTAGAATTACATGAATTTTGGATAGTTTCACTTCTCCTGACCCTCAAATTTAGTAGTACAGTATGTAATTTTTTTCTTAAATTTTTTTTATATGAAATTCGAATTACGACTTAATCGACTTACGACCGATGACAGAGGAACCTATCTCGGTCGTAAGTCGGGGAATACCTGTATATCAAAAAGTTAACGGTAAAGTACGTGTACAAATAAATTTTTCTTAGACGAAGGACGAAAGAGAGGACATATTAAATTTTGTAAACGCTAAATGCCTAATTTAGGCGGATGGAAGACACACACATATGTACATATGTATATGGGACCCATGGTTATTAAACGAAAAGAGAGAGACACAACGAACTCTCACCATTCGCTGCCTTTCTATGCTGGATGTATGATTTCTCTCCAGTTAAGGTTGCTTCCAAAAATTTAAGGATTTAGTTGAGCTCTACGTGAGCGATACAATTAAGTACGCAAAAGTGTATTAAAAAGAAACAAAAAGTACTATTGAAATTTCAAGTAGTACGCAGATGATACCTATTTACTTCAGTATAAACTAACAAACTTGATGGAAAGGAATTAATAGTTGTTAAATTGCGAGAATAATGGTCTGTCCACACAATATCAACCGATGTTCCAGACGACGATATATAATGTCGGCGATAATTTGAAATTAAGATTAAGAGGAATTAAGCCCCTGGATAGCTTGGAATCGTATTTGATTTCATTCATTAATAGGTTGGAATAGGTTGGAAAATTCTTGTGAAGGAAGCATTGTGCTCCTGATTAAGATATAAAAGGAAAAAATGTGAGATTCTGAATAAATGAGTATAAACACAGACAGAACTTAATCACTCGTACTTTCAGACAGTTCCATCTATACATATGTAGGTCTCTGTCATTTCGTAGCATGTGATTTCTTTCATAATCGAAGTATGCTTCCGATTTGCTTAATGCTGTAGGACAGTCTTACCAACTTCCCACGGATAAATCCTAATATTCAGCAGTAATGTGAAGGTCAGACTTAATGATGCGGTGCTATACCAATTGTTTCTTAAACGATGGCTTCGAAGAATATTGAGAATCTTTTGTGCTGCCCTATAAACTACACAAAACCCGTTTGAAGGCTGAAGTCCTTACGCGTAAAAAGAGGATGGATAGACCATACCTTAAGGTGACCAATCGGAGATATTACAAGAGCTAATGTAGACTGTAGCTCCTACGGTCAAAGACGCTTTGAAAGAGAGAACGGATATAGGAAAATAAATTAGACTAAAAAAGAAATGGCTAGATTGCTGGGAAAATCTGTGTAGCGGCTCTATGTACATATTTTCTTTTATTTAATAATCGTATCTTAAAAGTGCTTTTAAGCTTTATTCTTTTGTGTGGAAGTAAAATATTTGCATTCTATTCTATCCACTTACAGACAGACAGACATACATTTAATTTCATTCGTTTTACAGAACAGTATTATTTATGATGAGTTAATAAAAACAGAATCTCTTGTTTTAACTTAATTTAAAACTTAAAACTTAAAAATAAAATATTTTATCAATAGCTGGTAAAGGAGTAGTCATGGAACTGGGGATAAAAGGATTTCTATTAAAAAAAAAAATGAACTTAAATTTTAAATCATTCACACACACAATAAAGAAAAATAATCAACATTTTTCTTCTTCGTCTATAATAACATAAAATTGGAAAAATTATTTAAATGCCATCATCTTATTTTTTTTTTTTTTTGTTATTTTTTTATATATGCAAAGCAGTTTGTTTCTCTTTTTTTTTCGAATGGATTGATGATTCTTTCTTCTTTTCTTATTTGTTTTTGGAATTTAATTTAATGTTTTTACACCTGAGCTGGTTTAGTCTTGCCAAGAACCATGAGAACTTTCTGCAAAAATCTTGTGAGGCTTACTGCAAATGAAACGGAAGAGAAAAGAAATAAAAAAATTTTATTATTATTAATAAATTAAATTATATGTACAATGTATTAGTAATTAATAGCTATTGGTATTAGTAACTAATGTTTGTATATGAAATACAGAATCTTCATTCTAAGACATGCCTTTTTAACCATTCAAGACTGATTTTTGTTACTTAAAAAAGTTTTCTTTAAACATTCAACGATTTTGTTTACACTACTGAAATCTAATAATTATTTCGATGAGAGCAGGATTTGATTAAGACCTAAAGAAGTAAGATGCTATTCGAAGTAAAATTAAAAGTGCAGGACCACACAATAACAGGATTACATAGATTTTTAACTTGGTTTGTGTCTTTAATAACTTATATTGCATTTATTTCACAAAATAGTGTAGGAAACAAAAAAACTTAGAAAAATTGTCGTTTTTTGGGACGATTTGGAAAAAAAATTCATCTGAAGCACATTCAATGGTTTAGTGAAGCTTCTGTTACATATGTTCAATATATTTAAACCTACGAGTGATAGTATGTACGATACAGAAATAGTGATTTTGACACGGAAGACAATGACCATTGAAAATTCTAAACTAGAGTCATTACTCCATGATTATTGTTTTTAAATTCAAGATAAACTTGAAAATTCATTGCAAGCCACTTAGGTAACAATTTCAAAATGTCCGCAAGCAGCAGAATCTATTCAATTATCTATACTAAGATAATTGGGTACGACGCGGGTTAAAGTAGGTAGATGTTGAAATATGACTCTGCATGTCTGAAAATTTGCTTGAATACCATAAAAAGGAGATATTTTTGCAGCATTACGATAATCCAAAACGCTAGCGTGGTTACCAAGTCGAAACAATGCCAAAACTGAATATCCATGGCGTCAAGGCAATACTTTGTATCTATTATGGGTTGTTGAAATCAAGTTGGACGTTTAGAAATGGTCTGATTGACCATAATATGTTCTTATGAAGAGAGACTTAGCCAAAAAATTTGGAATATATTAACAGATACGATGTTAGGCTACATCATGCTAGTGCGCCATTTTCTATTAATACATACATACATAATTGGTCATTACAACCCTTCAGTCAGGATTATTGACCTAGTTTCTCACACCACTTATGTTGTGTGTGTTAATTTTATACATGAGTGGCGGGACCTACAGTTTAAAGTCGACTCCGAACGACAGATTTTTTGAGAAACTTTTCATGGCAATTTATTTACTCTCAGAGTTTTTGCCAGAAATCTGCTGAGAGGAAATCGCCGAAGAAACACTTTTTGCAATTAACTACATAAACATGTCTTCTGAGCAGGGTAGTGTACCGGAAATGGTTCTGTAGTAATGCTAAACTAAACCATTACCTAAACTTTCTTGTTATTCAAACGTTATTCCTTTGCTCTAGAATGTTACTAAAAGGGATGGGATTGATAACCTAAAAAAAATTTTGCTATTTTAAAAACTTCTGGAAAGTAAGGTTTGCCACCATGTTGTAACATATCGCCAAGCGATGGGTTTCAGTATTCGCTAAATACAGCATTTTTCTGTCTCTGTTTAAGAAATGTTTTCACTTATTATAACTCAAAAATATAAGGAATTATACAGTGAGGTCTAACGTAGATTTTCCTATGGCTTCGTAAAATCAAATATATGGGTCTTAAGAGATTTTTAATATTTAATTTTATAAATTTGAGTAAAAGTAAGAGATTTTGTGGGAACACCTATACAAGCTGCGGAGTAAGTAAACTTTTTTGGGGCACTGTAAATAAAGGAGGCTTGAATGATGAACTCTATGTAGGCTTTTGCACATTTTCCTATGAAACATTTCAGGATTTTTTCTATATTTTTAAGTCACATTCAATTGAAAAAAAATGTTTTAAATCTACAGAGACACACATACATTCAATTCAAAGGTACAAACAAAAATTGTGCAAATTAAACAATATCTTTAGAATAGAAGAAGAAGGGTGCATTTAAAATTAAACAGAGCAGGCATTATAAGAAAAAAAGTTTAACTTAGAAAATAAATTTTTAAAATAAATTATTAAACAGATTAAACCAAGCCATTTTAAAAAGTATTTTTTCTTTAAATTTTTGAATTCATTTAAAACGCATTTAAAATTTTTTTTTCCCAAAAATACTTCCTAAATAGGCCAGTTTAGAAAATTAATACAAAAAAAAAAAAAAAAATAAGAATTACAAATAAATAAGATTAAAAAGAAAAATATTAAATAAAAAAAATAAAAGAATTTAAATAAAAACCTTTGAGGAACTTTTGGGTCGGACAACCATCATCATTTTTTGTAAAGCTTGAGTAAATCCACCTATAAAAATATTGTATACGTTGTTGTTGTTTAATAAAAGTTTTAAGAGGATTTTTTTTAAATAAAAAAGAAAGATTTTTTAATAAAAGTTAGCAGTAAAAAAAATAATCATAAAAAGCTGGTGATTATTTTAAAGGAATGCTTTTTGTTAGGGGATCATTTAGGTACATGCTACAATAACAAACTTACCCATTGTCTTTTGGAACCACATGGGCTTATTCTTCCACGCTATGAACACCAAATACACGGGTATACTGGATAAGATCATTAGAATACCGTAGCCAGTTTCCACAGGACTGGCATACATGGGTACAACTGTTACAAATATGGTGGCAATCAAATAGATGATGGGGAAAACCAAGGGCACACGAATTGGACGGGGCAAATTGGGTTGGGCCCAACGCAACCAAGGCAAACAGAGTACGGCCACACCAATACTTAACTGGAATAAAAAACAAAACAAACAAAAAAAAACATTTTTTCGTCTTCATTTTTACCGAACTGAACTAACTTACCCATGTAGCAAAACCGACATAATTAATCAAAGCGAAAATATCGGAAACTGTTAAATACAACATGGATAGCAAGGCCATGGCCAATACTGCGGGTGTGGGTGTAAAACGTTGTATTTGTATCATGGTTAAAATTTCAGGCATTTGTCCCTCATTAGCACCGGCATAGAATAAACGCGATGAG
Organism: Sarcophaga caerulescens; assembly: GCA_927399465.1. Taxonomy (NCBI): domain Eukaryota; kingdom Metazoa; phylum Arthropoda; class Insecta; order Diptera; family Sarcophagidae; genus Sarcophaga; species Sarcophaga caerulescens. Next base: position 34,002,585 of record OV656872.1, on the reverse strand, counting down.
GTCAATAGAATACCATTCACGGCACCAAAAGTAGATAAAGCCACGAAAACTAATTTAAAAAAAAAATTAAATGAAAATATATTTTTTTACTTTTAAGTCATGAATTTTACCGGGTATGGTCCAAGCAATAACACCAAAAGCCCTTTCGGCATATGTTACAGCAACAGCTTGTGAACCCAAGACCTCTTCAGGCGATAGGATGGTATAGAAGGAAATGTTAGCCAAGACATAGACTACAGTCACCAGAGTACAGGAGATTGCTATAGCACGTGGCAAATTTTTGACGGGATCCTTAAGTTCTTCAATAATAAAATTCAAATAGTTCCTGTAAAGTAAAAAGGAAACAAAGACATGATTTTCAGATGTTAAGGTTGAATGGTTAAATTTGATTTGATTGATTTTTTTTGAAGATGAATTGTGCCAAATGTTTTATGCAAAAAGTTTGTGTAAAAATAATAGTGGAGCTAATTAGTCAACAACACTAATTACTCCTCAAGTTAGTCAAGATATTGTTCTTTGAGAACCAAGTCATCCATATAATTTGATAATGATTCAACATCACTTAAAACAGGACCTGAATCAACCTGACCTGACTGATCAATGAATGAAAACCTACATTTCTACTCTGCGAACAGTTAGCCGTTATTGGTTTAGGTGCTCAAAATAACTGAAGTTTACAACATCCAAGGGTGTATTCAGCCTCCAATTTAGGGTTTCTCTTCTATAGAACTAAGAAAAGGCCTGTAGTAATATGCTGGGGATGTAATCGAGTGGAGGTAAGTATATTATAATGCACACATCAATAGAAACCTATGCGACCACTGTCTTGGCAGACAGAACAAACCTAATGACAACTCAAATGGAGTTGTAAGAAATACAGAAACTAGCATGAGTTGGCTTAACAGGGGCAATAAAAACATGTCCTATAAGGGCACTGGACATTGAAAATGTTGAAGACAACAGCTTTGGAGATTATGGTTAGGACAATTGGAGGCGAGAATAACATAAAATTATTAGGAGATTTCGTGACCTATTGAATGATTGACAGCTCCCGCCTTAACCTTTCCTTTCCTGCATTGCTGCAGTGGGATTACAGACTTTGGTGAATATTTCGCAACGAAACTTAATAACAAAAGTGAATAGAGTATCTGTAATATATCAAGAACTGATATTGCGACAGAAGTAGGAGTTTTTGGCCTCAGAATGAAATATTTAGAGCCCCTGAAGCAATTCGCGAGTGTCTTCTAAATGGATGTCTTTGCCATCGAAAGATGTGCTCAATGAGGGTACACAAGATGGCAGATAGCAATACCATCTGGCAGTTAGGCTGCCATTCGAACACTCAGCTCTTATAAGGTAGTATGGGGACTTTAAATCAGATATGTGGGCAAAAAATAGAGTTTCCATGCCGTCGTTGGTGCCAGAAAATTGTGTAAAGTGGTGATGGATGTTTAGGAAGGTGTATTCAACTAAGGGGGCAGATAAATAGAGACTAAGATTGTGCGCGAACCAAATGGGTTTGAAGCAAAACTTTTGTTTGGAAATTATAACAAGATCAGCTTTGAACGCTACGACACACCCCTATAATCCTTAAAGGGGCGAAGGTCTGATAATAAAGAAAACTCCGAGCTGAGGATACAGTGAATGAAATGAGAAAAGCACATGGGTAAAGCATCGCTGTACCTCTATTTGATTTGATATAATAATTCCAACGTTTTACTTTCGATAAGATGTAGAAAATCAAACTAAGATGTAGAAAATCAATCAAACTAACAAATTCAATGTTCAGGATCAGTTTCTATTAATTACAGCACTTAATAGTAGAACCTATAATAATGTGTGACAAAGTAAATGGGTAATGGTTTCTTTCTTTCCTAGGTCACTGTTCACAATTGGTCACTGCCTCACAGATTTTCATAAGAGAAGACTCGATCTGATCTATCTCGCAATGTGTACTGTAGGTTCTGCACACGTCGATATACGGAAGATCCAGTATTTCCGTAAGAACAATAATTAGTCAATGACCACAGAATCAGACTAATCACCAAGCATGGCCTCTGTGAATGCTCGTCAAATCAAACGATATCTTAACCCTTAGGCCTCCTAAAATTTTGGTGTTCGTCAAAGGGTTAATACTGATTAAATCAAGCAGGTCCCATGGCTCATTTGGCATGTTTTATTGTATGTTGAGCATAATTGTTGTCTGTTGCGACAATCTTATTAAATCTTAAATTTTAGAATATTTCCCTAGACATTTTAGTCCCCATCCAAAGGCCATTGCCTTTAATAAATCTCCATCTCCATCTTCATTGCATATTTAATTATTCGGTTTTATTAATTTAATTTGATTTTGTCATTTTCATGTCTTCTTATGGCATCCTCCTCCTATACAGTTTACTTAAGTATAAATAGCCAACAAAATAAAGTACGAATAAATCCGATTAGTTTCCTGTCTTCGAAGACAATTTTTTGTTTGTTTTCAGTTGCAAGTAAAATCTGACCATCTACTGCCAACACATCCTGCAGGATAATGCTGGTGGTTGGAAGGAGTAAAAACAAACAACAAGTTGTTGTACAATTACGGGAGGGCAAATGAAATCAACTCCCTTGCCTTGGCTTATAAATATTTGTGTTAATTTTGTTGTTGTTGTTGTACTTACCATCCATTATACGCAAACAGTCCAGAATAGAATGACAGTGCCAGTGATGTTACTCTTGTATCGGTATTTTCAAATGTAAAATACTCTGTGTGGCCCAAATACAGTTGATAAATACCCGATGCAATGATAATAAACAAGGCTAAAAGCTACGGCCATTTAAGTATAGAAATAAAAATAAATGTTTTTATTGGATTTTAAGGTTAGTCGTCACAGACATAAATTTATTTATTTTCGTATGGGATTTAAGAAAAGAGTGTTAAAACGTATGTATGTTTGACTTACTTTGGCATAAGTGAAGATATCCTGCACAGCAGTGGCCCATTTAACATCCCAACAGTTGACAAATGTTAAGACACCTAAAATGAACACATAAAAAAGAAGACATTTAAATTTGAAGAACATTTTTTTTATTTTCCGTATGAATATGTTTAACTATATCACGTAATATTTAAATTTATTTCAGCGAAATTTTTGTTTTTTTTTTGGAATTCATTCACTTTCTGTCGAAGATATCGCTTCTGCAAGTGAAAGTATGGCAGATAATCAGTTTTTTTTTAGCACTTGAGCCTATCTTGTCGATCATTACGACATATTTTGCACCTCTATTCATAGGAAGTGAGATAGAACATGAGATCCAAGAGCGTCCTATACATACCAAAAAAATGACTGCTTGGTGTAGATTTTGAGGTGGCGAACACTGTAGGCCTATGATTACCAACTTCTTTTGGTAAAAATAGGCTGATCTAGACACCAAGTATGATGAGTATGATGGTGATGCAAGAGTATGATGATGATGTATGGGTATGGTGGTGATGATGATGATGTATCAGTGTTGAAAAATTCAGTACTTTAGTACTTTTTTCAGTACTTTTTCATTTCAAAAATACCGCAGTACCCCCGTGACTCTTTCAGTACTTTTTTATTACATATTTTATGTTTTGGAGGCTGATCTAGACACCAAGTATGGTGAGTATGATGGTGATGCATGAGTATGATAATGATGTATGGGTATGGTGGTGATGATGATGATGTATCAGTGTTGAAAAATTCAGTACTTTAGTACTTTTTTCAGTACTTTTTCATTTCAAAAATACCGCAGTACCCCCGTGACTCTTTCAGTACTTTTTTATTACATATTTTATGTTTTGGAGGCTGATCTAGACACCAAGTATGGTGAGTATGATGGTGATGTATGAGTATGATGATGATGTATGCGTATGGTGGTGATGATGATGATGTATCAGTGTTGAAAAATTCAGTACATTAGTACTTTTTTCAGTACTTTTTCATTTGAAAAATACCGCATTACCCCCTGTGACTCTTTCAGTACTTTTTTATTACATATTTTATGTTTTGCGCTTTTCAACTATTAATGCAATATCAGCAACATGTTCAACGTAATGCTAAAGGTAGTATTAGGCTTTAGCCCCGCTTGGCCAAACGTCCACTGAACGTACATTCATTTTTAGAACACGAAAAGCAATGAAAACGTTTTTCGAACCGTAATGTAATTTCGGTAAGCATTTGCATTGCTCTTCATATGCTAAAAACGAACGTATGTTACATTACGTTCCATTGACGTTTGACTAAACGGGGCTTTTACGATTTGTTACGTTCCGAATCAGCTGTTTTTTGTTCTAATAGGTAGTGTGCGGGCTTATTAGACATAACCCCACGATTTAAACCCCATGTTAGACATCTCCATCAAAGCGAAATATGAAAATATATTTCTCCGGCGACTTGCCATGATAAAGTTTCTCAAAAATGTGTATGTATGTATGTGTGTATTTTTTTTACAAAAGTACCATTTGATGCAAAAAAGTACTCTTTCAGTACTAGTTTAGTACCAATTCAAAATTTCAGTTTTGCAACACTGTGATGTATGTATATGGCCATGGTGCCTCGTGCGACATAGTTTATGCCATAATGGATTATTTGCACTAGCGATTCAAAGAAATGATTTGAAAGCCACGGAAAGCGTGCAATCAAAGGCAGCTGACCATTTACCGTAGGTAGGGTACTAGAACAAATGGCTTTCAATCCACATTTTTGGAGCACAATTTTTAGCAGTGAAGCTCATTTCTCGTTCGGCAGTTACAGTAACAAACAAAAATGTCGCACATGTGGCTTGCGCAAACTAGAGGTGACCGCATTATGACTTGTAGCTGTTATTGGACCGTATTTTTTATTGAAAATAACCATGGAAGACATGTTCGCGTCAATTCTGAGCGCTGCAACTGACATTTGGTCTGCAATTAAAGGTTATGATCTAAATGATATGTGATTTCAACAAGATGATGGTACGAAAAATTGTCGTAGTTTAGTATGTAGTGTGTTGGTTCAAACCTGCTGTCACCAGTCTGCTGGCAAAAACTCTGAGGATAAATAAAATTGCCAAGAAAAGTTTCTCGAAAATCTGTCATTTGGAGTTGACTTTGCGTCAATCATGTACGCGTCAATCATGCAGAAAATTAACAATAGCAACATGGGGGGTCTGAGAAGCTAGGTTTTCATCCTGACTAAAGGGTTGTAGTGCCTAATTAAGGAAGTAAGTAAGATGCTACGAGTTACACAACACGACTGATTTTTGTTTTATTGTATTTGACTTTCCGCAAATGTATTGCTGATGTTATTGGATAATTTAAAATTTTTTTCGTGTGGATGATCCTCTATCCATTTGTTCAGTTATCGAGTTATCGACGAGATTTTTTTTTTTGCAAACAACGAAATCAGTAAATTTTTCTTAACCATCAGCGGAATAAAATAGGAAGACTTCCTTAATGAAATGCTCAAATACTTAATGAATCAAAACAAAAGCTTTTCATGGGAACCTATTCGATATTCTAAGATATCGAATATGCTACCGATATCGTGATACATGCAATAAGAAAGGAAAATAAACGAGCTATCTGAGCAAACCGTATATCTTCCATAATTGATGATTCTAATTGTTTCTAAATAGCCTTGTAATAATTGTTTACACAAAGTTGTGAACTGCTAAAGACATCGGTAGGCCTAGAGAAGTATGTAATACCGACCATGTGCAGATGCTATAAGTTAGTAACAAATGACTTGTCGAAAAAACTGCCAATTTACGTTGTAATACCCTATGACATATGTTCTAAGAGAGTTGATGACCAAAAAAGAAATTTTAGTTGGTGACATCAGAGATCTATATGACATAGCACCTCTTATTAAAAACAAAAGTTTAATCGTCTTACAATGTATCTCGTTCCTGAGTACACAGATTGTATGGTGATGAGCAATGGCGAACATTGTCTAGTAAATTGTAATTTTTAAAATAAACAGAGAAATTCATGTCGCCGTATTCTAGTAGGTATTGTGTTGACTTATTAGACGTGACTCCAACTCTGACATTTGGAACAAAACGAAATATAAAAAAATATTTCTTCGGCCACTTCCTCTCAACAGTCGTTTGGCAAAATCTCTGAGAGTAAAATAAAATTGCCATGAAAACATACATAACATACATAATTGGTCATTACAACCCTTCAGTCAGGTTTATGGACCTAGTTTCTCACACCACTTATGTTGTGTGCGTTAATTTTTATACATGAATGGCAGGACCTACAGTTTAAAGTCGACTCCGAACGACAGATTTTTTGAGAAACTTTTCATGGCAATTTTATTTACTCTCAGAGTTTTTGGCAGAAATCTGTTGAGACCCACCGAAGAAATATTTTTTTTTTTATATTTTCGCTTTGATGTCTGACCTGGGCCCAGCTGGGGTTTGAACCATAACCTTACGTCAACACAATACTTACTAGACTACGGTGACTTCATTGCCATGAAAAGCTTTCCAAAAATCTGTCGTCCGGAATTGACTTTAAAGTGTAGGTCCCGCCACTCATGTATTAAATTAACACATAAGTGGTGGGAGAAGCTAGGTTGTAATCTGAAGGCTGTAAAGATCTTTTATGTATGTAGAGGACCTCAAATGAAACCTTCTTTTGACTATTATAACTCGAAGTACACCATGAAGTATTGTGGCTCTCAATAATGTAATTTCAGATGTGTTTTGTAAAGATATGGTTGACATGATTGTGATACTTTCAGCTTTATAGCTTTATGCCTAGCTGGTGTTATCAATTTGACCACTGAAGGCAATACCTTTAATCTAGTAATTGTTTTTGTTATTATTTTATTTGAATTTCTATTCTTGACCTGCAATTTAATAGCATCTCTATTAAAAATCATGATTAATTTCCACGTTGATAAAGCAAGAAATTTAAAAAATTTTTATAGAATAGACTAATCAAGCTTTAATAGCATCTTTTAAGTTCATATTCTATAGTTCGTTGGAATGTACTTTAAAAATAATTGCTTGGTTCTAACAGAATACCGTTAAAATGTAACAGTTTTTTTTTATCGTTTTTCTATGTAAATTTGTTAAGAATTCTTGCCTTAAAGTCTCTATACCTCTGTGAGTACACGTATGTATATTGCGTTTGTAATAAATCAAAAATCGTGTGAAAATTAATATTTTATTTCCATTTTCCTACACTTATTTTTTTTTAAATAAAAATTTTAATTGAACATTTTATGGAAATGTCATGTAATTCTTGTTATTTTTGTTTTTCTATTAAAGTCCAGAATTATGTAAATCATCAAGATTCTTACATCATACAATCTAAACAAAGATTTTTTCTTTTTAATTTCTTTTTTTTTTTTGTTTTAATCGTAATCGCTTCTTTTGTTTAATAACCCGAATACTTTTACTCGCATATGAAATAAATACAATAATTATAGTGAGCAGAAGATAGTGAAGAATACAAAATTCAAGAAAAACATTTTCAGAAAATGAAAACAATAACAACAATAACAACAGATTTATTATCAGCGAAATATCTGTAAATATGAACATATACTACCTGTGATAAGAAATGAAAATGAGATCAATTTACAAGTCGTTAAGAGATTTAGTAGGTCACGCGAGATTTTTAGAAAGAACTTTCCTATAACAATGGATTTCAAGAGAACCCTTGATAACATTGGACCCACGGAAAGCATTGGGACTTAATGGCGTACACCAGAAAATAATTCGAATCATCGGAACTATGTATGCGGAAGCAGAACTCTTACATTCGTATATACATAGTTGGTAATTACAACCCTTCAGCCGGCATTACTTATGCTGTGTATGTTAATTTTATACGTATGTAAGTGGCGGTATGTGTGTAAGTATGTACGGCGGTAATCGCCGTATTCTAGTAGGTAGTGTGTTGGCTTATTAGACGTAAAGCCTGGGTTCGTATCCCAGGTCAGGCATCAAAACGAAATATGAAAAAAAAGATATTTCTTCGGCGACTGCCTCTCAGCAGATGTCTGGCAAAAACTCTGAGAATAAATAAAAATTGCCATGAAGAGCTTCTCAAAAATCTGTCGTTCGGAGTCGACTTTAAACTCTAGGTCCCGCCACTCATGTATAAAATTAACGCACACAACATAAGTGGTGTGAGAAGCTAGGTTGAAATCCTGACTGAAGGGTTGTAATGACCAATTATGTATGTAAGTGGCGGGACCTACAGTTTAAAGTCGATTCCGAACTACAGATTTATTTGAGAAACTTTTCATGGTAATTTTTATTTACTCTCAGAGTTTTTGCCAGAAATCTGTGGAGAGAAGGTCACCAAAGAAATATTTAAATTTTGTTTTGTAGGAGATGTCAGACCTGCTATTTGAACCGAGGCGTCACACCTAATAAGTTAACACATTATCTACACGACTATGGCGACTTCATAGCAGAACTGTTAGTTCTTAATAATGAAAGCCTTAGTCAGCCATTTCATAGCAATGCTTTAATAAAACAGGGATTATCCCTATCACCTCAACTATTCATTACCGTGCTGGATAATATCATGAGCAAAGTCTGTTCAAAGAGAAAAGTAAAGTAAATTTAAATTTAAGTAAAGTCTCTCACTCAGACTTGAGGATTTAGTTTATGTGGATAATATTCCTCTACTCTTGCACAAGATCTCAACATGTAATCCAAACTAAAATATCTCGAAAGACTGTGTGAATCAGTGGTGTTGACGAGCCGGAACGCTCCGGAACGTTGTTCCGGTACTTCCTTTTTGGACAGGAACGCGTTCCGGAACGTTCTGCCTTAGATGCAGAAATCCTATTCTCTTCATTCATTAGAATTACCTCTGATTTAATGCGATCACTAACATCAATCCATTATGCAAATATCACATGAAAGATATACAAGTATTTGCCTATGCATGAAAATTTAAGAGAAAGTAACAGATACCTGCTCCCAATCATTTGTTTAGAACTCATTTCATTGATTATTAATTATCATGACTTCTAATGATTTCTAATCATTCAATTGATTTTAAAAACTTATCATATCTCCACTTACATATACAGCATACAGCCAATAATCTGGTCGATTCATCGGGTGGCGTACATTCCGGGAAGAAGGGTTTCAAAACGTACACACTAAATGTTAGTGCCACAATAGCCTGTGAACATGGACGGACTATCATACATTCAATCCAAAGACGTATGAAAGCCATAAATGGACCAAAAGTTTCCATAATGTAAGCATAATCTGCACCAGATTTTGTTATCATTGTACCCAATTCAGCATAACAATAAGCACCAACCTAAAATAGAAAATAAAATTATTTTCATTTCAATGAAATACAAATATGAATGAGAGGGCTGGCTGGCTACTTATAAATAAAAAATTAATTATTTGTACTGAAAAAAAAGAAACAATTAAAAATTTTCAACATGTACTCCTCTTTCTCGGTTCTCTTGTAAAATATGCACTTGACAGTTGATTTTCATGTTACTGTTACTGAAATCGACACTTGAATGTCTTTAAGTGGTATTTGATTGTAGACAATCTAGGGTGTATGCAGTAGGGCGGTAACTAGAATTAAGTTGTGTGGGAGTTTGGAAAGAAAAATTAAAAATTAATGGGAATAAGACTTGAAAACATCGAGCGGTTATTGAAATTTGCTTTAGGAGAGTGGATCTTATGTGTGGGATTTCGTTGACCTCGTTTATCCCACATTAATCTCTTCTCGGCAGTGCATTTACACTGTGGGTCAATTTTTACTGAGTGCTGCAAATATTACCGCCATTTCACAATGGCTCGTAAACTGTTTATATCGTCGGTTTTTAACCTTCCTATACCCGCGCGTTGGTCTGTGAGATCGAATTTTTATTATTGCGATTTTTTTTGTAAAAAAATAGTGTCAGTAAGTTGATATCACTGGTAGCTTCATTATTCGTAATAAACTTCGTTTTTGCATCAAAAAAAATTTTTTGAAATAGTACCAAGGATATAGGATTTTCCATTGTCGGTCTCACAGACCAACGCGCGGTTATTGGTGTTTCACTTTTTGGCACGGGTATAGGAAGGTTAAATATTACAACATTAGGGGATTCCCCGGGAATACACCGTCTTTGACGGAGCCCCACTAAGTATACTCTCTCCATCTGTTATGACGACCATAATTATCCTGTAACCATTTAAACTAATGTTACGAAAATGAAAACATCGTTTAACATAAACATGGTTAACAATAGCTACACTAATAAATAAACGAACATGTTACAAGTAAAGCGGCAACATCGGTATGAAAGAGAAGGGGATAGACAAGTAAGCGAGAATGCAACAACACACAATGTGAACAAAATACACAAACAACAATGAAGTCGCTATAGAATTCTCGAGAAAGCGAAACCCAGAACGTTCCACTTCAAGAACCTTCATCACACTCAACACGTGAGCATATAAAAAGGCAGGACAAATCAGACAACGAGCAATAAGCATTCAGTCAGCCTTGTGTTAAGTTGCGTGTGAAGAAAACAGTCGTGTTTGAAGATCGCCGTTGTAAAGATCTACCGAACAGTTGTTAGTGCTTACGAGAACAGAAGTGTAAAGAAGTATAGCGAATAAATAAATTGTTGTTGTATCATCAACATCAATACAAATTTATATTTATTTTGTTTGCAATCAACGAACTCATATTTAAACGTTTTTAAAAAGGTAAAAACGTAACAAAAATTTTCACAAAATTTTTAAGCTATGTTTTCATTTGACTTCAAATATAGAAACCTTAAAAACAACACCCTGTCTGTCATTTTAAAAATCTAAAATGAATTCAAATGAGAGTGTCTTAACATTCAAAGCGTTTAGCTCCTCTAACAATCATTGTAAATTCCTGAGCACGAAATTCTTTTGGATTTTTTTTATTCTCAGCAAATTGTGTGGGATTTGAATTGCAAAGGAATTGAGGTTCAATTTAATTTTCCCATCCTATTTAGACATCCTTATTTAGTTTTATTTTTATGTCTCTATTATGAGTAAATGTTTTTGAAGTTACTGTATGTAAGAGTATGTGTTTGACTTTTCCTACGTTTTCTTCTTTATTTTCTTATGAATTTTTTCCCAGTTATTTCATTAGTTTATAGTGCTGGAAACGATGATGACGATGTCATTGGCAGACCTACTATTGATGGAATTTTTATTTTATTTTTTTCTTTACCCGGAAAATTGTAATTGCAAACAGGAACTAATGCGTGAAAATATTTGTGTTTTATAAGCATTTTTTTTAGACTGCAAACATGATTTAATTTGACATTAAAGATGGCAACGTAATTAAATTTATGGTAAGAGAACGTGCTAAATGCAGTATTAAATCCTGCGAGCATGATCTTTATACATCTTTTACTTGAAGAGGTCAGAGGTCAGGTTTTTCGTGACAGTTTTTTATAAACAAACACTTAAGTTGGATTGCAAAAGACTCTATAGAAAGAATTCGATTTTTTAACCTTTCTATTCGTATATGGAGTCGCCATAGTCTATTAGATAGTATGTTAGCATTTTAGACGCAAACTCGTGGTTCAAACCTCAGCTCTGACATCTCGAACGAAACGAAATAGTCACCGACTCTCTCTCAACAGTCTTCTGGCAAAAATTATAAGAGCATTTGTGAATTGCCATGAAAAGCTTCTCAAAACTCCACATTAAAGTGGAGGTCCTTTCACATACATAATTGCTCATTACAACCCTTTAGTCAGGATTACGACCTAGTTTCTCACACCACTTATGTTGTGTGCGTTAATTTTTATACATGCGTGGCAGGACCTACAGTTTAAAGTCGACTCCGAACGACAGATTTTTGAGAAACTTTTCATTGCAATTTTTGTACAATGAGTCAATTCGACCTCCGTGTACTGTACTTGTCACAGTTGACATGTACACGTCCTCTAACCTTTCATGGCAATTTTATTTACTCTCAGGAGTTTTTGCCAAAAATCTGCTGAGAGGATGTTGCCGAAGAAAATTTTTTTTCATATTTCGTTTAGTTGGAGATGTGTGACATGGGATTTGAACCGAGGCCTGACGTCTAATAAGACAACACACTACCTACTACTACCACGGCGACTCCTTCCACTCATGACTAAAATTAACACACACAATATGGGTGATGTGAGGAGCTAGGTTGTAAGAGTTGGACTTGGTTGACGCGTGCTGTCAAAAAATGGTGCCACATGCCATACGTTATGTAATATCATGAATCTATTGAGAAGTAAGTTCGAAGAGCCATGAAAGTCAAGAAAGCAAATTTTTCAAGAAAAAAAAAAAAAAATATGCTATATTTAGTCGTTATTGATCCACATTATTGTTTTTATAAAATCTTTGAATACAATTAAAATTTGTTTTCAATTTTATCACATAGAGGCCTATTGAGATTATAAACTTAAACCTGTCATTTGTTTTAATTAATAAATTGCACTACAATGTAGTAAACAATCGTTGTAATGCAATAATACACAGATGGAAAACCTGCAATTACAACTTGTTCATTCAATTAGTGTGTGTGTACAGATGTAAAATATTAAAATATTTTTTATTTTATTTTTTTTTTTTAATAATAATTGATTGAATCATATTGTTATTAAAATTAAAATATTTTTATTAAATAATTGTGTTGTTGTTTTTAAAAATGTTCAACCATTTGTATACAAATGTTGTGCGAAATACTTATGAATTGAATTGAAACGTACGACAAACAACATTAACTGAACAGATGGATAACAACAAGTTATTGTCGTTTGTGAATTTAAATATTTTAATTCAAGTGGCGCTACTAGTACATGCAATTGCTTGGCTTGTTATCGATAAATGTGGAAGTAATGGAGTTATAATCTTTAAACTTGTGTTTCCTTAGCTTTATCGCTGAATTAATTAATAGAAGCTCTTCATATTAAGTTTCAAAGTATCACTCCAAACAGATAATTTTTTCTTCTTTCATATCTTTAAGAAACAGGGTGTGTTGTCAAACCCCTATGTCAGGCAACTCGAACAAAACGAAGTACGAAAAAAATATTTCTTCGACGACTACCTCTCAGCAGTCTTCTGTCAAAAACTCTGAGAGTAAATAAAATTGTTTCTCAAAAGTCTGCCATTCGGATTCGACATTAAAGTAAAGATTCTAGCTCTCCTGGAAAAACTTAACACACACAACATGGGTGCTGTGAGATGCTAGCTTGTAATCCTGACTAAAGTGTTGTAATGACCAATCCAGTAAGTAGTGTCCCTACATATCTTTTTAATTCTTCTCTTTTCCCCCGAAAAACAAACTAAATTTGTCGGACTACAGTCAAAGAAAAAAGTCTACACTGGTGATTTTTATCAAATTAAAAAGGTGTTTTAGCGTTGTTACAATTAAGAATGTTTGAAGACAATAACGAATATAAAAAAAATATATAACCTAGAAGTTATTAGAAAAATACAAAAAAATTAGCAAGAAAAAAAGTGTATGTAAACTTTTTTATGTGACTGTATATAACGACGATGGCGTGTTTTTTTTTTTCAATTTTCAGCTGTTAGCGAGTGACCAGATATCCACAAAGATACATATTTTTATTTCAATGCTTTGTTACGTATACGGGGATAAATCAAACACACCGTTCTTTTGCTGTAGAGCACTAACAACAAACAAATAAGCTCAACATGTGTTTGTTTACACAATTTAATGAAAATAAAAAACAAAACAAAACGTCACGATACCTCCCTCATGCACCTTTCGAATGGTGCTAAAAGGGAGGGCATTTATTTAAAACAAGCAACAGGCTGGGTGGGTTCCCTCTACTAAATATAATGTCGCATATTTATTTACTGATTTAGCGGTATCAGCTGGTTATCATTTATTCTAATTTACAATAATAAAAACAATAATAATTTATTTAAACCTTTAAGTTGATTTTATAAAATAAAATAAAATTAACATTTGGATTTGGATTTACATCTGATTCAAATGATGGCAGGCTAGCCAGCAACATTGTATTGTAAACGGAAATATATTCAAAAACTTTACTTACCATTGAAAACAGGCCCGATATCACCCAGACAATTAAGGCCAAATTAACACTGCCGGTATTCATTAGGACACCGGTGGGCGATACAAAAATACCCGAACCGATGATGGAGCCCACAATAACGGTACAACCGTTAAGCAGACTCATTTTGGCCTTTAAAGTAACTTCGCCTTCACCATCGCCGCCATTTTCCGCTTTCGCAGCGGTTGTTTCACCATTTCCATTGACAATGGAATTTTTTCGTGATGAATTTTTACGATTTAATGATTCAGTCTCCATAATGTTTTAATGTTTTTTTTTCTTTTCTAATTTTTACTATTTTTTTCACTCTCTCTCTCTCCTTCTATTTTTAAATAATTGTTTTATTTCTTGTGTTCTTTAGTTGTTAAACGTTTCCGTATTTGTTTTCCTCTGGATAATGTTCTGTAAGTAAATAAAAGAGAATAAATTTGTTAACAAAAAAAAATTACTTTTTCATTTACGAGATAATTAAATAATCTTCTAGTTGTTGTTGTTGTTCCTATATGCAGTATATAAACACTGGTCACCTGTGTGTTTATATGAAAATTTTGTGGTTTTTTTGTTTACCTTCTCACACTGTTTTTCAAATATTTACGCAAATTATACAACAAAAACTATTAAATTTTAAGAAAAATAATGTTTTTTTTTTTAAATGAAGATAAACGAACGAACAGATTAATGGTTTTGTGTGTTTCTGCTAAAATTAGCAGAAATTAATATGGAAATCTCAAGGTCGTTTAGGAATATTTTTGGAAATGAAATTAAAAAATTGATTTTAAATCGGATACTGGATCAATAGCATGGACATGTTCTTCAATAGCAATGAATTATAAGGAACTACGTGTTTGCCATTATGATCTACAATGTTTTTGTCATTTTTCCTTAAGCTTAATAATATCAGCGTATAGACCATGTTGGACAAGTTGGTTTCTCTTGGTGGACCAATTCTTTTACCATGGAGTATGTATTGGGAGTTTCCTAACGCTCATCCTCCCCGTGCGTCTTTATGGCGCAGAGGCATAGACACTATTAAACACTTATTCAGCAGCCTTGACAGTACTCGAGAGAAAAGTCCTACGTAAGATCTTCGGTCCAGTGGGAGTTGGCGATGATTTCCGCATCCGATCCAACAGTGAGCTGTATGAGCTCCTCAACGACATGGACGTTATGCAGCGTATTAACATTCAGCGGCTGCGCTAGCTCGGCCATGTCGTTCGAATGGAGGAGGATGCTCCGGCGAGACGGGTATTTAATGCGGGCATCTACGGAAGTTGGCGAAGAGGACGAACTTGTTTCCTTTGGATGAACCAGATCGTGCCCTACGTGCCCTACGCACAACACAAATATAAAGTCCAGGGGATTGGACTTCGCTGCACGCATTTGTTAACATCTAGCGGGTGCTAGAATGCCATCCATGAGAGGCCACGAGGAGGCTGCGTGTCAACTTGAATACAGCAAGTCAAGGATCGTCCTGGTGGTCGCCACGTTGACCGCAATCAGAAACTTTATCTTGTTTGAATATCATCTATATTCCATATAGAACATTCTAAAATGAGCTAAAAACTGCCAGAAATACGGGGATTAATATAATACTTCTGTAAGTATTTTTGATACATTGAAATTAGACAAACTTTCTGGAATGACCCGAATGAGGTAATTTTTCTGTAAAAAATTTATCAGCTATGGAAGAAAATTTGCTGAATTACAAAACATGTGTTGCCCAAAAAACCAATATCGCCAGATACGCTTCTAATGCTAATTTGACATTTTTCATAAGTCATAATCTCATTTTATTTCTTTAGCGTTTTCGATAACTGGTCGTGGGTACCACTTAACAAACTAGCTGTTTTTCTCATACTAAACCTATCATAATTCCAAAGTCCCGAAACCCTTCATTACATTTTTATATAAAATCTTTTCACCTAATTTGCCGACAATTGGAAATCACTGAGGATATCAGTCACTTCAATGTGTTGAGAGTGTGAACATTTGCTTAGGAAAAGTATAAGGCTCATGTTACTTTTGGAATTTGTTTTTATCATCAGGGGTTTATTATTGTATACAGTCCATACATACATAATTGGCCATTATAACCCTTCAGTCAGGATTACGGCCTAGCTTCTCACACCACTCAAGTTGTGTGCGTTAATTTTATACGTGAGTGGCAGGACCTACAGTTTAACGTCGACTCCGAACGACAGATTTTTGAAAACTTTTTCGTGGCAGGTTTATTTACTCTCAGAGTTTTTGCCAGAAATCTGCTGAGAGGAAATCGCCGAAGAAATATTTTTTTTCACATTTCGTTTTGATGCCTTGGGATACGAACCCGGACACTACCTACTAGACTACGGCGACTTCAATAAAGGCTGTATAGGCTTTGGAAATGAATGGTAAGTGAACTAGATCGGTCCTACATATGTATCCCGAAAGAGGAATCTGAATACCCTTTAATTGGCTTTTCGAACGATATCCCTGATCAAAACGCTCTGAGAAGTTAGAAATATTAGAACTATGGACCATTTTAAGGAACTAGTGATGTGAGGGAACTGATGTGTAATAAAGTTTGCCAAATTTTAAGGAGATGACTGTTCATTAGTGTTTGTTTCTGATTTACATAATTTTGGATTTTTTTTTTAAATAAGACAAGCTTACTCATCAATTCCCTATCAGTTCGATAGTCAATTTTTATTTTTTATTTAAAATTTTTTGGCCTCATGTCATGACGTCGTGCTGTAATTTATTATTTTGTTGATTAAATGGATTGAACATTTTCAATTCCTGAATTTATCAACGAAAAAAGAAGAAATGGAAAATGATAATGAAAATTCAAAAGGCTGTCACCGTCAGTTACAGACACTGACGAAATTTTAAATGAAATATGGGAACTGATACGGTACAAGAGAAATGCGAATACGATAATCCTATTCCCCGAATTTTGGTTATTCAAAAAAAGATTAAAACACAGGGTTATCTGATAGGGCATGTCTAATTTGTCTTGTGTTCTATAAAAAATTTGTCATTTTAGGAAATTAATTTTTAATGATTCACCTGAAAGTATAATGGAATGCGTTCTTCTGAAATTCCAATTAAAACGAAACCACAAATGCCTTGTCTTACGCAAGAACTGTTATTTTATGAACCATTAACGTAATTTCCAACGAACTAAATAATATTAGTAGTCGGTGTACGCTTTAGCATCAGCCTAGTGAGAGATAAACGCTTCGGTTGATTGACACCGCACCAATTAGCACTTTAATGGACATGACAGATACTAAGTGAAATACACTCTCTAACATTTAAATTAAATTATCAACAATTCAATCACAATCATACATACATTTTAACAACATGCTCACAAATTGTTTAATTAATATGAGAGAATTTAATAAACAATACATATTGCGCACCCTACTTTAGATAGAATGACGTATTGTGAAGTATTGGTCGACAGAGAAAATTATATGTTTTTTGAGAGTGTAAAAATATTTCAAATTAATTATCACAAATATGTTTATTATTCTCATAAAATATTTATTTTATATAAGCTTTTATGCACTGAGTGCGAGAATGGCAGACTCGTTCAGTTACTCTACAACGAGCATATGCTTTTAGTAGACCGTATTTAATAATCTAGATCTTCTACTTCCAGCAGTTAGCAATTTTTACGTGCTTATATCTCTGGAATATAATCGAAAAATTTGATCGTAGAGTAAAGAAATTAGTTTGATATGACACCGATGACTACGATTGGTTTCTTTGAGAACAAACTTTGCCGATACTGTGAAAGCGACGCTGACAATTCGTAGAAAATATTTCGTGACTGTTTAAACTCAACAGATAACGTCTTCTATAAGTTGTAGAACACTAAACCTGTGATAGTGCTTTAGATTGTGAGGTTAACGTAACAGGCTTTTAGGAATAGTTTTACCCAAATCGCGGGACTTGAATGGCCTCATTAATATCGGTAAACAATTGAGTCCGCAGTCAACAATTAGTAAATTGAAGATTTACGGACTTTTTTTTCTAGGGAACATCACATCTACAATTGGCGGTTCCTGTAAGGCAGTCTAGTAGGTAGTGTGTTGGCTTATTAGACTGAAGACTCGAGTTCAAACCCCAGGTCAGACATCAAAACGAAAATATTTCTTCGGCGACTTCCTCTCAGCAGATTTCTGGCAAAAACTCTGAGAGTAAATTAAATTGCCATGAAGAGCTTCTCAAAAATCTGTCGTTCGGAGTCGACTTTAAACTGTAGGTCTCTCCACTCATGTATAAAATTAACGCACACAAAACAAGTGATGTGAGAAACTAGGTCGTAATACTGACTGAAGTGTGGTAATGACCAATTATGTATGTATGTAAGTAAGGATATTAGAAACCGCATACAAAGGCGCAAATTACGAATTTGAAGCAATAAAAAAGGCTATGGAAATTGCCTTAAATTTATATTAAAACAAATCCTAAGCATTTTATGTTCAAATGTAACATACAAGCCATTATACATACATAGTACATATTTATTACAACCCTTCAGTCAGGATTACGTCCTAATTCTCACACCACTTATGTGTGTGTAAACCTACAGTTTATAGTCAACTTCGAACGACAGAGTTTTCTCATGGCGATTTTACTTACTCTCAGAGTTTTTGCCAGAAATCTGTTTTCTCCCATATTTCGTTTTTTTTTTGGAGACGTGTGACCTGGGGTTTGAACCGTGACTTCATGTCTCATAAGCCAACACACTACCTACTAGACTGTCAACTTCTTCCCTTTCCCTGATTGTGGAGGAACTTGGTCAGTACAGGGACTGCGTTCACCCGTGGCATCACAACGGGCCGCTATGCGTGCTCAAGTGAGCTTTGTGACATCAGAGCTACCACTCCGACCTAACCTAACCTACTAGACTGTGGCGTCTTCGAAGTCCTTATACGGTTTTCAATCTTGGTACCATATTGCGAAAGGCATGTGTTTACTGCAAATTTTTTTTTTATTAATTAACTTCGGTTCGCATAATATATGAAAAATATTCTGGGCCCAATGTTATTTCCAATAGAGCCTTCTAACAAAGAAAAGGGCGAAACCATTGACGAAATTCTGAAGGAAAAATATGGCTGGATAGGCTGTATTTTCTGGTCATTCAGAAGGTTATATCAAAGTTGTCAAAGAACTGTGTTTCGCTGTCTATGTTGTATTTCCGCTAACCCGTTATCGTTCATCGCTGTGTGTTACACCATGCTCATAACCAAAGAGACAACCTGTACCCTCACTGTATGCTCACTAAAACTAAAATTTTCTTTATAATTTTTCATTTATTTCAGCATTCCATTCGATAATTGATAATTTATTTTATAATTTCTAATTGAATTGTATTTATTCTTAATTAGAAGAATTACTAGAAATTGTCACATAACTGAAGTAGAAAAACACAAAAACAAAACAAAACATTTTATCGCCAATCATTTCCTTCTCCCAGACGTACACGTTTCCATGCGTTCATGTTGAAGAAAATAATCCGGAAATTGTAAAAGTTTAAATTAAAAACATTCACTTTTTTGTTTGTTTATTGCTTCTATGAAACAATAAAAATAATAACAAAGAGTGGCTTATTTCGTTTAAGTTATTGAACTTGAAGAAATATTGTTGAAATAAAATTTCCTCTCAAAGATTAACATTTAAAAAATTTATTAAAACACAGTTAACATGAGTCGCTGTGTAACAAATAAAAGTATAATTTGGAAGGTATGGAAGATATGTCATTTTTTTTCATTTAATATAGGATCACATTAGGCAAATATTTCCTGAAATTCGAAATATTGAAAAAATGTTATATTGCAGAATAAAAGATTAAAAAGGTATTTTAATGCAGTTTATTTTTATTTGTACGTATTTTTTTTTAGCAAATATTTGCTTAATGTGAACGAAATAGTGTAAACAATAAAGTTTTTATTTGCATCGCTTGCGGAATGTTTAGCTTTATTTCCTCAATTTAAAGGAACTGTATTTGAAGTGCATCGATTGCTCATAGAAGTTTATTCCAAACATAGTTCCATCTAATTCAACATTTTTGGGCTCTTTACAGGTAGTGATTTTGGCATGGAAATCAAAGTCCCTTCAGTTCATCTACAAAAATTTCAAAGATGACTAATTGGAGTCATTATCCCGTGATGATTTCTCTCAAAGTCAAGAAGAACTTGTCACATACATTACTTCTTTAATTGATTGTTACAACCCTTTAGTCAATATTACAACCTAGCTTCTCACACCACCCATAAGAGTAAGTGTTAGTTTTATCCATGAGTGGAGGGTTTGCTAGAAGAATACTGAGAGGCAGCTACTGAAATAAATAAAGGGTCCGCCAAATAACTTTTTTTTTTGAAAATGCTTTAAAAAAACTACTGAATATTTTCTCAAATTTCTTTTTTTATTTGAAAGTACAATCCTTTCGGTTAATAATGGAAAATAATTTCATTCAAATGGCTGCCTCGGCTGGTCATGCAGTAGCCTACACGATCAGTCCAATTTTTAAGCACATTATCGATTGTGTACAGCTGTATTTCACCAATGGCTTCACGAATATTGTCCTTTAAAGCGTCAATTGCCTCTGGCTTGTCGGCCTAACACTTATCTTTGACGGCACCCCACAAATAATAGTCCAACGGTGTCAAATCGCAGCTCCGAGGTGGCCAAACGACATCAGCTCTGCGGCTGATAATGCGATCTTCAAAAACAGGGCGCAAAACATCGAGTGTACTTCGGCTGTGTGGCATGTAGCGCCGTCCTGTTGAAACCAAATGTTGCCAATATCCTCCTCTTCAATTTTTGTGAACAAAAATTCGTTCAACATGGCCCGCTAACGATCGCCATTGACTGTAACGGCCACTCCTTGCTCATTTTCGAAGAAAAATGGCCCAATTATGCTTCTGGACCAAAATCCGCACCAAACAGTGACTCGTTTTGGGTGCGTCGGCTTTTCAATGTATGCGTGCGGGTTTTCTGTGCCCCAAATGCGACAATTTTGCTTGTTTACATACCTGCCAAGATCAAAATGAGCTTCATCTGAAAAGATGATTTTTTTTGCCAAAATCGGCATCTTCTGTAAGTTGATCGCAGGTCCACTTAGCGTTGTTGTTCAAGCGTATACACAACCATATTCGTTCAGCGGAAGGATAAAACTAATTATCTGTCAAATAAGACATGAGCTAAGTGTTACCATTCACGAAATAAGCGCTAGTTGAAAAAAAAAATGTTAGATGGCGGACCCGATATTTTTTATAATTCATCTTGTTCGAGATATCTGAGCTAGTGTTTGAACCATGGGCTCTCATCTAATAAGCCAAGGAACAAGCTCCTTTACCACAGCGACTTAAATGTAAAATACATAGGAGCAGTATTCACCAGCAAACAACAATATTGGCCATCACATAAGGTGCAGCCGTGAGGCTTTCCAAATACGAATATGCTTGATCGAAATGCTTGAATGGGATAAAAAGAAGTAATTTTTGAATCTGTATCGAAAACAATTAATTCGATTTAAAAATCGGATGGGAAATGCCAGAAATGAAGCCGTAATACTTGTATTTCATTATTGTGTTTAAAAAACTGTTACACTCCAGATCTTGTCACGCCAGACCATGGCTTGTTTTGATCGATGCAGAACGCACAGATTGAATAGCATCTGAAATAGAAATGGACTTCAAAATATGAGCAAAAGTATTTGGGCAGAATACTTCGCCAAAACGATGAGAACACGCCATAGCTTATGTATGAAAGAGATGGCGTCATGTATTGTTTAAAATGCTTGACTAGTAACCCGAGCTTGACCAGTAAACAGCAAAGCTGATTAGGTTTTAGAATTTTACAACTTCTGTGGCTTTATTTGCAACTAATACTATGTTCAGACAGGCACTTTTATTGAGTCAATATTCGTTTATTTGAGTACAATATTTTAAGTGTTCAGACACATAATATACGCAATATTTATTTGACAGTGGTAAACAAAACAGCTGGTTGTTTCAACAACATTGTTTTAATTTTGTTTTTTAGTTGTTTTTTTTTATTTTGTTTTTTTGTTTGTAGTTGTTGACATTTGAGTTGTCAAATATAACTTGAAAGTGTTCGGAAAATTGTAATATGCTCACTGAACGTACTTATGACAGTGCTGTATTTTAAGTTTTACTCAATATTATAACAATTTGTGTATTTATTGCGCAATAATTAATTGAAACTTTATATGAAATATTGAGCTCAATAATGTCGTTTATTGCGATTTACGCAATAAAAATGCCTGTCTGAACATAGTATAAGTCATCCGAAATTATCTTGAAAAAGAACAGGACTCAATGACAAATGGCCTTTAGCACTAAGGACCTGCTAAAAAAAACTTGTTTAACGAAACTGAAAGAAGGCAAGTTCTCTGCTGCTTAAGGAATATAAAATATTTTACAAATGTTTCACAATAAATACACACAATAAAAACAATTAAAATTCAATTAAAATAACGAAATAAATGTACAGTGAGCGTCAAAAGAAACTGTACATTAAAAACAAAATATACATTAATAAATTATCGTTATTTTTATCTTAAAATTGTTTCATTGCCGGTTTTTAAAATTGAAACAAAAAAAAAAATTACAAAAAATTTCGAAATATTAACAAATTTTTGCGGACACTCGCCTTAAGTGTTAAAAGTTAAGTTTGGTGAATTTTAGAATTTTATCCTTAGTGTACAGTTTCTTTTGACGCTCACTGTATGTTTGCAAACACAATACCATATGTATAGAAAATAATTGATATTCTTTATATCCAGTATTTATCCCCAAAAACACTTTTGCATAAATTATCATCAAATTAAATTTAAAAGCGTTTTTATTCTCTTGTTGTTATTGTTTTTGGCTTGGTTATAAATTTCTACACACCATTAATATCATCATTAATACGAAAGCAAATGAAAGGCCCAGGTTTTATGAAACAATGAAGAAAAGGGAGAAAAAGGGGGCCAAAACAAGGTAAGTGTTACCACCTGTGAAGAGGTTAATAAACTGCTACAGCTTAATTCGGTACTTTTTCTTAAATTTTTTTTTAAGAGAAAAGCCATATATTGTTTAAAAATAATAAATTAAAGGGAATTTTAAAATTAAAAACAATTTTTTCCTGTTTTTGCGATTTTCTACGTTTTTTTCTTTTTGTGGTGGGGCGTTTTAAAAGTTTTACATAAAAAAAAATTGTGTTAAATTTTTTCGGTTTTGTTTCAGTTTCAGATTGTTGTTGTTGTTAATGTTTTAATTTTTTTTTACAAATGATTAGCCAAGCCTGACCAGTTAGGCCTGGTTGTGTTTTTTCTTTGGTTTTTTTTCTACTTAAAGTAGCTTCAGAAAAACTTTTGATTTATGAGATTGAAAGTTGGTTTTCAAGTTAAAAAAAAAATAAGTGAAATTAACTTAAATTAGCACAAAATAGTTGTAATTAAGACATGTCTTAGCCGCTACTAAGATTAATTTGTTTAAAATACAGAATAAGTTTAATACAACAATTGAGGTAAAATTGCCGTATTCTAATAGGTTTGTTGGCTTCTTAGCCGTGGTTCAAACTGTAGCTCAGACATCTCAAACAAAACGAAATATGAAAGAAATATTCCTTCGGCGACTTTCCTCTTAAAAGTCTTCTGTTAAAACTCTGAGGATAAATAAAATTGTGATGCCAAGTCAACTTTAAATTTTAAGTGCCGCCATTTTGAATAAAATTACTCGCAGAACATGGGTGGCGTGAACAACTAGGTCGTAATACTAACTAAAGGGTTGTAATGATCAAATAAGTATGCAGGCAAGTAAGTAAAGCGACAGTCAGGTTTCTAGAGCATGTTTATAGCACATCGAAGAAAACCGCTTGAGTATGGAGGAGATAGCGACTTGGGTGGTGTGAAAAACTAGGTCGCAATCTTGATTAAAGGGCTGTAATTCAATCAATCAATTAAGTAAGCAGATAAGTAAGTAAAGCGGCTATCAGATCTCTAGAGCGTGTTTATAGCACATCTAAGATTGTACAAAAATGGCGTTTGTGTATGGCAGAGATAGCGACTTGGGTGGTGTGAGAAACTAGGTCGTAATCTTGACTAAAGTGTTATAATGAGCAATTAAGTAACTACCAAGTAAGAAAAATGTCCGCAATTTTTCTGTTTTAAAAATTCAATGTGTTTTTGGAAAAATTAAAGACTTTTAAGGAAAATTGAAAGTGTTGAGTAAATCAAATTCCAAACTTTTATGTAAATTTTTATTTCTCCTGAATGAATAATTTTTTTTTTATTGTATTCCTTTCAGTGATTTACATATTTTGTCGTTTGTTTTTAAAGGGGAAAAACTTTATGACAGAAAAAGTCGCTGTCTCTCAAAAAAAGGTAACAGGAAAAATCGTAAAATTAATCATTTACGTATTACCACTTGTATTTCTGTCAATTATAATGTAAATAAATTGAAATTAAGAAAAATAAACAAAAAAAAAAAAAACATTAAAAAAATTTCATAATCTTTGCGGGGAATTTTTTAATTTGTGGTTTTAATACGGTTGTGATCTCTTAACACCAAATTACAAATAATTGGCCGGCATAAATGTTTATTAACTGTTAAATACAGTCTTAGTCTGTGGCCTATGCAATAATGACTGAATTACTTCGTTTGATTATGGACTACAAAAAAGCGAGAGAGAAAAAAAAAAAACAGATAAAAATCAGATTTTTTTTTTTGTTTTTTCGTAAAGCCAATCATCACAATAATTGTTGTACAAAAACAACATGTCATTATTATGATTTCTTAATATTTTTTCATCTATTTTATGATTAAAAATGAATTTATGAAAATTACACTTTTTGTGTTTTTTTTTTCTTGTTCCATAATTTAAATTGAAGTTTTTTTTCGTTCGTAAATGTTAACAAGAAAATAAAGAAAAAAAAATGAACAAGAGATATTGTTTTATTAACATTTACTGTTGTGATGTTTGATATTTAGACAGAAATTAGAAATAAAAAAACAAGCTCACTATGGGTCATTAACCACAATTTGAGGCAAAAAAATTATAATTTTATAGTTTAAAAAAATAAAATAAATTATAATGGATTTTAGATGCTTTTGAGAAGTATATATTACAATCAAGTATAGATTATATAGACACTTGCCGTCAAGTATATTTTGTAGCTTCACGACTGTATGTTCATTAATGACAATTGCTATCCAAATTCCATGGATTTAAAATCAAGCACTGACGTAAAGTGTTTTGTAGTTTTTAAACCATATGGCGTAACATAGACGTAAAAATGTGTAAGATCTAGAATGATTGGCATATGAAATGCAATAAAAAGTAAAAGTTTTTAATTGAAATTTAGCTTTCACTTCACACAAAGAAAACAAATTGAGATGTAGACAGTATGGCAGAATTTTAAGCTTCAGAGTCTTTCATTGCTTAAAGCCAAGACCACATATAACTGCTTTCGATCACTATAGTGGCTAGATGGAAACAGGATACATAATTGGCCATTACAACCCTTCAGTCAGGATTACGGCCTAGTTTCTCACACCACTCATGTTGTGTGCGTTAATTTTATTCATGAGTGGCGGGACCTACAGTTTAACGTCGACTCCGAACGAAAGATTTTTGAGAAACTTTTTTAAGTCAGGGTTATTTACTCTTAGAGTTTTTGCCAGAAATCTGCTAAGAGGAAAATCGCCGAAGAAATTTTTTTTTCATATTTCGTTTTGATGACTGACTGGTTATATGAACCCGAGCTTTACGTCTAATAAGCCAACACACTACCTACTAGACTACGGCGACTTCAGGATAAGGGAAGTTAAAATACCGGGAAACTTAAGCTACTACTGCTACAGAGACACCATTGTGATATTTCTCATATGCTTGGTAAATAGACGCCTATTTAAGGAAGCAGGGTTCGTTAACCATCCTCACCCTAGAATCTTCAACTCTTTATGTACAACGGAGCATTTTAAGTGAGTATACTACCAAGCGCGTTGGATTATTTACAATAGTAGGTATATGCAGTTGTAGCTTGTAAAACAGCATCTTCTGTGGCAATGTTGGTCTTTGAGTCAATTAGGCATGTTAATATTGTATTGAAGCCTAGTTGCATTCACGCAGATTAAACAAATTTACGAGACCATATGTTATTTATTGAGGACGCGGCAAACGCGAGCAATCGAAGCTCAAAATATCTCGCTATGCAATTCGAAAACAACGATAGTTCTCAGAACTTTCAGAGAGGAGAACATGAACAAGAAACGTTATAGAAAGCGAAAGAAACGCTACCCTTTAGGAAAGATAAGATCTCAATAAGTGAAGTTCATCACCAGTACACCCAATACAACATTTTCGCAGAAAACGTTGTTTCCAGATAACGAGACTTGGCAACCTTGTTATCCTAGTACTTGATACAGACGACCATGCACCTCTTCACTTAGAAAAACTTGATTAATGAAACTGAAACAAAGCAGAGAAATGGTAAGAAGATGTAAATGCTTTGTAATAGTTCTAATTGTTATCTGTATTACTTTCTTGGTTCAAGTTGGATCGTTTTAGATCGGAATTGGTCATGAAACTTGATAGGTAACACAGCCCTGCATGGGTTTTGCAAATAAGATGGCTCCAGGTGTTTCCGAAGGCATTTTGCGCGCTGAACACGAATCTGGGCCATTTTTGAAAAATTGTAGAACTAAACACTGACGTGCTAGAACCATCGCTATTGTCAGAAATTGACAATTGATCTTTACTCTTTAAAATGAGCCCAAAGCCAAATTGATTGCATGCACCCTTAAAGTAGGGGATGGGTCTATGTCAAGGGGTGCAAGAGAAAAATAAACACATTACGGAGGTCCTTAAAAATTAATCCGATTTACTTGAAAATTGCTACTCAGGGGTTTTTGGGGTCGCTGATTACAGATCTTCATTCAGATTTAAAAAATTCAAAATGGCGGATTCAATATGGCGGTCGAGGTAAGTCTGATTAATTTTTATAAACCCCGACCGCCATATTGGATCCGCCATTTTGAATTTTTGAAATCTGAATGAAGATCTGTAATCAGAGTAGCAATTTTCAAGTAAATCTGATTAATTCCAGATTCGTGTCTTCGGAAACACCTGGAGCCATCTTATTTGCACAAAAAAGTCCAAATTTGCAGGGCTGTGTAATCTATTAATATCTTTACAGGTTATAAGACGGAGCATTGCGCCTTGAGGACAAGAATCAGTTTGTAGAACAGGAAAACCAGAGTCTGTTGAGCATATGCTGTGTGTTTGCCCAGGAACGAAGAGGCTTAGACTAAGGATTCTGAGCCCGGGTATATGCAGTAGCCTTAGTGATGTGGCCGTTTCTGATGTTAAAAATATCATGGCTGGTAATAACTGGCTAGTGGGATGATTATGTTTCCTCTTTATACGTTTTAGTTTTTGTTTAGTAATTGTGTTTATGGATTAACCACTTTCATGACGCCTCCGATTGGAAGTGTATTGTCTATTTTCTGAACCTAACCTGACCTACTTGAAAGTAGGGTGAAGTTTATTGATGGTACGTAAATTTAGAAAAGTTTGTGAATAGAAAATTGTCAAGTACTACAAAATTTTCAACTTGACTTCGAACCTTTTAGTAGGCACACAATTTTTTGTTTAAATTAGATAAATATACCACTGAAATTACTACTTGATCCCATAGTGCAATCTACTAACAAATAAACAAAATCCAATAACATATATACAATTTCGCAAAGTCTATAAAAACTAATTTGTGAAAGGTAATTGTTGTCGAAGTTAAAAGATTTGAGGAAAAAGCTGCGCCCGAAATAAAAAAAAAACTTCATTTGAAGATATTTTTAACACACTTTTAAAGTAAGTGAACTTTATTTTTTTATAACATAAATACAACGTAATTTCATGCTTCGAACTTAAACCTTTATGGTTTTTTGTTGTTCAAAAGAGTTTCTTTAGATAGTTTCCTTTAGCATTTGAAACATTCTTTTTTTTTGTCTGTGAAAGAAATTAACAAAAAAATAAAAAAAGTAGGAAAAAAAACATATTTTTTAACATTTTCTTTAAAAACTAGATAAATTACGAGTACTTTCTATAAGACTTTTTCTCTATATTATGTATTGATTTATAAAAGTTGCCTTGTGGCAATAACAGAAGCCTGAGGCATTATTATTTCTTAAGACAAGCTATGACTATGATTTATTTCTTATATTATTATGTGCCATAAAAATTAATTAATTTTTCCCAAAGGTTTGTAAGGTAGTTAAGGTATCTTGTGGTAGTTTATCTAAAGTAGCTATTTTCAAATAGAATAAATCATTAATTACTCAAATTACACCATTTCCAATTGTACTTTAGAAATTACTCTCAGAGTTTTTGCCAGCAATTTGCTGAGGAAGTCACCCCAGGAATATTTTTTTATATCGTTTTGTTCGTGATGCTAGAGTTGAAGTTTCAGTCACGACCTCACGTCTAATTGGCCAATACACTGCCTACTAGACTACGACGACTTTACTTTAGTCTCGTTAATCAAGTTTTACTAGGTAAACATGTTGGTCTATTGTAGAAGGTCCTAAGATGATAGGGTTGCTCAGAAACAAAGCCCTTTCTGAAATTGCTGTTGCTGTTCTGTTGAATGTACTGGTGAGAAACTTTGTTCATTGAGTCCTAATCTTTCTCAAGAGGTCACATTGCTGTAGCTGTTTTGTTGGGTGTAGTGATGAGAAACTTTCTTCATTGAAACCTAATCTTTTTCAAGAGGTCTTGGATGTACTATTTGAAGGCAATTCGATTGCCTAGAATTACATTTAACTACTCCACAACTCGATTAGGTGTATCACACGGAATTTTATGTATTTACTGAATCCTTGGCAAAAGAAAACAACCAGTGGTCATGTGCTTGGCAAAATACTTTTTAAGATGCAAAAACATTCTAAAGTCTCTTTGAAATTTCGGTCATTACAACCCTTTAGTCAGGATTACTACGACCTAGCTTCTCATACCACTTATGTTGTGTTTGTTAATTTTATACATGAATAGCGGGACCTAAACCGTAGGTATGAATGGGTTGGTATAGGTATGTATGAGGAAGCAGAACTCTTACATAATACATACATACATAATTGGTCATTACAATCCTTCAGTCAGGATTACAACTTAGCTTCTTACAGCATTTATGCTGTGTGTATTGAATTTATTCATAAGAGCCGGGGGATATACAGTTCAAAGTTGACTTCGAACGACAGATTTTTTGAGAATCATTTCATGGCAGTTTTATTTTACTCTCTCAGAGTTTTTGCCAGTGATTTGCTGACAGAAAGTCGCCGAAGAAATATTTTTTCATAATTCGTTTAGTCGGACGTGTTCGATTTGGGGTTTGAACCAACCTACTACCACATGACTGACTCATGAAAACCTCTTTAGATTTCAAATAAACCTACACAAACAAAAATAAAGCTAAAGAACATTGGGTGAAAACTTTTGTGCCATCTTGTACAGTCTATCTATCCCTAACAGCTAACGTATGTAGCATATTAAGTTTATATACGCCATAAAGTGTAGTATACTGTGGTGTAGCTTTTTAATTAAGTCGCCGTGAACAGCCTTATTTCTTTACATGAGTTTACGCATTACAAAATATAACAGATCTCTTGACAGACAGAAGCTAATACTGTTGCCATCACTAATTAAAACCCGCCAATGACCATAAAACATATTTAATCTTATTATTGAACATGGGAATTTTCTTGTTGCCACACTGGCTAAATATTTCAAGTTCACAATTATCTTAGTGTCTTGAAATCCATTGAAACTAGGGTTTTGCAAAAATTAAGCTTTTGTCGTATGAAATAATTATTTTTCCCTTTGAACTACAAGAATTGTAGTGCAGCATATAAGTAATGTTACCCCTACAAATTCTTATCAAATATGTATATTCGAATAATTCTATTTCAGTGTGATTATTTTTCCATTTGTGATTTCAAATTGCGTCTCTTCTAATGGCACTAATACATGCTCGTAAATTAATCAATATTACGACTAATATGAACAATATTCTGTTGTTGTTGTTGTTTTTTTTTTTTGACGGCTAATGGTTGTTTTTTTTTTTCCAAAATTCTATACGCATGTAAATAATGTAAAATAAATGAATGTATAGATGGATAGGGAAGAATAGCAGTGTAATTAATGTTTTAGGCACCAAAAAAAAAAAAAAAATAAAAAGAAAAAGAAAGTAGAAAATTAACTACAATACTGAGTAAAGGTATAAATTGATTTATTATGTTGTATTCGAGTCACCTATTTCGTTAAAGGACAAATGAAAAATAAATATCTGGCGGTGTTGTATAGTTTTAATCATTATTGACGTACAATATGTAGACTCTTAATTGATTGATAAAATCAAAACTACAAAAATATTAGAATTTCTAAATACTATACATTTTTTTGACCCTATGTACGCTTAAAAGAAGGTGTGGTTAATTATTTCTTATCGCTAAAAATACTTAATAATTACGATACAAAAAAAAAGAATAAAACCGATATCACATTCTATGATAAACCTAAATGCAAGGGAAGTAAGTTGGATTAAACGTGCTTACTTCCGGTAATACAGTGCAGAACAAAAATGTGCTCTCATATTGTTCAGTTTTTTTTTACTATTTCAGAAAATTGATGATGTTATCAACACTGGTTGCAATGCCTTTGAAATAATACTCTAAGCGCCATTATTACAAATTGCCGTTAACTAAAGGGAGGATTTTAACGGGCAGATAAATTGTTTTTCAGTATTATAAGTGGACAATATAGTAGAAGTGAGCGTTAAGCTAAAGGGAGTAGCATCCTACCGGTAACTTTTAAAGTTAAGCTTATCTTTGAACTTGCCATATTAGATATTATTTTCAATATGGCAACTTCAAATATAAACAAAATGAGCATATACAACAAAAAAAAATTGATTAATTGAGCAGTGTTATCGACATTGCTCCGGCACTTCCATATTTTTGAATAAAGTTAACCTTATTTTATCTGTAAGTTGTAATAACGAAAATAAGTTAAAGGAAACTTTACACTTCCCTTTAGCTAAAGGTACCTTTAACTAAACCCAAGTTTAACGGCAAGTTGTAATAATGGCCCTTAAACTAACAAAATCTAAAAAAAAAAACTTCATCAAAATTAAAGCAATTTGAAACACTTACACAGCATTTATTTTAAATTGAGGTTAGGTTACATCCTGAAAATTATATGTATGTACCTAGAGAGATAACACAAACAGATGTAAACACTAAGTCAGAGAAGAAGAGCTTAATAATGTGCTATTTTGCAAAATCTTGTATCTTTGTGCGTATCGATAGGGAGTTTACGAACGCGAGTTGGGCGACATGTGAAAGTTTTTTGCTTTTAATCTATTTGAGGTAATAGAGGAGTTTGTTTATCTCGGTAAATCCGTATCGCAACCGATGCTATTTTACCCTAACCGTATGGTTAAGAAACTAGGCATTCCTTCAACAAACAAAACATACACTTTATAAAACCTTTATATAGCCGAGATATTATATGGCGCTGCAGTATGAGTGCTTGCACAAGCAGATGAAGCTATTTTTGGGGTATTTAAGAGCAGGATTCTACGTTGCCGCAGAATGTCGACTATAGCCATAAGCTCAATGCTGTATAATATAGTAAATTGTATTAAACAACAGAGGCTGGATTAGCTTGGTCATGTCTTTCTTGGTCAGAAAGAAGAGTTTTTGAAAGTATTTCCGGGAAAGCGCCTAAAACTACACTGGACGGATGAAATTGAAGAGAAATTCTCGATATTTGTTTATATAACATTGCTCTCAGGTATTATTAGGCTTCCGAATACTAATTTTTGACTTTTTGACTGCACACAGGAATGCGTAAAAGTATTTCTAATGAATGTAGAGCACAACTCTATTGAAGTATTAGCACCTCAGTGAAATGTAGCTCGTATTCTTATATTTCAAACAGCACTTTTCTTGTGGTTCATTAGATAATAGACCCTCTAATGTATTATACAAAAAATTTTTTTTTTTAAACTCTAACAACAATCACCTTTAACTAGACAAGTTCTTTAAATAAATCCTAGGTAACCAAGAAACCTTCGCCATCCAAGTTCTGCCTAAGTGCCATATAATGATAGAAAGAATATTCTGTTATTTTCTGCTCTTCCTCATCAGTATATCTTCTGCTAAAGTCGTTGACAAATATTCGCTTGAAACCTACTAAATAAAGCTGAACCCAAAAAGGAGCCTCAGAATCAACGTATGTAAACTGATTTTCCATCTGAAATTATCTGAAGAAGTCTCCGTAGTCTAGTAGATAGTGTGTTGGCTTATTAGACTTGGGGCCACGGTTCAAACCCCAGGTGAGACATCAAAACGAAATATGAAAAAATAATTCCTCGGCGACTTCCTCTCAGTAGATTTTTGGCAAAAACTCTGAGAGTAAATTAAATTGCCATGAAAAGTTTCTCATTAATCTGATGTTCGGAGGCTCCTTTAAACTGTAGGTCACGCCACTCATGTATAAAATAAACACACACAGCATAAGTGGTGTGAGAAGCTAGGTCGTAATTCTGACTGAAGGGTTGCAATGACCAATTATGTTATATCTGTTATGCAAACATCTGAAGAGGATTAATGATGCCAAACGGTGACAACGTCCACAAACGTTTACTAAGCTAGACAACACAGCGAGATAGGTTTTGTTGTATGTTCAATTACTGAGATGCTAAAAATGTTCATAAGAAATGCTTCAAATATTTGTTATGAAGCATTGTGTACTTTTGAGGGCAATGAATTTACAAATTTTATCTACACATTATCACTGGCAACCATAGGGTATATAAAGATTGTGTAGGTCATTATAAGAGTGAGAACTGCGCTCCTATTTATTTATCTTCAAATTCTTCATTCCTAAAGGATTTGCAGTAACATTTTAAAAGAGATTCTTGCATGCGATTAAGTTTATGTTTTTTTTTTATAAATTTTTATCTCTTTTTTTATTATAAAATTTAAAAAACAAAAAGGTATTTTAAACAAGTATTCAAAAAACAAATTTATCATGTTTATGAGTTCAATCAGTCTGCGAAAAATTTCAGAAAAAAAAACAAAAAAAATTTTTTAAAATGAATACATCTGTACCCAGTGTTCGAAAAAATACTGTACACTAACCATTGTGTACGTAACTGATAAAATACTTTTAACTTTCATTTAAGTGTTTGTGAACTCGTACGCAAACACATTACGTACACAACATCCACAAAACAAATGAACTCAAACTCTAACATAACGTACTGAACAGAGTTCAGAAACACTATTTCTTAGTGTTTGTGTACAAAGTACGCTAAAAAGATCAGTACACAACGAAAAAATTGGGTTTTAGTGATCTTTTTTTGAGTACACTAACATTTTTAGTGTACGCGAGAGTTTATGTTCTCATTCAGTATTTTTAGAGATCGCGTTGGGTTTTTGATGCCTTTTATTATTCTTGAGGAATAAGAATACAAAGAAAAACTGTGAATTTTTTTCACTGTAAACGGAAGGAAAAAATTCATTAGGTAGAAAATATCATTATGGAAAGTTTTACATAATAAGAATGTTTGGAAATGTTATGGTGACTGATTTGCGAAACAGAGGACTTTAAAATATAACCCTTACTCGCTGCTGTCTAGTAGGTAGTTGGTTGGCTTATAACTCCAGGTCAGACATCTCCAACAAAACGAAAAAGAAAAATTATTTCGGCGGATTCCTCTCAGCAGATTTCTGGTAAAACTCTGGGAGCTAATAAAATAGACCTTTTTAACCAATTTGCGAAACAAAGTATCTTATAATGTAACCCTTTGTAATATCAGCGGTACCTGAAATGTCTAATGATGACTCATACCACAAATCTATAAAAACTTCTGCAAAAAAATATCAACGTTGTTCGTTTGAAAAGTGTACTGGCTACATAGAACTCTAAAATTCTGTCTATACAAACCACATTGCAAAATGCCTCGGCCCAAAAATAACTTATTACATAATTTATTCCTTGCTAATGAAGAAAATGAAGTGCATTGCAACAACGACAACTGTCAAAATAAAACTCTATCGAAGCACACAGGAAATCTGGAAAGGCATTTAAAGCTATGTCATCCCAAATTATATGCTGACTATATCCAGAAAAAGTGTGCTTCGAAACCTATTTCGAAAACATTGAAAACTACAGTGGCAGTAAGTGATGTAAATCGAAATAACATCGAACAAGCGATTGTAGAGCTACGGACGTCCACTTCATATGGTGGAAGATCGTGCCTTCAAAGTGCTTGTTCAACCTGTTTTCGATGCTTTGGGTATAAGCGTGAATGAGCATAATGTTATGGAAAAAATAATCGGAGTTTCCAACAGCATAAAAGAAGAAATTATTGAGGATTTGGACAAAAAATTAATATCATTGAAAATTGATGCAGCAACAAGACTAGACTCAAGTGTTCTTGGGGTAAACGTCCAATACATTAAAAATAAATGTATTCAAATAAAGACATTGGCGGTCAATTAGCTGAAAGCAAGCCACACAAGCGATTATTTAAAATCCATAGTTCTGGAAGTTCTTCAGGACTATAAGATTGATTTGAAACAAATTATTTCTATTACCACCGATAATGGCGCCAATATGATTAGAGCAGTAAAAAATATCTACGATGAATTAGTGAATTCTCTGGATGAAGAAGAAGTCACACTAGACGAAGAACACTGTGATGACAATCGATTTGACTCAAAAGTTGAAGAACTTAGAATTCAGTTTTCATCAATGGATATAATTGGTGTACGTTGCAGTGCTCATACAATTCAGCTTTGTGTTAACGATGTAATAAAAACATCAGACATAAAATTAAAATTAGATTTATGTAGGTCAATTGTAAAAAAACTTAGAACTCCAAACTATTTTAATATTTTAAAAAGCAGCAATTCAAAAAAACCGATCCTTGATTGTGCAACAAGATGGAATTCTACATTCAATATGCTTACTCGTCTATTGGAAATACAGGAAATAACTGGTATATTAAGCACTGAAAATCACAATTTACACATTAGTGCTGAAGATTGGATATTCATAAAACAGTTTGTTGAAGTATTTAAACCCATTTATGAGGCCACAAAAAAAATTCAATGTGAGCAGCAATGTTTTAGCGAACTGTATATTGTTATTATGGATATACTTTTTCAACTGGAAAATATGCAGCCTAACAATTTGACGAGAATTTTAATAAAGTCCATCAATGAAAGGAAATCTAAAATTTTCGATAATGAATTGTTTACTGCAGCAATTTACCTAGATCCACGTATTAGAGTTTGCTTGGAATGGGAACAAAAAGAAAAAGCTAAAGAATTTATAATTTCTCTCTATAAACGTAAAATTGTTATTGAAGGAAATTTAATTGAGGACTTAAGCATCAAATTCAATAGTGAAGCTTTAGCTGTTCCTCGCACGAGTGGCAGTGCAAAATCTTTCGCAGATTATTTGCAGATTCTGGACCCTTGTACAATTCAAAGCAGTTCATCTTATCTTTCTGACCTCGAAAACGCTTTTATGATGTACGAACGGGAATCAAGGCTTCCGCTGAACTGTAATATTTTGGAATACTGGAATAACAAAAATAAAACAGATTAACAGCAACTAATGTTGAACATATATTGATGGTCAAATCCAATGGAAAATTTGATTATGAAAATTGAAATCTTTTAATAAATTTATTTATGTATATATAGAAGAAATATTTTTTCTATTTCGTTTTGTGGGAAATATCTGACCTGGAGTTTGAGCCTCACAACCCGCCAATAATCTACCTAATATCATTAAATATTTCAGGTACATGTGATATTTCAAAGGGTTATATTTTAAAGTCCTCTGTTTCGCAAACCAGTCACCATAACATTTCCAAACATTCTTTTTATGTAAAACTTTCCATAATGATATTTTCTACCTAATGAATTTTTTCCTTTCCTTTACAATGAGAAAAATTCACAGTTTTTCTTTGTATTCTTATTCCTCAAGAAAAATTAAAGGCATCAAAAACCCTACGCGATCTCTAAAAATACTGAATGAGAACATAAACTCTCGCGTACACTAAAAATGTTAGTGTACTCAAAAAAAGATCACTAAAACCCAATTTTTTCGTTGTGTACTGATCTTTTTAGCGTACTTTGCACACAAACACTAAGAAATAGTGTTTCTGAACTCTGTTCAGTACGTTATGTTAGAGTTTGCGTTCATGTTCATAAACATTAAAATAGAAACGAAGAGTTTTGCTCTCGTTGTAGGGAATGTGTTTGTGTTCTTTACATACGACATTCAGTACAGTATATAAATGTTGCGTACTTTAGAGTATTTTTTCGAACACTGTCTGTACCTCTTTATTTTATCTTAAAACAACACACGATTATTTTGTTTCAAAAAAATTTTTTTGTTTTAAATACAGCTGCCGTGGTTATCTTTCTTGCTTTATTGTTATAAGGGTTATAAAATCAAATACCAAATTTCCGAAAATCACGTTTATTCAAATTAGTTTTGGTCCATTAAGAAGGTTAAGTTAGATTCAATGATAATCGCAGATTGCGGGCTTGTTGCCGCGTACACTTTTTTTATTTATAACTTTGTCTATTTTTTTATGATTTAAACAAAAAAAATCTGCATCTTTATTAACTCAAGTAAAGGAGTTGAATAATTAAATACTCGCACGCACACGTTTTTGTTTTTTCTTAAACGTTTTTTTTAAGAAAAAAACTGTAACCGAAATCAACCGCTTTTAACGTTCTATTCGATTTCAATAAATAAAATCAACTGAATTGAGCAACTTTTGCCTCCTCAAAACCTATAGAAAAAATTACACAGTCAGTCAGTCTGCATAATGCTTTGGTTTTGCTGCTGCTGTGCGATAACACACCTCGTACAAATGATTAACACAACTTGCTTAAGTTGCAAGTCGCTTTCGAACCTGTTGCTTATGGTTCGTTATAACGGCCGGTTATTTAAAATTCGTATCTTGTCGTTACGCTTTCGTATTTTTTTAATTCAAATTTCTGTTGATTTTTAAAAAACTGGTTTAGTAGTGCAAATGTATTTGTATATGTTCTCAATACTTGTAGATGTGTTTGTGTGTGTGGTTATTAATTAGAGTTCTAACACGCTAAAAGCTGTTCGGCTTAATTATGCCAAAATCTTTTGCAATTTCTTCATCATTGTGTTTTCAGAGGGATGTTTTTGAAAACTTTTCAAAAGGATCATGTATGCACATACGAGTGTGTGCGAAAATTTAGGATAAGCTTTTGCAAGGGGAAAAAATAAAGTCGTTGATACCCGACCATACAATACTTTACAAAACAATGACTATTTGTACATGCAATGAAGTTAGTGTGTAATAAAATCGTTTAAAATTAATATTCAAGGAAGAATTCTTAAGTTAGCTTAGACACTATGAGGAGGGCAATAAGCCTAGCTTTCCGCATTACAGTACAAATAGTGGCCCTTATATTGTAACAATAAACTAAAGGCACTGGAAAGTTAAGTCATCTGAACTAAGCCAATATTTCTAAGAACAAATGTAGTGTTGTCTAGTATTCAGTTATCAGTATTTACTACCATAAGTTGAGTACATACTATAGCCTAAGTGAAACATAAACTCCATGGAAGTACTAATAACAACAAAAAGGGTTGTACTACCTTTAATAGATGCCATATAAATCAATCTACTACAAGCGTAGGTTAATTAGAGCATTAGAGCTTCCTGGAAAGCTCTATTACTACCTTAACCAGATCAAACCTTGTACTTCCATATAGTCTTCTAAGCGTTACTTTTTTTTCTATTTCCCACCACCAATCTTCGTAGTTCTATCACTTCATGATTAATACTTTACTTCTCACTCAGAGGCATTTGAAAAACTTCAAAAGACTTCAGACTCAGGACTCTTTTTTATTTAGGAAAAGATGACCTTGCATTGCCATTCTAGGATAAAGACTGATACCGGGTATTGAGCATAAAAGTCATACATACATAACATCCAAATTGGTCTATACAACCCATTAGACAGGATTACAACCTAGCTTCTCACATCACTTATGTTGTCTGTATTAATTTTGACATGAGTGGCGGTACTTAAACAGTTTAAAGTCGACTCCGAACAATAGAGTTTTTAGGAAACTTTTCATGGCAATTTTTTACGTACTCTCAGAGTTTTTGCTAGCAATCTGCTGAGGGGAAGTCGCCGAAGAAATATGTTTTCATATTGATTTTTTTTTGGGGATGCCTTACCTAGATTTTGAACCGTAGTTTCACGTCTAATAAGCCAGCACACTACCTACTAGACTACGGCAACTTCATAAGAATCATAGGTGCCCCATATTGTTTTTTGCCTTTGCTGTTGTTGTTGCGAAGTCGCCGTAGTCTAGTAGGTAGTGTGTTGGCTTATTAGACGTAAAGCGTTCGAGCCCCAGGCCAGACATAAAAACAAAATACAAAAAGTATTTCTTCGGCGATTTCCTCTCAGCAGATTTCTGGCAAAAACTCTGAGAGTAAATAAAATTGCCATGAAAAGTTTCTCAAAAAATCTGTCGTTCGGAGTCGACTTTAAACTGTAGGTCCCGCCACTTAAGTATAAAATTAACACACACACATTTTAAAAACGAAAGTACAATCGGTTACGTTCCGTGGATGTTTGGCTAACCGGGACTGTCATATATTCATGCAGTCCATTATGTTTGAATACCAGAAAGTAGGTTGTAAGCTAAGGAAAAGAAGAAGTTGTGTGAGACAAATTGGTATTGAACTTGTTTCTTTTCTGCTAATGACCTTCGTCACCATTTTTTTATTTCATTCCATAATACCCAAAGTATAAGGAAACGTAACAACCCAGAGTCTATGATGGGAATTGGTCCATAATACCCACACTCGCAAATTAGCACGCCTCTATCTGGACTACGGGGGTTACCTCTTGTAGCTTTTCTAATTTGTATTTCTTTTGAACTCTATTTTCTATGGAAGAGAGACTTATTTTTTGAGACTTAATATATGCAAACAATATAATATAATCCCCTTACTGGTGTTGACATGAGTTTCTTTTAATCTCTTTCAAACCTGTTCGAACATCTCTATCAAACCCCTTAAACTTGACCATGACCATCATCTTCATGTTAACAACCTCATGTCGTTTTTAAAAAAATATTAAAAGAAATTCTATTTTTTAACACATTATCACTTTGAATTTTAGCCAAAAATTAACAAAATAAAACAATAAAAACAAAAACAACAGCAAAAAACACTCAGAATAAAACATTCAGAATAATAAACTGTCAACTCGTTTGCCGTTGATGCTGACTGATAATCAGTGATGATGATGAGTTTGTTCAAGATAATAATGTTTTGTTAGTGGTGGTAGTATGTGTTAGCTTTTACCAGAAGTTCTATAATAATTTTAACTGTTTATCATAGACAACAACAAGAACAACAACAGTACGCAATCATTAGGCATGTATTTTATAAAGTATGGACAGACACTCGTACTTTTCGGAGCCCATAGTTTTGAAACGACGTTCGCTGGAATAAGAGAAATAAACTTGAATTTCTCTGAAGTGAAATATTGCGACAGTAAACATGTACTCTGAATGGAATTACCTTTTTTGCGTTATTTTCTATTTATTTCTGTTGTTGTTTTACTTTGTATTTAGCACGTGGTTTTTAATAAAAATGTCTGAGTGTGTATTTATTGTTGATGGTGTTGTTGTTGTTGTTTAATACTTAGTTTCGTAGTCGCTGTTTACCAACCCAAATTAGACGCTGACATAGAGAGAACGTTTCATTATTTTTTAATGTTTATTTTTTGTATACAATTTAATACAAAAGTATTCTGAAATTGTTTTTTTTTATCGATTCTGTTTCCATTTATAAAACAATGTTTCTATTTTAAATATAAAAATTATAAAAAAATTAATTTCTTTTAAATATCTTTTTCGCTTCCAAATATAAAAGAAGACAAAAATTTATTTTCTTCCAAATATTTTATTGTGAAATGCGAGGGTGTATTTCCCATAAAAAAAATTGCTCAATCATATTGTATATACAGTACAACTTCGACAGTCCGGAAATGCGCCAGTCCGGTCACTCCAATAATTCGGACGCTTCTACATTTCGGACATTTTTTACCTCTACAATCCGGACAAATTTTTTTATGCAGGAAAAAAAATTAAATTCCGGTGGTATCCCGTTTTTAACTCGCATTTTTTGTTATCCATACTTTTATTTACATTTTGCACTATTATTACTTCAGTTTCGGTACATTCTTTCGCAAGCGTGTTTGTCTAATTTCATACCACATGTGTTGCCTTTAAATAATAAATGCAAACATAAAACACTAACTTTAAAGGAAAAGTTTGATATTTTACAAAGTCTTGATGAAGAAAAAACCGTTTCAGGTTCTGCGTCATGAACTGCAGTCTGATAGCATCTATGATAGCATCTAAAATCCTTCCAAAAAATATGATTGGAGCTATGAACATCAGTAACGACATAACTGAAGAAGATATCAATGATTGGCCAACTGGTGCAAATGAATATTCAGGAAAATTCGGATTTTTCCGATGAATAAATAATACAACTCGCTAAACGAAAAGAATCGCCAGTGCTGGTCGCAGACTCTGAAGACGACTTTGTAGAAATGGATGCAAAAACAAATATATCTAATGCAGATGCAAAGAAATCATTTTCAGTTTGTATTCAGTGGGCTGAGGAGAATAATACAGATATGCAGGATATTCTATTGTTGAAGAGGCTAGAGCAATAAGCACAAATCAATCACCTTAACAAGGTTAGTCAGCACAAAATACATATGTATGTATGTGCATATGTATGTATGTACATACGTATTTAATTCACGGAGATAATTTTAATAATTTTCACTACTATAGTCCGGACAACTCGATAATCCGAACGTGCCTAAAACTATATGTGTCCGGATTGTCGAAGTTCCACTGTACGTACACATGTACATGCATATGTACACAATATATTGTTATAAACACAATATTTGTTTAATAACTTAACACACAACAAAAGAATTCCATACCTTTGAACAGTCGCTACGTAATCGTGTGTATTCTTAGTCGAATAATTTTCGATCCATTATGTTTTAATATTTGGCGTGTTAAGGGTGTTGCCTAATATAATAGAAATCAAATATTGACGTGGCAAACGAAAGAAAAACACAATTCTGATGAATGAATTGTGAATTTATTTTAATAATAATGAACGTTTTACTATAACACTGAGAAAACTGAATTATTTAAGTTTATTTCAATGCTAATACAGACATTTGAATTAAGGTAATCGTAGGTCATAGCACACCACTTGTTGACCTACACCAATTGCAGTAAATGGTGCAAAAGTTGTACCCAATTTAAAGATAAAAATCTTT
This sequence comes from Sarcophaga caerulescens, assembly GCA_927399465.1. Lineage (NCBI taxonomy): Eukaryota > Metazoa > Arthropoda > Insecta > Diptera > Sarcophagidae > Sarcophaga > Sarcophaga caerulescens. The sequence goes on along the minus strand of OV656872.1, from coordinate 33,961,058 downwards.
AAACTCCGTATTTTTTCCAAAGGCTCAAAAAAGAGAAAGGGAAAGGCGTTTTTTTTTGTTTCTTCCATGAAATAAACGCAAAACTAAGCACGATGAGTACACGAAAAATTTGTTCAAACCCCCAAAAGCGTAAAGTTAGCATCGTTGTTAGACATTGTATACTGAGCCGTCGTACGGTCATTCAGCCAATGATTTCTGCAGAATTTGCAGAGACGAAGAAGAAAGGGAAACGAATCTTCACTCCTGTGGGACATATGGGACTTGATTATCTAGGCAATGCACTCATTAATACATAATTGGTCATTGCAACCCTTTAGTCATGATTACGACTTAGTTTCTCACACCTCTTATGTTGTGTGTGTTAGTGGCAGGACTTACAGTTTAAAGTCGACTCCGAATGACAGATTTTTAGGAAACTTTTCATACCAATTTTATTTACTCTCAGAGTTTTTGCCAGAAATCTGCTGATGACTTCCGTGAAAGTTGCAGTTGTCGCCTTTATGTGAAAAAAGAAAAAAGCAGCTGGTATTCTACAGTGCAGTTCAACTGACTGTAATGCTGCGGGCTCTGATCCAGCAGCTTTATCATAACCTTCGTATAGTTTCTGGATTCACTGTGGTATTACAATAAATCACACTAGCCAACGTGTACCTGCCTTTTTTAGGCCATCCACTTCCAACTATTTTTTGTGTTGCTTGTTGGATTATTAGGTAGTGTGTTGCCTTGTTAGATATGAGGCTACGATTCAATTCAATTCAAGCGAAATATTAAAAAATATTTCTTCGGTGACTTTCACGACTTTATGCCCAGAATCTAAAATATTCATAAAAAAATTTTGCAACCACTTGAATATCTCTAGAGACGAGTACAAAAAGAAGTTCGATGTATGAGTCTCACACGATTTAACGCCAAAAGATTTTAAGTTTATTTTTCATTTGCGAAACGCTTCTGGGTCGGAACAAAATTGAAGTTTTTCTAAAGCGTAATGAGATTGGCGTTAAACTATGGATCACTTACGACAATACTAAGCGGAAAACGATTGGAATTGATTGCGATGATTCGGAGCAAACTTTATCCAAATTACGATTTTGCTGCAGTTTAAAGTTCTGTTCTCCTACACATATAGATTATCTGAAGGATGTAATAATAACAGAAAACTGAAGCGAACACTCAATTAAGTTGCCAGTTTCGGAAATTAGACCAGAAGTTATATGGAGATTACACTAGAAATTATTTCTTTAACTTCTGTTTCGCTATTGGACATTTTATTTCCGACTTTGCCCTTTAGGAGCTTCATGGTTTGTGGTTTGATGTATCAGACGCAAGAGATCCAAATGATTCAAACTTGATTCTCAATTGTTGTCCGAAGTATAAGAGCAATGGTAGCAATTTTTCTATGTTGGTGGAAGAAACACAGTCACCTCATCAATATTCTTGTTCAGACGAATATTTCTTTGCTTTAATAAACCAAATTGGCGTAGAGTTCTTGAACAAATCGATAATTGTACGTGCACTATGAGTGGGGAGATGTAGAATATACGATGAGTTCGAGAAGGAGTCAATAGGAGTCTGTTACTTGATTATAGGCTAATTTTAAACAAGCTGCAGCGTTTAGTTAAGTGAAGCGTTTCGGACTTTGAAGTTTATTAAACTAAAGTCTGTACATTAGAATGAGAGTAGTAGAGTTGATTTTTAAATATATGTATCTTGCACACAACGGTAATAAATTTCCATAAAAACACGGACTTTACTGACTTGTGAAGTCGCCGTGGTCTAGTAGGTAGTGTCTTGGCTTATTAGACTGAAGGCCCTAGTTCGAATCCCAGGTCAGACATCAAAACGAAAATATTTATTTCTTCGGCGACTTCCTCTCAGCAGATTTCTGGCAAAAACTTTGAGAGTAAATAAAATTGCCATGAAAAGCTTCTCAATAAACTTGTCGTTCGGAGTCGACTTTAAACTGTAGGTCCCGCCACTCATGTATAAAATTAACACACACAACATGAGTAGTGTGCACTGCATGAGTAGGGGCCAACCCCTGAGTACTGGTTTCACCAAAAAAAAAAAAAAAATTACAAAAATCCCTTTAAAGATTGAAAACCATAATTTACTTGATTCCTATTCTTTTATTTCATTTCCGCATTATGAAAGAAAAAATTCCCAATTTGTCAATGATTCAGTTCTAATTACACTTAAATTCGTTCAATCATTTGCACAAATCACTTGTTATTGGCTTTTTCAAAACAGTGAAACAGTTAAATCGTGAAATAGAATAAACTGAGTTCCTCTATTTCTCTTGTTTTAAAGGTCATTAGAACAGAAATAATGAAACAATTTTTATTTTTTATTATTTTAACCGAATGGCTGATGCAATTTAAGTTCAAATTTTGTAATGCCAATCCAAAGCCAGCAGAGTTCATTCGCCGTAATATGAATGAAAAATTTAACAACTAATTACGGTGTGAGTAGAGACAATAAAATAAATTTATTGTAAATAGTTAACAGGTGAGCACAGGTGATAAAGAAGGGTAATTAACTACATAATTAGCAACTGTAAAATGTGCTCAATTATATTTTATAACATCACTAACGGTGTACATCAGTTTGTGAAGGTAGGGTACTTATAAAAGTGATTTCAATGCATTACCACTTAACACTTCAATTGTATTTTAATTTTAACAATCTACCGCTCTTCTTTGCGTTTATTTATTATCTGATTTAAAATATATTTTTCAAATAACAGATTTCAAATAAAGATTTTCTCATGAAATTGTCATTAAAATATGGGCCCTTAATTGAATTACAAGCAACTTGTTAATCATGAAATTTAAATCACAGACACTTTAAAGGCATTCATAAATTATAATATTTACAGTGTACATACATACATATATGTCTGTGTGTATATGCATATGTAATTTATGCAATATACGAGGGTAGCATCAAAAGTATTAAGTATTTTGAAAAACATTATTATTATAAGTAATTTATAATATGACTCCATATTGGTCCAGTGACTAACGGTAAATCATAATTTGATGGTTAAAATAGGAGTGTCTCCTTCCCATATGCTTAATTTTGCTTCTTCCCTGTATTATTTACTTCGTGCTTGTTTATTGACTGAGCCAGTTATTATTAATAAAATATTATACAAGAATAATGAGAGTAATGAGAATAAGGAGTATAAGAGAAATTATTATATTTTTACAATTTTTTGGTTTCTCTACATCTCCCCTTTCAAACTTTGTTCAAATAACTATTGTACTTATTATATTTTAATTATACAATCTTTTAATAATATTAAACTTATTCTGTATGTAAAAACGTATATAAAAAGAAAATTTAATATAACTTACAACTAATTTTTTTTTTAACTGAACTTATAATTAGTACATTTTAATTTAGTAAATTATTCATATTTTAATTCAATAAATTTTACGCAATTCAATAATTCAATACATTTTCACATTTTAATTCAGTAAATTATTCACAATTTAATTTAGTAAATTTTTCATATTTTAATTCTATAAATTATTCAAATTTCAATTTAGTAAATTATTCACATGCGCCTTCGCAAATGATATGAATTCCTTCTAAAAACTTTGCCATCTCGTTCTATCATATAAGACCGAGGTGTACTATGTTTCCCTATGACTCTAGCAGAGCACCAATCTTTTCCATTTCTTACCCACACATTCTCCCCTTTCGTAAACCCAATCCGATCTCGTGCATTAATATCATAATATTTTTTGTTATTTAAATTATTACGGTTCAATACGGGTACCAATTTGTCAGTAAATTCGCTATTTCTGTAAAATTTAAACCGACCGGGGATTAAAGTTCTAGTTTGTCTGCCAAATAATAATTGAGTCGGTGTCAAGTTGGAATTTTTAAGTGGGGTATTTCGATACTCTAGCAACGAATGCCACAAACTGCCATTTTCACTGATGGATTTTAATACCAGCTTCTTCGCAACTTGGACCATTCGTTCTGCAAAACCATTAGACCTTGGATAGTGTGGACTCACTGTGGTTACTTTTATATCTAATGTCCTAGCCCATTGGATAAATTCAAAGGATCCAAATGGAACGTTATCCGCTATAATTTCCAACGGATACCCATGAATAGAAAAAATAATATTCAATTTTCCAATTATTGCTCCTGCCGTCTTCTTCGTTAGAGGCACTATATCTAAATATTTGGAAAAATAGTCACCTATAACTAAGTACTCCTTGCCACCTACTTGCATTATATCCATGCCAATTTTCGCGTAAGGTAATTCCGGTATCTCGTGGCTCAACATTGGCTCTTTTGCATTCGCTGATCTTAACTTTTGACATACTCTACATTTAGCTACTAGTGTTTCTATATCATTGTCCATTGATGGCCAATAAAAAAGTTCCTTTGCCCTCTTTCTTGTCTTCTCAATTCCCAAATGGGACTTATGAAGGTTTTCCAATATCATCCTCTGGAGAGATCTAGGGATGAAAACCCTTTCATCAAAAAATACAAGACCATCCTCTGTATATAAATTCAATCTCTTACTCCAAAGAAATTTAACATCTCCTTCTACCTTTGTCCTATCATTTGGCCACCCATTTTCACAGTAATGTAAAACTTTCCTCAGGATATTGTCCTTGGCAGTCTCTTCCTTAAATAATTTCCTCTTTTCGTCACTCACGTTGATTGTATGCACCATTTCATCCAAACCCTCTATTTCACTATCAATATCAATGTCCCTAGAAAAGCTCCTGGATAACCAATCCGCTAAGTACATATGTTTCCCTGGTAAATAAGTAAACTCCAAATTATATTTCTCCAATCGTAATTTCATCCTCTGCAATCTCGCGGATGGTATCTTACAATATTCCTTCTTCATTATTCCCAGCAATGGCTTATGATCAGTCGCAATTTCTACTCTACATCCGTAAATGTAATTATGAAATTTTCTACACCCGAACACTACCGCCAACATTTCCTTCTCTATCTGAGCATACCTAGTCTCAGCATCATTAAGACTACGCGAAGCAAAACATACTGGTCTACCATTTTGTAACAGAGCGCATCCTAAGCCATCTTTTGATGCGTCTGTTTGTAAAACAATTTTCTCAGCCCTATCAAATGGTTTCAAGTCGGGTGCATTTAGAATTAAATTCTTAATATTTTCCAAACATTTATCATGAACTGGTAGCCACTGAAATTCAACTGTTTTCCTCAATAAATCCCTGATTGGTTTGCTTATACTCGCAAGATTTGGTACATATTCCCGTAAATAATTGACAAAGCCCAAAAGTCTCTGAATATCCCTTCTACATTTAGGAGGCCCTAAGTCTTCAATACCTTTAAGCCTACTTTTATCACAACCAATTCCTTCACCTGAAATTTTATGACCTAAAAATATTACTTCCTTCTGTTTCCATTGTATTTTCTCCAAATTAAACTTCACATTCTTTTCCCTAGCCCTTTCCATCACCAATTTCACCGTGTCATCATGCTCCTTTTCATCTCTAGCGGCAATAAGTAAATCATCTATATACACTATTACGTTCTTAATATCACCAAAATTTTCCTCATTAATCTTCTGAAATGCCTCCGGTGCTATCTTAATACCAAATGGTAAGCGTTTAAAACTGTAGCAGCCAAAAGGCGTGCTAAATGTGCATAAACTCTTAGACCTGTCATCAAGGGCAATTTGCCAAAATCCGTCTTTAAGGTCCAGTACTGTAAAAATAGTCTTGTGTACCAAACTAGTCTTGAGTCTCTCAAAAGTCGGAATCTCATAATAATTATCCTTGATTGCCAAATTAAGTTCCTTAGGATTAATGCAAATTCGCAATTTTCTGTTAGGTTTTTCAACGATAACTATATTCGAAATCCACTCACCTGGTTTCTCACACTTCTCAATTATACCCCTTTCACATAGGGTCTTCAATTCATGTCTTAAAGGTTCCCTAAGAGCCAAAGGTATTCGAGTTGCAGGTTTTGCGCAAGGTGTAGCACTTTCCTTTAGTTCAATAGTAAAATTCTCTCTAAAGCAACCTATTCCTTCAAAAAGTCCACCATATTCTTCCTTTAATTTGTTCAGACTAATTTTCTCTACTGAATTTACACGTTTAATCAATCCAAATTGTACACATGTACTTAAACCTAAAATAGGAACCGAATTTTTGTCTTTTACAACAAAAAATTTAATTCTCCCATATTTACGTCTAATTTTGCACAGTATGTCCACAGTACCCATGTTCTTTATTTCGGTACCATTAAAAGCAATCAAATTATCCACACTCTTTTTAATTGTAATATTATGAAGGTCCCTTATCATATCAAATGGCAAAATGTTAACCATAGCCCCCGTATCAAGTTTAAACCTTACAGATTTACCCTGAATTTGAAGAAATTCATACCACGTGCTGGCGTCAATCCCTTTTCTAATCGAGTCAATATATAAACTTGAACAACCTACAATACTTTCATCATTAGCTTGGACTTTTAATTCATCCACAGTTCTATTTTTACAAACAGAAGAAAAGTGATTTCTCTTTTTACAATAATTACATATTTTACCATATGCTGGACATTTCCCTACTATATGTTTTTTACCACAAAAATTGCAATTCATATTTTTATAATTTTTTGTACTATCTTGTACTTTTCGTTTTTCATTATTTTTAGGTTTAATGTTACTAAAACTACTTTTAAATTTTTCACCTTTTTTACTAACCATGTTAATTTCTGCTTCACCACCTCGCATCATATTTATTTGTTTGTTGCTTGCTTGAGCCGATCTCGCCATGTCAACTGCCATTTCCATAGTTAAATTAGGTGTATCCAACAGCTTCTTTTGCAACACCTTGTCACTTGTTCCGAGTACAATTCGATCACGCAGCATCCTATCGTCATTACTAAAACCACATCGCCGTACAATTTTCTTAATATCCATTAAAAAGTCATCAAAAGGTTCACCTTGTGCCTGGCATCTATTATGAAATATAAAACTTTCGTACACCTCATTGCACTTGGGTTTGCAGAATTCTTCGAAAGCTTTTGTTACATCATCATATTTTCCTTTAGCTGCCTCACTGAGGTTAAAAGAATCAAATATTTCTACAGCTTCAGGTCCAATGGCATTAAGAAATATTGCCACTTTTACTGCTTCTGCTTTTTTCTCCAATTCAATTGCAGTCGCAAATATTTTAAAATTTTGCCAAAAAATTCTCCAGTTCTCTGCAATGTTTCCCGTAATTTTAAGTTCTTCAACTTTCTTGACAAAATCCATATTTGTATTTCTATTCACATAGACGTATTTAATATTTTTTGGAGGCCTTCCACGCGGTTTTAACTGTACTCGGCTTGTATTTGATTTTGCTTTTGCCATATGCTGCTTACATAAAAAAAATTTTTTTTTTCAAACTTATGTATTATTATTCCGGCTGCGCCATGTATTATTTACTTCGTGCTTGTTTATTGACTGAGCCAGTTATTATTAATAAAATATTATACAAGAATAATGAGAGTAATGAGAATAAGGAGTATAAGAGAAATTATTATATTTTTACAATTTTTTGGTTTCTCTACATTCCCTCACTTGCGTTTATGAAGAAATGCAGGTTTGAAGACCCATGGAAATTGTTGTCAAACTCTGAAAATACTTGCAAAATCATTAGGGAATCACACAACAGAAGTCGCCATGGTCTAGTAGATAGTGTGTTGACTTATTAGACGTTCGAACCCCTGGTCAGACATCAAAGCGAAAATATGAAAAAAACGTTTCTTCGGCGACTTCCGCCCAGCAGATTTCTGCCAACAACTCTGAGAGTAAAATAAAATTGCCATGAAAAGTTTCTTAAAAAATCTGTCCTTCGGAATCGACTTTAAACAGTAGATCCCGCCACTCATGTATAAAAATAACATACACACACTATCAGTGGTGTGAGAAACTAGGTCGTAAGCCTGACTAAAGGGTTGTAAAGACAAATTATGTATGTAATCAACAGTTTTAAACAAGCAGCTGAGTTCATTAAAAATCAAGAAAATTGGGCAACATTCGAGTTGAGGCGGAGAAGCGTCGAAGGGCGATGTTTTATGTATGTACTGATTGAACGCTAATAGACGTTATTTTTGCATCGAATAAATATTGCCCATGAAATATAGATACATACTGCAAAAATCAAACGTAAAACATATTGAATTGGCCTAATAAAAGCCAAAACTGACTATCCTTGGTGTAAAGAAAGGTAATGCTCTGTATTAAGGGATGTAGGAAGGCTCCCATTCATTATCAACAGTTAAAAACAAACCTGCATCGAATGCAATTGTTTTATTTCAACTGATAGTCAACTTATAAACGCCAGGAATTTAAGACCAGACAGGAAGTGATAACTACGGGCATACGAAGCCGATGTTGAATACAACGTTGGTATATAAAGTTGAATTAATTAGCTCGAGAATTTTTAAATTTTCAGTCTTTTAAAAGAAAGATCAATACAGACAGGCGTCTGCCAGTAGGTTTTTGTTAAAGTTTGAACAAGTTAGCTGATTTCCGCATGATTTGAAGAAGAAATAGAGGAACTTATTCCTCACGATATTAGAACAAGGCGGTTGAGAGAGCAATTTGTATCCCAAATCAAGTTTCAATGCCATTTTTATCCTTTTTTTCCTCACAGCATGTGATAGTCTGCTAAATAATTTTCAAACATTGACTGGATCGATTAACAGATGCCTATTGAGTATGCGGTTATGTGTCCGCATTGATTTCGTTTAAACTTTAGTTTCATTATAAAATTACCAGGCCTTTGCGATTATAATGCGACATACAATGTCATTTAAATTACCTCCACTGGATTCTTTAATCTTCCTATACCCGCGTCAAAAAGTGAAACACCAATACCCGCGCGTTGGTCTGTGAGACCGACAATGGAAAATTCAATATGATTGGTACTATTTCAAAAAATTTTTTTTGATGCAAAAACGAAGCTTATTACGAATAATGAAGCTACCAGTGATATCAACTTACTGGCACTATTTTTTTTTTTACAAAAAATCGCAATAATAAAAAATCGGTCTCACAGACCGGGTATAGGAAGGTTAAGGACAGTCTATCAATTCGAATAACCTTGATGGCCAATTGACGTCATTAAAACGTGAAATGTCTAACGGAATAAAGCTAAAGCTGATAAGGTTTCACGGCTAGTGGTACTGCTTTTTGAAACCACATACCATACAATTTTCAATTGGTTATCCAGTCCACTGAATTGATGGCATATGTGCTTACAGGACCATTTTCGAAAAAATTTGGTCCAATGGCACATCCAAGTCAAAATGTCCAGCAAAAAATAATTTTATCTGGATGCAGTGGCTTTTCTGCAATTACTTCTGGGTTCTCCGAGTTTCACTTACGACAATTTTGTTTGTTGACGTGTTATCGCTTTATGTTCTTTACCTTTGTTTTTGTTTGTGTAGGTTTATTTGAAGTCTAAAGAGGTTTTCATGAAGTCGCCGTTGTCTAGTAGGTAGTGTGTTGGCTTATTAGACTGAAGGCCCGAGTTCAAACCCCAGGTCAGACATCAAAACGAAAAAATGAGAATATTTTTTTTGCGACTTCTTCTCAGCAGATTTCTGGCAAAAACTCTGAGAGTAAAATAAAATTGCCATGAAAAAGCTTCTCAAAAATCTGTCGTTCGGAGTCGACTTTAAACTGTAGGTTCCGCTACTCATGTATAAAATTAACACACACAACATAATTGGTGTGAGAAACTAAGTCGTAATCCTGACTGAAGAGTTGTAATGACCAATTATGTATACGAGTATAAGTGGTAGTCTGCTATCAATGGTTGTCAGACATAAACTAAATAATGTTGAAACATTGACTGGGTCGATTGACAGATGCCTATTGATGTATGCGGGCACATAGTACTCTGATTTCGTTTAAACTTTGCGAAATACAATGCGAAATACAATGTCATTTAAATTACAGCCACTGCATTCTTTTGAGGCTATCTATCCTATTCAGGTAGTTTTCGACCATATCCAACTAGTCTAGTTTTGCAAAAGTTGGTTTTTAAATGCTCTAACGTTAGGGCATTATCTTCAAAGAAAATGCAGCAAGGTTTAAAATCGCATGGCTAATTGACGTCGTCGAAACACGAAACTTTAGCAATAAAGTAAAAACTGATCGTAATGTACGGTCGTGAGACCGCCTTCTCGAAACTAGTTACATACCGTCTAATTTTCAATTGCAGGCCTGAATTGATTCGTAATGGCCACGTTTGAATCACCACTTTTGTAATAATTTTTAATTTCTTTTTTTCTCGGCAAATGACATATCAAATGATAGAAAATGTATTGAAAAAAAAGTATCTAGTCTTCTAAGCTTTTCTATTTTTGTTATTGATTCGCCTGCCCTCGTAACTATTCTTACAAATAATTGGCTACCATAGGCATTCATTTGAATGAATAGTAGTACCGCTCTCTAACAATTACTAACACGAAGATACAAAAGCAAGCAAACATTTGTATTTTAATATGCCATACAGCGAGACATTTGATTAAAAAGTTCAGAGCAAAAGCAAACGCCCCTCTTATAAAGAAAAGAAGTTTCCATTACTGCAGTCTGTTGTTCTGTTGCGTATTAAATTTAAAATACAATGCATTGATTAAAATAAAATCTACTTAATTTAACACAAAAGAACACAATGTAATCATACATATGTATATATGTATGTATGTATGTACTACTATAGCATTTGAATAATACACTTTTAGAATAATAAAGCTGACGATGATGATAACGATGTGCTACTGATGATGATGATGATGAGATGCTGATGATATGATATGAAATGAGTATCAAATTGAGGATATAATCAATTAAACTAGAAATAATAGCTTGTGAATGGCGAAAAAAAATTCGTTCTTTCTTTTCTATAAAAACTAATGCGAAAAATTAAAAAAAAGAAGAAGAAGAAGAACATATTGTACATACATTGCTGTGTGAATAATCGCATACATATTGTAACCATAAGATATTAAAAATAAAATTGAAATTAAAAAAAGAAAATATAAGCGGTAGTATACGAGTAGTAATGGGAAAACATAATAATTTTATCGAAATACTGCTTCTTTGAAAACTTGAACAAATGTTGCGATTACCATAAGTATCGATAAGTATAGTGTGTGAATCAATTCCATCTCAAATGCAAAGTTTCGCTTTTTATTGGCAAATAAAAAATTTACTGTACCATACGTTTGTGGAGCACTGTACATTTACCGCAAGTATTAACAAACAGTTGTAGTATAGTGTCTTTCATTAAGAGATTCCTAGCTTTAATAGAACATTAAACAAAGTGTGTTTGAGATATCATTTGAAAGACCTTTCGATACCACTGTGTGTGTGGAGCCTAACAGCGTTCAAATGTCCACCACTGCTATTCTCGTTGGTCTATGAGGCTTAAATCAGGTTGATTTTGACTGAGTGTATGGCTTATGTTGATTTTCAGAGCCGCTGTGGTTTGTGGCCTTGCGCTGACCAAGTTCTTCTTCTTTCCTAGTTTGGTAGAACTTGGTCAGTCAGTGCTCAAGTGTGCATTTGGTATTAAAGCTACCACTTCAACCTAACCTAACCTAACGACTTAAGAAAAGCTAGCAATAAACAGTCCAGCACAATAATTTCGGTAACCATTTCACATCATATCTACGTGAGATGACTTACTTACTTGATTAGTCATTACAATCCTTTAATCAGTATTACAATCTAGTTCCTCTCAACATTTGTGTTGTGCGCATTAATTTTATCCATAAGCGGTGGGACCTACAGTTTAAACTTTAAAGTCTACTTTGAACTGCAGATTGTTGAGGAACTTTACCTATCAGTTTTATTTACTCTCAGAATTTTTACCAGAAATCTGCGTAGAGGAAGTAGCCGAAAAAATATTTTTTTCATATTTCGGTTCGTTTGAGATATCTGAAGTGGGGTTTGAAGTGTGGCCTCACATCTAATAAGCGAATACACTACCTATTAGCCTACAGGGACAACAATGCCCTCGAATTGTTCGTGTGGAATATGCAATGTGGCATGAGTTGTGTGGTACGTTGCATCGCCCTGTTGAAATCAGTGCTCGCCGTTGACATTGACTGGTAAACGTGAAGACTCTACTTCGCGCGGACTCTCCCATTTACCATCGTAAGCCACCACTTTTAATTCAGACGAAGATATTTTTAATTCTTTGAACTCGTGTTCCCTGGATATGGGGACGTCTTTTCTCATTTTCTACTATAAAGCAAATCATTACCTACAGTAAACCTATGCTGCATGCATAGGTTCAGCGGGATAATTTGTACCCTCAGGAGAAAAAAGCTGATAGTCCTTTTAAGATAAATCAATCGAGAGCCGCCACTTGTGCCCTCCGCATAGCACTCAAAGGTATGTTAGTAGGATAATCTTTTACTGACCGCCATATGATGAATTTGATACAAAATTCCAGACCCTGCTAGACACGTATGCACAAAGAAGAAAACTGACTCACTTCGTTCTTTAAATTGTATGGCCATCCATCCAACAATGGCGATCCTTACAGGAAGGATCCTTGTTCTCTTGGTAGGCATGCCGAAAGGCTCGGCATTCCAACTAATGGCTTCTGCAGTAGCTGTAGGTCTGAGGAGTAGGAAGAGATTGTCTTTCAACTCATGTGCCAGCGCCCTGCTCTTGTCATTAAGAGATGGTGGTTTCTGTGCTCTAATTTTCTGACATCCCTAACGGAGCTCTCTAATATAAAGATTGTTGCAATAGTAGAATTGATTTTGGACTCGGGATGGTTTTCTCTAGGGAACGGTCGACTCCCGGGTAGAATTAATGGTGGTATCACAATGGGCCTAATATAAAGATTGTTGCAATAGTAGAATTGATTTTGGACTCGGGATGGTTTTCTCTAGGGAACGGTCGACTCCCGGGTAGAATTAATGGTGGTATCACAATGGGCCTAAATGCTGGCCTAAGTGGGACCACTTCCTTCGAAGGGGACCGCCATCTAAGCTAACCAAATGGGAACTTATGTCAAGTTGTCCAGTCTTGTTTACCCAACTGGCTGGACATTCACACATAAAGTGCTAATGATTGTTATTCTCCCTCATCCAAATAATTCCTAAAATAGCCGTGATACGTGTAACCCATACCCATGAATTCCTATCAACAACTAAATGATCTGCAGTTTTTTCCCTCGTCAGAGTTGGAAATAGTATCCTGTATACTCTGTATGTAATACCATCTGTGCTCCCTTTTGCCCTCATGAAAAAGATGAAAGTCTAAATCTTCCAGTCAATCATTCAGACGATATGTGGCGTCCCTTTAGTGCATTTGAATGTTTTTAATCCTGACAACAATTTTAAATTCAATCACAAGCCAAGGCAAATATAATCCTTTTAAAAAGGGTGTGTATTTAATTTAAGAAAGAGAAAAAACAGGAAGAAATATTTGCATTGCCATAAAGGGGGCATATGTTCTCAAATGTCTGCTCAAAATGTTTGTCTTTTAAATTTTGGCATTTTAAGGAACATGCATTGCCCCCCAAGCCACATAAATAAGGCTTTAAAGCTTAAATTTGTTGTGGAATATAAATTAAGAATGCATGTAAACACAAATTTTATGACATTTATTCATGAGAGATCAAATGCATTGAGTACCTTTAAATGTTTTGAAACAATTAAATTCCAAAACAGAAATGAACAACACAGAGTATTTATTACTTTCATTGCCTTTCGAAATGGTTCATTAAACTTTGTGGTAAATAAGACGACCTTGGTGGTGAGAAAACAAATTAACAGATGAGTACAGTCAACCCTCCTATAACGCGGTGAGTTTGTACCGCGTTGTATGGAAACCGCGCTATAAGAAACTCAGAATTAGTACGAATCACATCATTCGTACCGCGTTATATGGAGACCAAGACAAGACAAATTATAAATTATTTTTATTAAATTGAAGTGTTCATATATGAACATAAATGAAACAAAAACTAAACTAAAAGACTGTTTTCCAACAAAAATAAGAAACTCTTTTGTAACATTATGTAATTTTTCAACATTCATTCTCACTGTCAGATATGAGTTGCAGAAAAATTTTTGTTCACCAACAAAACGTACCTATGTACTGTGAAAGAGCTCTGAGATGACAGAAACCGATGTCGTAGACGGCTCAGAGATAAGCTGGCATGTTTATATAAACATGTTGTTTATATATCTCGGCTGTGCTTTTGCGTCGGAAATAAAACTGATATTAAACCCTCTTACAATATCTAGTTACTAGAGTCATTCATAGGCTGTGCGGAAGGAACTTATGGGATGTTATTAAACGGAAACCGCGTTGTAAGAGTACCGCGTTATAGGAGGGCTGTCGCAATTTCAGCTCCACGTTATGTGGAAACTGCGTTATGTTATATGGAAACCGCGTTCTGAGAGTACCGCGTTATAGGTGGGCTGTCGTAATTTCAGCTCCGCGTTATATGGAAACCGCGTTATAGGAGGATTGACTGTATATAAATTTTAGCTTAACTTGTAATTAAATTCACGTCACTGGCAGAAATTTTTTTGTTCGCTAATCATTCTTCTAAAGAGTTTTAAAAAATCATTTTTTCCAAAACATCAACACTAATTAATTAATTAATTAATAAAAAGCCATTAAGACGGTATTTAGTCACGTGTTTTTTTTTAAGTTCTTTTTTCATTTACTTAAATTATTACTTATTTTTTATTGCTATTATTGTTGTCATTTAAGTGCCAAACTATCACTTAAACTAACGCTTTAAGTACATACTTATTTAATTACATTTAAGTCGTTAAATTTTAAATAATTTTTTGTTTTTTTTTCTTTTGTTTTAGTAGACTGTGTAAATGTATTAAAAAATATTCGTTAAATTGTTTTGCATTGCTTTTGCGACTGACGTTTAAACCGCAGTAATCTCTTCGAAATCGATTACCAGAAGGGGGATGCACTTTTAACCAGTTACGATAAAATTTCTAACGTAATATTGTAATTCACTTCAAATTATCAAAAAAAAAAAAAAAAAAAAAAAAATAGAAATAGAAATAGAAATAAACAAACTGAGTCATTTGGAATTTTTCTGTTGAGATATTTTAAATACGATACGGCTTAAATGCAATTCAAATTAATGCAATTGAAAACGAAAATGCTTATCTACCCCAAATATTGTTTTGATTAAAATAATTCAGCAGGTCAATTAAGTTAATAATTATTATTGCCTTTAATATTTAAGCTGGACAGCGTTGAATTTAAAATTTTTTTTTCACATTAAATTTTACATTTGACTTCAAATTTCCCAAATAAATGTTGTGTAATATTATTAAAACACCGCTACTGTAAAAGTCATCTGACAAGTCATATGAAAATCAACAAAGGCGCTCAAATTCGAAAACAATTGTGTGCAGTCTTCACTTTTTCGCAACATGTCAGTACGCAAGTACAAAAAGTTTTCCTATTTGACGGCATGTAGTTTACATCTGACTTGTCAAATTTAAATGTTTAAATGACTTGAAGGTTAATTAAAAATTGCTTCCATAAAGGTTAGGTTAGATAAGGTGGCGGATGAACCTTAAATGAAGCGGTCTGTCTCTCTCAGACCACCATATAGACCCATTGTGATAACACAGTTAATTCTAACGGAAAACATCCCGAGTTCAAAATAAATATATCGGCAACTGCCTATGTACAGTCTTCTAGCAAAAAATCTGACAGTGAATAATTTTGCCATGAAAAGTTTCTCAAAACCCTGTCGTTCAGAATCGACTTTAAACTTTAGGTCCCGCCATTCATGTATAAAAATTAACACACAAAACATAAGTGGTATGAGAAACTAGGTCGTAATCTAGACAAAAGGGTTTTAATGGCCAATTATGTATGTATATATTGAAGTAATCTATATGTTAGAGAGCTCGGTCAAAGATATCAGAAAATGAGTGGTCAAACCCCTCCGCCTCGTTATGAGAACAGCAGCAATGTCTTGCTCCTCCTCATATCCATAGCTCCACAAGAATTCATTTGTCGAAATGCCAAGTCTTTCGGAATACCTACAAAAAAGACAGTAGCCAGCAGGAATTGCCATTGTGCGATAGATGGCCATGCTACTTAAAGATAGAAGTGAGTCGGTTCTCTTCTTGTTCATATGTGTTAAATATAGCACGTACCCTTCTGCCGCCAACGAGATTAAGCTTCCAGGTAAAACGAGTGGACAATATGCGAATCAATTGAGGCAACCGGATGTCTATACCCTGTAACATGTCGGAGATTGCGAGCTCCTTATACGCCCTGGCTAACTCATCAGCAATGCAATTTCCAACGATATCGCTATGTCCTGGTACCCATCAGAGATCAGCAACGCGTATTCAAAACGATGAGTAGATTCGAGTCATACTTATAATTTCTGATACTTATACGCATTCATACTTATTTTAATATGATACTCATACTCAAAGTTGGAAGTACTCGTCGTACTCATACTTAACAATACGCACGATGTTGTTGATTTCGACTCGTCTCTAGTTAACATTTACACGAAGCACAAAATAAGTATGATTCGCGTACAAACACTACTATACTCACAAGAAGATTGTGTGTATGCTTTGCTTGTTGTCTTTGTCTTTCCTTTCTTCTTTGTTTGTATATGCAACAATAACAAAGGCTGTAAATTTTGATGAATGATTCGAGCCACTCGAATCACTTATGAGTATTATAAGTATTTTTCTAAATTTATGAATCAGAATGAGTAGGCGTATGAATCAAACACATTTCGAATGTTGTGAGTTTGATGTCAACGTTGTACTCATACTCATTGTAACCTATACTTATAAATCAATGTTGTAGCGAGTACGAATGAATCAGAGTAGTTGAATTTCAATTCTGTTGATTCACTCATACTCAAAATTGCATGAGTGCTTATGAGTAGCGGAAAAACGATTCATTGCTGATCTCTGGTACCCATGTAAGAGTTATGTTTAGGTGATCTGAAATTTTTCTGCGATATGGACAAAGACGGACGTTGAAACTACGTTTGTTGTGGACTTAATCGCAGCTTGGCTGTCTCAGTAAATCAAGAGATTTTCAGGCAAAATCCTTCCACTCAACAAGCATTGCGTCGTTTTCAAAATTGTTATGATCTCTGGTTGGAAAACACTGCAGTGGTCAGGCAGCCTTTCAAATACCACAGCTCATTATGCAACTCCTTAAAGGTTAACTGACATAGCATATATCAAAATTTTAATTAGAAAATATGCATGTTTTCCAGGTGGAATCAGGTTCATTTTTCATTTTCTTAAAATAAAAAAAATTTACTTTAATTCCAAAAGAAACTGTAGGTATCCTGGGAAAATCAAAAAGTCAATATAATCTATTTTTATAGTCATTTTAAGTTCTGCAGTGCTTTATATCTCTCACAGATTCTATTTGACAATATAAAGCGAATGGAAGCAATTTATCATTTGAGAGTTTTAAAGAGAAACATTCGCACAAAATTACTCGCTGACAACAGCCATTAACAAGAATGTTTTCTGTCAATGACACCAAATGATGTCGTCTTTAGTTGTGTTCGTTTTTGCAGGTTTTTTCTTTACTTCTGTTACGTTTCTCCGGTGATTTCTCATAAAAAAATAAGCTGATGTGTTCCACTGGATGACATATTTTTCTCAAAGGACTAATACAACCAACAAAGTGCTGTCATTTTTAATTAATTCTTTTAGTACAAGCAATAATAAAAGGCAGCCTATTTAAGGTTTTATTTTTTTTTGGCAAAATACATAAAAATAGACTTAAATAAGTTGCCTACTTTTAGGGTTTCATTTAAATATGTTTTTATGGCATATTTTAAGGGTTATATTAAATACCTCTTTTATTACCATTAAATTTTCAATCAATAAATATTATCGCTCATGAATTTTGACTCTTTTAAACCATTTTGTGGTCCTTTTTATCGTTATTGTTCATATTTTTTTGTTTTACGGCACAATATCTTAAATATGAAAAATATGAAAGTCATAGTAAATCTATAACAATAGATTGTCATTGTTTGAAAGTGTTTCTTTTTCTATTTTCTTCTTTTATTTTGCAAAAACCAAAAGATTAATTGTTTTACATTCACGGGTCTGTATACGATGTATTTGTTTTTGTTCTTTTATTTTGATGACGTAGCAAATATATTCTGTACATATATACTAAATTTAGCATGACTATAAATGTATATAAGAATACCTTTCCAGTTGATTATATTAAGGAGATTCCAACTTGAAAAGGTTAAATTAAAGCAAAAGCGTAGCGCACGACAAATAAATTCACATGGGCATCGTTATTCACATTTGCAACTCGGTTGTTCGCAAAAAATGTTTCCCAATTTTTATTAAAAGTCGAATCAATTTCTTTTTGAGCAAATTTCATAAAATTTAAAACGTTCAATTTCGTAATTAATGAAAGGTGGTAACCCTGTTATTCTAGAATCTGCTAAAAGAAGATTAATTACACGATTTCCTGGGAAATCTTAATTAGTGAAACTGAAACAAAGCAAACAAAAAATAAAAAGATGCAGAATATCCTTAATGACAGCATATTTTCGTAAAAGGAAGGATAGGGAATTATAAAAGTTGTATTTTTAATTGTATCCAGTTTTATCCAATTCTCTAATGTAGTGAGATTTTTCTCCTGTAACTCTGACACAAAATTTTCCTTTAAATTATTATAGATATTTCGTGTTCCTTTATTGGCATCCTTATTGAATGTCGAGCCAAAGAACCGCGGTGATAGTTTAGCATACACAAATTATGTAAAAAATATTCTTCACAAGCGACGATATTGATCCTGCTGACAGACATAGGTCAATTAACTCCTGCCAACTGAACAAGTTACATACATAATTGAACATTACAACCCCTCAGTCAGGATTACGGCCTAGCTTCTCAGACAGTTTTACAGTTTAAAGTCGACTCCGAACGACAGATTTTTGAGAAACTTTTTCATGGCAGGTTTATTTGCTCTCAGAGTTTTTGCCAGAAATCTGTTGAGAGGAAATCGCCGAAGAAATATTTTTTTTCATATTTCATTTTGATGCCAGGTCATACGAATCCGGGCTTTACGTCTAATAAGCCAGCACACTACCTACTAGACTACGGCGACTTCATGAACAACTGAACAAGTTGCATCATTTAATTTGCATTTGACACACACTGCTAGAGGATTATGAAGTCGGCTTAGTCTAGTAGGTAGTGTGCAGGCCTATAAGACCGTGGTTTAAATCTTAGGTCAACAACATGTGAAAAAAATATTTCTTCGACGACTTTCTTGCAGCAGTCTTTTGGCAAATACTCTGAGTGTAAATAAAATTGCCATAAAAAGTTCCTTAGAACACTGTCTTTCGAAGCGACTTTTAACTATAGGTCCCACCACTCACGGACAAAATTAACACAGATAACATGGGTGTAAGTGGCTTGCGGAAAAAAATGCTATGCGAAAATGCCAAAAATTCATGAACTAGCTGCGAATTGTTCTCTCATTCATCTTATGCTTCGGGTTTCGCTCTGAGAGAATTTTTCTCGTGTCCAAATCCGAAGAAATGGTTCGAGGAAAATCGTTTCGTAAATAAATGTGTAAAAATGGAGGAACATTGAACAAAGTGTATTGGGTACAAAGGGAACTCTGTTTAAAAAATAAAACCTATTTTTTATTCAAAAAGTTGTTGCCTTATTGACCGTCGTATTGCGGGACTGCCATAGACTGTTGACGTCAATTTGCTGTACAAGAAAGTTACGAGAAAGTTTGCAATACAAGAATTAATAAAAAGAGACCCAGTAGAACCAAACTGGTGCACTAATGCACCACGCGGACATTACTGTCCATAGACCGCCATATCGCAAAAAATAGTGAAAAGAAATCGGGTTCAATGACATCTGGCAAGTCGTTATCTACAGTATCTGGTTCTTAACTACGACTAAAAAGCTTTTAAAAAGAAATTAGGCTGGTATAACAATATTAGCAGACAAAAGAGTTCTGTTTATTAGAATCCTAGCACTGTAGGCATTTCACGTTATGACTTTCAAGTGAGTTTAGCAAGGAGTCTTATTCAGCTTGGGGAAAAAATGCAGAAATCATGAAGAAAATTAGAAAAAAATAAATAAAAAATTCAATTAAATTTCATCCCTTATACATGATAACATTGGAATTCATATGATTTCTTGCAAAATTAGTACATATTTTATATACAATAATGCGATTGTATTAATCAGCCTTTGCCAAACCCCTAATGCCACATTGACTTGTTGAGCTTTAAAGCCGAAACTTTAATTTTAGACTACATACCACAAACAAGGTTGCCATAACCTCGTTTTAAATATGCACAAAAATTAATTTATTTTTCATATTCATATTCCCTGGAGACAAAAGGAAATTTACTACCCTAATGTTTATCCCATACACATACGTACATACATCCATACATATATACTGGCTTTCAGATACACAGCCAACGAAAATAATGGTGACGTATTTTTCTGTACATAATAACTGGGCGGTATGAGCGAGTGGGTAGCAGATTGGCAAATTTAAAGTTCAGTTGGCAGACAAAAAAAAAAAAGAAATTACGATTTACATGAAAGAACCTTCAGAAAAGGACAAATTATTGAAAAAAAAACAAAAGTATGGCATAAACGAATAAAGGCTATTGGAATTTAAATATAAAATTAAAATATTTTTTTTTTTAAATCCTTTAGAAGAAATTAGCTATAGATTACACGTGTTTGGAGGATATTCTTTGTCTAAGGTATACTTACAAAATTCCTTTGGTATTGATTTGGGCTGGTTTGGCTGTTTAAAATAATTATTTTTCTTTATTTTTTATTGAATTATATAATCCTTGCAAATGGTTTGGAAATCAATTAAGAATTTCGTATTTCTTTAGTCATTTTTATTAAATTTATTTTGAATTGTTTATTTTTTTTTTTTTTTTGATAGACAATCTCTTTTTGTATATTTTATAGCAGTAGAGAGAATTGCTTCTTAACACGGTTAACGTTGAGTATTCTTTCAAAACACACACCTTATCTTAATGTCTGCCGCCGAAAAACTAAAATTTCAAATCATTATTCCAAAAAAAAAAAAACGTTATAAAGCACCACTTTTATTATCCTCTTTTTTTGTTCTCTTTCTCTTTCATTCCCCTGCTCTATTGTTGCGTTTGTATTGTATTGTGTTTGTTGTCGTTTAACTTGAAATAATAATTTTGATAAGGATTTGTTGTTGCACTTACTGTTGCCGTACACAGAATCCAATTTTATTTTATCAATCTCTTTCTCTCACTCTCTCATTTAACATCCTTTGCCACCGTTTTAAGCGCAGCAGCAAAGTATGATTGTATTGGTGTGTTACTAACAAGTAAGTACCGTAGTACGTATACAATAAAAAGCTTATTTATCCTCCTCTATGGACAATGTAGAAAACATTAATACTTGTACAGTAGGTTCGTGTCGAACACAAGCTCAAACCTCTTCATACCAACCGATGTTCAATGAACTTTTCGAACGAACATAAATGAAAGATAAAAAATAAACGCAGTGACGTCGTTGTTTGCTTTAAAAAAAAAAGCACGATTTTGATAAACAGATGAGTAGAGTTTTATAGCAGCATATTCTCTGTATCTAAAAAAGCTAATGATAGTAACTAACAAAATTAATGAACTATTTTAGGTTTTTTTTTTTTTTGAATTATTAGTTGTTGGCTGTTATTCACTAATTGAGTTAGCCTGTCCAAAAACATGTGCCCCATGAATAAAACATCAAAATTCATGAAATATGGTAACAGCGTTCAAAGATTGTGTGTATTTAATTGAGGAGAAAGCGGTCTTTAGCTTGAATTTAATACGCTACAAAACGCGTTACTTAGCAAGGTATACAGCTTCTTGCCTATGGTTTTATTTCTTAACCTTTCTCTTTCGAACTGTATTCTTTTTATACCATAGTTTGGAGAATTTCAAACTTTATTTCTAGTACAGTTGCTGGCAAGGCCGAAGTTGCATGTACTTGAACAGAACCAGTTACACACTTTCGTTCTGTCCAGCCCAAAACGTTTTGGGGAGCTGCTATAATTAGAATTGGTTAGGTTGTAGTTATCGTAGAATAATAGGTAGTGTATTGGATTATTAGGCACGAGGCTAAAACATGTCTTCTTCAAAGACTTCCTCTCAGTTTTCTGGCAGAAACTCTAAGAGTAAATAAAAGCCTTAAAACGCTTTTCAAAAACTTGTCGTTCGGAATCGACTGTAAAGTGTAGGTTCTGTCACTCATGTATAAAATTAACACACACAATATGGGTGATGCCAGATGCTGGTTTCTAATCCTGACTAAAGGGTTGTAATGTCGAATTCAGTTAGTAAGTTAGGCTGTGATTGACCATTAATGTGATTCATGCATTTCACTAATCCCTCTTTTTGTTCTTTGCTCTCTTCTACTAAGTCAACACCCTGTGCTCTAAGCTAAGGCGTATGAGTAATGCTCAGCATAAGTGGGAACTGAATGTCGATCGTTTTTATTGAAAAATCTTTTCTCTCTTCTCTCTCTTCTATTAATGTAATTATTAACACGAGCAGAAGAGATAAATATGAAAAAGTGTGTATCTTAAAGTCGTCGCAGTCTAGTAGGTAGTGTGTTGGCTTATTAGATGTAAGACCCGGGTACAAACCCCATGTCAGACATCAGAATGAAAATAAGAAAAAAATATTTCTTCGGCGACTTCCTCTCCAGTAGATTTCTGGTAAAAGCTCTGAGAATAAATAAAACTGTCATAAAAAGTTTCTCCTGTGTCGTTCGGAATCGACTATAGGTCCCGGCGCTCATAGATAAAATTAACACACACGACATGAGTGGTGTGAAAAACTAGGTCGTAATCCTGACTTGTAATGACCAATTATGTATGTATGTGTATCTTAAAGTGTGCTATTTTTTTCCACTCTTCTGTATTTGTATTTTTTAAGCTTTTTTTCCTTTAAATGTTTAGCGAATAATGAGCTCTTTAAACAACTTGTTTCAACGCTTGGAAAAGATTTTTAAAGACCTGTCTAATGTATGAGTTTGTGATTATTTAGATATGTGTGTGTGTGTGTGTGTATGTTTACATATACATACATACATTTAAAGATTCTATGCGGTGTACAAAATTATATGTTTAAAGACGAAAACAATCATGTTCGTTACGTTTCATTTCTTTTGCTTTCCACTTTTAATGTCTTCGAAATTGTACGTTTGTAGAGAAAGACTTCATCCACATACCCATACGCCATAACAATGACCATGATGACGATGTTGTTGAAGTTGAAAATTGCCAAAAAAGAAAAAAAAAGGAAAAAAACAGTCTGAAGAACTTCTTCAAGTTTGTTTGTGTTCTACAGGTTTGGGTATTTTCCTGTACAATTTTTTCGCAACGTTTTTTATTTTCATTCAATTTTTTGAAAAAATTGTTGTTCCTCCTTACTTGCCATATCAAGTTTTGGTTTTGAAGTCCAGATTTTGTTTTTTGTTTTTTTGAAGTAGGAAACAGTTAAGAAGAAGAAAAAAAATCTTCAAATAACCATAATAAAAGGTTTGATTTTGTTTTTATTTTCGTTTTCAATGTTTTATTTTTAATGTTCTTTCGTAATGTTTTGTTTCTCTTGTTTTTTTTTTGTGTTTTTTGGCTGATGTTGTTTTGCTGTTAGAATTTCGTGATTTAAATGTGAACAAGGTCAGTCAGTCCATTGCACAGTGGTCGGAGCTGTATGGAGTCGGCGGCCAAAAATATTTCCAGTATAGGTATCATCGTGAAACTTCATATACGGCTTTATAAATATGTCAGAATTAGTTAGTGATAAATTGGGAATGGTTTAGGACCCATAGCAGTTTAAAAACTGCTTTTATAGTAACACCCCCCTTCAAAATTATTCTAACAATTCAAAACTGATTTTATTAAAATTGATTTCTCCTTGCATGGTAACTTTCGTTGACCTGTTATAAAAGCATCCGAAGTTAAAAGTAAACGGTTAAACAAATCGGTAATCGGTAATATTCATGTTTTGTTAAATCTGCTTCAGTTATAAGCGATATAACTTCATTAACATTTGCTTGCAAAAGTGATGAATTATTTTTTATGCTAGCAAATCATCAGCAGCAGAGACATCGATTTCTGCTATTTCTGCAATTCGTCGTCTCTTTGTCCTGCTCGAACACTCTCCGAAACTTAATCTAGGACGTCCCCGATCTTCATTCAAGTTAGATGTTTCTGAGTTTAATAAAATCGACTCCATTTGGGCCAGCCAATCTGAATATCTATTTTGAAGTCTTATTTTTATGCGATGGCATTTTTGCCAAAATTCTAAAATTTTTTTGCAATTATAATTTAAACATGTTTCTAATTGACTTTCTTCGTATGTGTAGCCCTCATTTCTAATATAGCTTTTCGCAATATCCTTCACTTTCCTAGCTTTTTCAGCATTTCCACCTTTTTCTAAAAGCCAAATGTCAAAAATGTATGAGCGCGAAATTGTGCAAGTATAACGTGAGTCTATTGGAAAAACAATTAATAACAAGGAAAAAATTAGGCAAAAATAAAATTAAAAGTCCGTGGAAAAAACCAACACATTTCTTTGTATGCATAGCAATAACAGAGTAGCACGAACGAATACAAATTGACAAAACACCACAAAAAAATTCAAAGTTGGACATAAAAACAAAGAGGTCGGTTTGGTCTGTAGGAGATAATAAAAAAACGGGCAAAAAGGAGCAGCTGATATTGCCAATTTTTTATTCTTGGAGTATTAAACAATAAACAAAAAAAAACCTCGTTGGAGATTTCAGGGGGGAACTCAACTAAAACTCCAGTTGAAATGTAATACATGAATTAACTAGAATGAACATTGACACTACAAAAATATTAATTATATAACAAATCCACAATAAGCAAAACGCATTGTAATTATTTTAAAACTTAGTTAATACCTTTATATTCAATATTCATTCTGATTTTTTTAACACTAATGCTTTTTCTTTTGTTTTAATTAATTAAAAGTTACACTTTTTTTCCACTTTTTCACACTGCAAAAACCAAATGTTAACTTGCTCTTTTTTTGAAGCTATTTTTAAAGACTACAGTTGGAATTAAACAAAAACAACTACAGATTTTAAAACCTTGTTTTTATAAGAAACAGAGATGCCACATTTGGTGACAAATTTTTGACTTTTATTTTTTTATTTTTGGCCAATGGGATCGACCACTGTGCATTGGTCTGATGGTACCAAACAAACAACAACATATTCTTGCTTGTAAATCTGTACTCGGTCTACAAGTACCACGTATTTATGCCCACTACCTACGAAACACTCTGTTTTAATGTTTGCTTTTTGGCTCTCAAAAGGTCTTTAAAGCGCAGGCTTCATTATTTTTTAAAGAAAAAAACAAGTAGAAAGGTATAGACCGTCATGGACTATCATATGATGCCCTACTGCACTGAATATCTGTTGGAAACAGTGTTAATTGTATACATAAGTGGAGTGACCTACAGTTTAAAGTCTATTCCGAACGACAGATCTTTGAGAAACTTTGCATGGCAATTTTATTTACTCTCAGAGTTTTTGCCAGAAATCTGCTGGCAGGAAGTCGCCGGAGTAATATTCTCTCATATTTATTTTGTTGGAGGTGCCTGACCTGGGGTTTGAACCGCGGTCTCATATCTAATAAGACAACAGACTACCAACTAGACTACCGAGACTACAGTGATGATTTATTAGAGATCATCCGGTCATGTACTAAATAGAACCCTCAGGGCATGTCCGATGAGGAACTCAATAGCAAATCAAATTAATTGCACAGGGCAGAGAGTAACTAGTGCTCGCCACTACTAGTCGTGAAAACCCAAAGTAAACTATGCTGCCATTGTCTGGGCAGAAAGAACAAATCTGAAAATAGTTCGAAAGAACTTAGACAGAGACAAGTGTATGTTGGTTTAACAGTGGCAATGAAAACCTGTACAACAGTGACGCTGAAAGCTTACTCCTTAACTGTCCCCTGAACAGAACCAGTAGACTTAATGATTTTGAAAAATGCTTCGCTACGTGATTTAGTAACAAAAGTGAAGGGAATAATCTAGAGGCTTTTTTTTAAAAGATGCATCATTTTGTGGTATACGAAAGGGTTAGGATCGGATCTTGAAACAGAAGCAGACATTTTTGGGTGGAGAATGAAATTTTACAAGTCCATGAGGAAACTCGCTGGTACATTCCAATTAGAAATCTATGCCATCGAAAGATGTACTCAATTTCACTTGGATGGAAGCTATAACAATACTCTGTGGCAGTCAGACTGCCATCCGAACACTCTGCTCTTATGAGTTAAAATCGAAGATAGTATGATACTCACTGTAGTCGCCGTAGTCTATTAGGTAGTGTGTAAAGTCACGGTTCAAACCCCATGTCAGACATCAAAACGAAATGATGAAAAAATTATTTCTTCGGCGACTGCCTCTCAGCAGATTTCTGGCAAAAATTCTGAGAGTAAATAAAATTGCCATGAAGAGCTTTTAAAAAATCTGTCGTTTGGAGTCGACTTTAAATTGTAGGTTCCGCCACCTACATATAAAATTAACGCACGCAACATAAGTGGTGTGAGACGCTAGGTCGTAATCCTGACTGAAGGGTTGTAATGACCAATTATGTATGTATGTATGTATGATACTCACTGCAGAAGTTGATTTAGCTAGATAGGGCAAATACAGTGCAGGGAGCTGTGTCAAGTCAAAATTCGCGATAATAAGTAGAGCAGGCAGATGAGAAAATAAGAAGGGAAACTTCTATGCTTTCATGAGGCCAGAACCGTTCTGTGGAATGAGGAGAGATATTTGGAAAGTTATACTCAGCGAAAAGGAAGATAAAGAGAGTGTAAGACTCTACAAAACCCAAATTGGATGGAGACAATCAAAACTTTTACAACAAGAAGAGATTTGAGTCTTGCAGCGGATTATCCAGGAATAACCTGAAGTAAGTAACAGGTTTTTTAAAAGGGGCTCTTGTTCAAAATAGGCATTATCTTGAACTCTATATATAGGTTCTGTGGTGATGAGAATGAATCGGCAGAACATATTCTTGGAACCTGAGAGGTATCTATGCGTCTTCCGGGTGTATAGAATGCGCTACACTGTTGGCACAGAGTACGGTCCTAAAGTTTGTCAGGGCAATAGGCTTAGGGGAGATATTATAGGTATATTATATATAGGTTGAGGTGACTACAATAGATTGCATGGTCGCAGTTCCACAACAATACAGACCATAATCGAACTTAGGAAAACGGTGTCAAAACACTCAGTAAGGTAGAGGTCTTCAGGGTCCTAAGTCGAAAGATTAGTAGGAGGGAAGGTTCCTTAATAAAAGAACTGTTTCAAAATTTTATTAATCCTTACAAATCGGAAAATCATTTTCTTCTTGTGCCTCTTGATTTTGAATTACTTGCTGTTTTTAAAAAGGCAGACCATTTTTTGCTGCAATCGGTCATGTATTCATCGAGTTGAAAAATCATCAGGACTTAAACATGCCTGGATATCATAATAGAAGGCTGCCAGAAAGGTCAGAATTTGGATTTTTTGAGTTGAGTTGGCTTGACGTATGAGGAATTTCAGACAAGGCTTGAGTATTATAATATATTTTGAGACCAAAACTAGATGCATCGGAAATAGGCGTAGTTTTCCCAATTTAGTTTATGTTAGCAAACCGAAAGAATAATTAAATTTTTTTGTTTATTGTATTCCTACAATATTTTATCGTAAATTATATTTTTTCATAAAAGCTCGTTAAAAACCAATTAAAAAATTTAAAAATAACTTGTTTTTGTTTTTAGTCGTTTACTAAATACGCGTAGATTTGTTAAGAAAAAAAAACGAAACATTTTTCTGTCTTATCACACTTCTCAAGTAAGCAGAAAACGACAAAAACAGAAAACTACCATTCAAGTCATTTAAATTTTAAATATTCAAATTTATTTGCGATTGTAACAAGCTTAAGTGTTACCTTTTTTTTTTAAGAACTTTAGACGTCTTAATGTCTTGGCACGCAATAAACACGCTTTATAGTTTTTTTTTCGTTTATTTGTTTGTTTGTTGTTTTCCATTAATTTATTGTATTTAACTTTTAAACTTGTCTCGTAACAGACCCTCTCCAAACACATCAGCTTTAACTTTTTAGTCTAGCAAAATCTAAATGAGACACGCAATCGATAGACACACCTCCTTCGGCTATTTTTGCTATGTGCCTGTCTGTCTGTCTGTATATTTTTTACGTTGACCATGCGTATGACAAGTAAATGAACTTCAACTGAATTCTACGGCAATACGCAACTTTGTTTCTCGAAAATCAGGCCATTGGTAGTGAACTTTATCGTTCACTAACCGCGAGTATTTTGAGCATTTTTAATCGCTGCTACTAAAAAAAATATCGTTTAATATCGTGTTTTAATTCATGATTTTCTAATTTAATGCTGCATTTAATTGAGTGTTGACAGACTGCTTAAATATTTAGATTGAAAGTTTTTTTTTCTTAATTTAATTTCTTAATTAAATCAAGTTTGAGAATTTCGTAAACAATGGAAATTTTTGTTTTATTTAATGGACGCATGATATTCAATTAATAAAGTGACCTAAAGCTCATATCGCAGATCGTATATTTGAAGAATATTGTTGCGGTAAATTTGCTTCAAATGTACTTGCACTGGTACTTTGTTAATAAATTATCACGCACTGTAAACATTTGTTTATTATGCCTTCTGGAAGTCTTGAAAATAAATATAAAATTCCACAGAATATAATTCCACATCGAGTAGATGGCGGAGAAACTGACAAATTGGACAATTATGGCAAGGAGTGGATGAAAATGTCGAAACAAGTGTTTACTGTGAAATACTGGACGTTACAGAATCGTATATGCTACTAGGTTATGCCAGTATTTTTAAGCTGGAGGCCTTTGAAGCTAGTTACGCGTTGCAAGGAGTGATTGATGCGTCTAGAATCCCGTATTGGATTCAAATACACTGTCTAATCGACTGAAATGAGAAAACCGAAAAAGTTTTCCGTAAGCGAACTGTCCTATCCCACTACCGGCCATCAGAAATTCTTACCCCGATTCGTGAGTTCCTTGAATACATACATACATACATATACATATAAATAATTTGTCATTACAACCCTTCAATCAGAATTACGACCTAGCTTCTCTCACCACTTATGTTGTGTGAGTTAATTTTATACATCAGTGGCGGGACCTACAATTTAAAGTCGACTCCGAACGTCAGATTTTTGAGAAGCTCTTCATGGCAATTTTATTTACTCTCAGAAATTTGCTAAGAGGCAGTCACCGAAGAAATATTTTTTTTTTATTTTCATAATTTCGTTTTGATGTCTGACCTGGGGTTTGAACTGTGGCCTTACGTCTAATAAGCCGACACACTACTTACTAGACTACGGCGACTACCTTGAATACCTTGGAAGAATATAACAACTTATTCTCTCACTAGACATGTTCGGCTGAGGGGTTTAAGTAAAAAACGCGAATTCTACTGGTATAAACAAGAACAATTTCCTTGCAGAGACTGTGAAGCGGATACAGTTTGGAGCCGCATATAACATTCAGGTGATTAGCATTGGCTAGGAACAGCGAAGAAGTGCGGGTCCCAGTAACAACTTAGATAATCATTAAGTATATAAATGTATTGTTTTGGCTTTAGTGGTTTCGGACCAAGCCAAAGTAGATGAGTTTTGTTTCTTAAGTGATTATATTATGGCCATTGCAAGCCTTTCATTTATGTTGTGTGTGTTATTTTAATACTATATAGTTTAAAGTCCGAAAGGCGGAGATTTTTGAGAAACTTTTCAAGGTAATTTTTTATTTACTATCAGAGTTTTTGCCAGAAATCTGCTGAGAAGAAGTCGCCGAAGAAATATTTTCTTTCTATTTCGTTTTATTGGAGATGTCTGAGCTGGGGTTTGAACCGCGGCCTCACATCTAATACCTATAGTTTTATCAGAACAGGGCAATGAAAAAAATTACTTTTGTGAGTTTTAGTAAATACGACAGGAATGACAGCATAAGTCTATTCAGAAAGAATGAGTTAAAAATAACAAATTCTATGGCTTACAATCCTCAACAGATAACTGTCTAATCATCCATCGCAAACAATATGAACAGATTTCACTATGTTTTTACGGTATAATTTTATAATATTACTGCTTTGATGCAGTTTTATGCTAGAGGTTTGAATCTAAGCTAAACTAACCTTATGTCTGAGCTAAACAATAATATTTTTATTCAATTCACACATAGAGGACGTAATTGTCGTCAAGTGTGTGAACCCTTTTAATTAAATAATGCCATTATTTAGTGTTTGTGAAATAGGCTCGATATTAATAAATTTCATCACATAATAGAAACGAAAAATTATAAACTTTTGTGCCCGATTCTAATGTAATCTACAGCACGAAGCTCTCCACTTAAGTCGTTCTGTTATGATATATTTTACAGTATACTCGACATATAAGGTATGTTACGCCTGTAACGACTGTGCAGTGTTCCTCAGAAAATTTTCATATTCATCAAAAAATTTCTCTTATGAAAAATCTAAATGACTCTCTCATACAACTCAGCATGGGTCATACTTCTGATAAGATTCTAAAAAGCCTCATAGCTTGTGTGTCCTTCATAAGCATTTAACTTCGTTTCTTTCTTTATCCAGGTCTTAATATTTCCGGTTTCCGCTGTTGATTTGTAATTTTTCATTTCTACTCTTTCCATTTATCCATCATCATAAATTTTTTTGTGCTAAGTTGACCCATTTTATGTTAGCAAGAATTAATTCGTGTTTGTTCATCTTCACCTTTGAGTCTCGTATAGAATTTACATGAAATTTTCTACAATCAAAAATTACTTATTTTTTTCCCTCACAGGCCTATTTACATCGTTAGTTGTCGAGTTTAAATTGTAGGTCTTTCCATAAAAACACAATACATAAATGAAGTAAGAAGCTAGGACGTAATCCTAATTAAAATATTATAATGATCAGTAATGTATGTATGTATATATGTATGCACGTATGTATGTATGTATGTATTCATACTTTTTTACTACATACAATATAATTTCGTAAATAGGCCCCTATACAAATAAAATTAAAAAAAAAAACCTAATTCATATTCAAAGAAAACTTTTGGTAAACCTGTAACAATACAATGATTAAACAGAAATTCGTCACATGTGGCGATTCCCTGACAAAGTATTTAAATTTTTTTTCCGTACAACCAGCATCAACTCTCTGCATCTTCTTTTAAACGCTTAATATTTGCATGAGAAGTCCTCCCCTTGTAGAGATTCATGCATTCAGTCGTTCGTACAATAAAGCCTCCGGTAAAAAACTTAAATGTTTATGCAATATTTTCATGTGTATGTGTGTGTGGATGTGTGTGTAAGTCATAGAGAGAAAGAGTAAAAAGACCTTTTGGACAAACATGTGTATTGCTAAGCCCACTATCTCACACATGTATTTAAATATTCCCACACACGCACAAGCATGTTTTCTCATGCACTTGTGTGTATGCATTAAAGGATTCATTGTAACAATCCTAATATTTAGTTTGTAAAGGTATATTGTAACGGGTTTTATTTTTATGTGTATGCGTTTGTGTGAGTGGCTGTGTATGTAAGAAGAGAAAGCGTTTTTATTGTAGTATTTGTTATTGTTGTTGTTGTCATTATGTAGATTTTGTTATGGCTGGTTGATTTTATATCATCCATCCATACTTATTTGTTTGCTGTTGCGAAGATGGGGCACTCTTTTGTATTTCTAAGAACATCAAAGGCCTACAGTGAAATTCAGAATATTTTTGTTATTTTTGTTGTTGTTTTGCCGCCCTCTTTTTATTGGGCTATTTTTCATTACACCCTACTTCAATGACATCTCGACTTATAGGGTAAGTGAAATGCTAATGAACAATTAAATTAAATGTTTGTACGAGTATTTGAAAGTTTTCTTCATTTTCAAATGCATTCTTAGAAATCCTTTAACGGAGCTATTTAACGATCATTTGAAGAAAGATTTCTTAAGTAAAAAAAAAACATTCTTCTTCATGTCATTTTTTAAGGTAAAAAATATCGTTTTTGACAATTTCGGTTTGCTTTAAACAATACTGAAAACAATGCGCTCTTTGTTCAAAGAGCATAGGACTGTAGCGAAATACCTCTTCTTATAATTCGGTTTAAGCTTGCAACATCTATTTCAAGTTTTTGCAGCTTAGCAGTTGAATAGGTCGTACAATAAGGTGACAATGCATAGGATTTTTAATCCAGTGGCCTAAAATTTTTGTTGTTGATGTTATCCTCTCTAAGCGGATCTGCATTGTGATCATAGACTGAGCGTTATCAAGCAAAAAGGTGATATAATCTGCGAGTATGGTTTTTAAGTGCATGATAAGGATATGTTAAGTTACTATAGTAGTTTAGTAGGCAGTGTGTTGGCTTATTAGACGTGAGACCGTGTTTCAAGCCCCAGCTCAGATAGTTCGAACAAAACGAAATATGAAAAAACGGCCTCTCTAAAATTACCATAAAGAGTTTATCAAATATATTATTCAGAGTTGATATTAAACTGTAAGTTTCCTCACCCTTGGAAAAAATTTACATACTTGAAATGGGTGTTGTGAGAAGTTAGGTCGCAATCCTGGCTGAAGGGAGTTATAATTGAGTAAGTGAAGGTAGATATTTTTGCCTTATTTTGGTTTCATTAATTAATTTTTTTTATAGCAAAGTAGATGATTAGTCCCTTGTAGCAGGTCCTAGGACTGTCGTGCAACTGTGCAGTTGCTGACTGTCGTTGCTAACTAACAACACATTTTGTTGTTGTTCTGTTGAGTGCAGTGGCAAGTGTTGAGTCCTAATCTTTCTCAAAAAGTGGCGTTGACTGATATTCCTTAATTATCCATGTTATACTCTCTGAAGCAGTTAGTGGTTAGTACGCTTTCTGAACGAATAGTTTGGATGTTCATTGAAATGGTTGTATGCATATTCAAGAGTACCCAGACTAAAGCAAAAGTGCCTATTAACCAACTGTCCTCTAAAGTCCACAGACACCAAATCAGCCAATTTATTTAGAAGGTACCTGTGAACAAATATTCTTCTATTTGCCAATAGGGCCGATCAATGAGAGAGCAAGTAAGTGAAAGACTTATTCTCTTTTGTTTCGCTGCAGTTGCAGCGTACATACAGTGAGCGTCAAAAGAAACTGTACATTACAAAAATACATACTAAAAAATTACCGTTATTTTTATTTTAAAATTGTTTCATTGCCAGTTTTTAAAATTGAAACAAAAGAATAAATACAAAAAATTTCGAAATATTGTCAAATTTTTTCGGGTACTCTCCTTAAGTGGTAAAAGTTGAGTTTGATGATTGTTAGAATTTTATCTGTAGCGTACAGTTGACATCTGTTCTGTAACTGGAGAAACAGATTCACAGCTCCAGCTGGTTCACTGTGTCGTACGTAGATCGCAGTGAACTCCAACTTTAAGTGAGGAGAGTGTAAATACAATCAGAACATGATCGATATCACTGTCACAGTAGTAATATAGCTTTAACTGCAACTTGAGTTGCCAATATTGGTCGCATGATCATATACCCCGGGAAGCGTAACAGGCTATTGAATCCCTATTCATAAGTGTAACATATGCATCGACGAATTTTTTACTTTTGTTTCTTTTTATGCATTAGGGTTTTGTTTAATCGATTGGCGTTGCTGGGAAAATTTTTTTCTTCAACAATAAGGTTAACACCTGCTATGAAACTAGCAGCATTCAAAGATGTCGCACGGTGTCTGTTAATTCTCGTAAATACATAGTTTCTTTTGAAAATGCTATTTATCTAAACCGCTAAGTAACACTGAGTTCCTTACTCTACACAGTAATAGCTTTAACTTTATCCAGGCCTTCCTATATTTGTCATCATTTGGTACAAGAAATATTTAACTTTCGATTCCCCAAGAGGTTCTTTACATCAGCACTGGAAGAAATTAATACTGGACCGTGGATAAAACGTATCATTGAAATAAAAATTCCAATTCTCACTTACCTTAATCTTAAATTTGTTGTGTTTTATTGTTGTTGTTGCTGTTCTATTCAATAGAAATCTATTTGAAATTTAATAAATCATTGTTCGTTGACAGCTCATGTTTCACAAGAGCTTTCTTTCTATTTTTTTGATTTTGATTTTGAAATTGAAATTTTCGTGTTCATCATTTGGTCCTTTCGAAAATGCTTCTATTTTCGATTTCCTATGATTTTTTTCTATGCTTTTCTGTTTTTTTGTGAAATAAATATTACATTGATATTGTATAACGTTTTAAAAAGTTTCTGCATCATCAATATCAGCGCCACTGCAAGAGCAATTCTTTGAAGAGCAAAAATTCATGCATCCTTTACCATTATACGATATTGTCAAGGAGTTTTCATAAAAGATTTTATTATTTTTTTCTGTAATTTTTTTCATCATTTGGTCGTCATCGTATTCAAATTGAAGATTGTTTTTGGAGTAGAATTTTTCCATTCATTGAAAATTTTTATTCTTCATAAAAGTAAGCACTTGTCGAAAAAGTTTTAAGAGATTATTGAGACCGAAGAAAAAGGAGAAAAAAAAAACAAATTTTTCTAAGTTAATTCAAAATTTGATTATTTTTTGTGAGCTAGAAATAGAGACATAGGCCTTCAAATGAAAAATAAATAAATTTTTAATAATTTTGTATTTAAATGCATGTCAAAGGATAATTTTTCTGTTTATTGTTCTCTTCTATAAGATATTAATTTTGGTCACTCATAGTCAGATCGCTTTATATATGAAGAAAGTCCCTGGCAGAGATGAATAATGATTGTGATGATTGTGTTATATTCAGAAATCAAGTATTTTTATCAAATATGCTCTCCAAAAATCGAGCAAAATTCGATAAAATTTAAAAAGGTACGGCTTTTGGACCTAGTGATTCAAAGACAATTTTCGCTATTTGGGAGCGGAGATATAGGCGACGAAGCTTACTTTTTTTGAAATTAGCAAAAAAGTTTGCTCTATATGTATATAAATCGGGAAAAATCGGATAAAAAATGGAATTTTGTGGGAAATGGATCTAGTGAGCTGGGTAGCCATGATGTTATGGATTCCAAAACAGGTTTCTCTATGGTCGGGCGTTACTTTCGACCGGAGATATAGACAGCAAAGCTAATTGTTTTCTTCAAATGAGCAAAAAAAAATCTCTATATAAACCGAATAAAATTCCGGCGTTGCGTCTTTTTTTGTCGATGACTTGAATTTTTTTTCGATGACTAGAATTTTTTAATCGATTATATGCATATTTTCGTTGATGCCTTGAATTCTTTTTGGTCGAAAACTTGCATATTTCAGTCGATGACTTGCATTTTTCAGTCGATTATTTGCACATTTTCATCGATGACTTTATTTTTTTGTCAATGACTTGCATCTTTTGGTTGATTATATGTATATTTTAGTCAATGACTTGCATTTTTTTTTTTGATATATGTTTAGGCCGATGACTTGCATTTTTTTAAATCAATAATTTGAATTTTTCGGTCGATGACATGCATATTTTTGTCGATAACTTTTTTGCCGATGACTCCCATTTCCTTGGTCGATAACTAACACTTTTTTTGAAATTTTATCGAATTTTACTCGATATATAATTAATTTCTATGCATTTAGTCAACCTAACAGATATTTATTGTAGAAAACAAGTCTCTTATAACTGAGTCTCTTTCAGCAGACATTTACACCAGCACGTTATAATTCCAACATAGATTTGGAATATCATATTGGATAGCACACTAAACTAGAGAATGAATTCAGAACAACTAGAACGACAACTGCCCTTTATTGTTGAAAGACAGTAATAGGCAAAAAATTTATACTGGCTATAGGACTTTGTAATCAAACCAACTTATTTCTACGGGCCGTGGTTTGGCGGTTCGTTATTCAGAAGAGAATTAATTTAAACCGATTTGTGGTATATTATGGTACCTAACATGATAACGGATGTGCTTAAGCATTGTTTACTATCCCTAAGCATGGGAGTTCACTTTCAAAGTCTCACTTTAAAAGTCTTAAATATCGAAACGGATTATATTTTGTTTTAATGCTTGAAAATCGATTCTTAATTGTTATTAAATTTTTTTCTCTAGATGTCGCAAATAAATAGATATGCGGACGAAATTCTTTGTTATGCCTTTTCATTTTCGATACATTTTTTTCCAAGACTATCGCTTCATAAATTCAATTTACATGCTAACAGATGCGATAAAGTAGAAGGTATTGGTTGGATGGTATTCACCATACTGCCTTAATATAGACGACACAATATAGCAATAAAGTGCTGTACGTATGTATGTGTAGAGCCCTTGCTCGGACTAACCATTTGTTTTGTTATCATTTATTTTCTTTGTGTTTTGTGTTGATTTTTTTTCTTCAAAGCCTGTCAACTTTTCTGGCCATTTGATTTAGAGATGACACAACACGTTCATATG
Source organism: Sarcophaga caerulescens (assembly GCA_927399465.1). NCBI lineage: Eukaryota > Metazoa > Arthropoda > Insecta > Diptera > Sarcophagidae > Sarcophaga > Sarcophaga caerulescens. The sequence continues at coordinate 33,924,453 of OV656872.1, read as the reverse complement.
CCAACAGATTTATGATGTGTTGTGTTAGCGATGGTGGTGGTCATTGTCACCATTGTTTGCACATGACGATGGCAACATACTCTACTGACATTTGGGGTGTGATTGTTATTGCGAAAGCATGAAAGATTTCTTTATTTTTCATATTTTAGTGTATAACATTTTCCATATCTTTTATTGTTTCAACCCATAGTGCTTACAACTTAGTTACCTGTTAGCAGGAGCCCTTTGGTTGTATTTTTAATTTTTCCTTCTTTTTTTATACGATTGACGCTTCGTCGCCATTACGTTTGGTTATTGTCTGGTGTCCTTTGATCCTTACGTGACTGCGACAATTGTTATGCAACATCATGTTAACACCTGGTGCGATGAATGCTTAGGATGCCATGCTATAGACACGCTCACTCATACACTCACTGTCTCTCTGAGTTCCCCCCCCCCCATAATTCCGTCACATAAATAAGCAGACATTTGTCAACCATCAACGTGATGATGCTTGGGCAGAGAGGTGTTATGTGGACAACAACTACAGCTACAGCTACAGGATCTTAACAAACGGACATTACATGAATGTTTGTCTAAAGACTTTGAATATGTAACAACAAGCATTCCATCATACTATCCGCATTGCTTCTTGACACTGTAACGAAGCAAATTTGTGACATTAATCATGGTCGGGTTAAAGGGTTTTGCGACCAAGCAATTAACGCCTCCTTTAAGCCACGTTACTGTTTGTGTATTGAGTCAGTTTTCGAGTTATTTTTTCGCAATGACTTCTATGCATGTGTTCTGTAGTTCGTTTCATGATTCGTTTTTCAATTAAGCGGATTCTCTACGTTTGAATGCGCTGCATTTGCTGCAGAAGAAGTTTTACAAAAGCCCATTTCCCCGTTACAGAATACATATGTATGTACGTATACATGCATAGATTGTATCACTCTTTCGCCATTTATTCGAGAAAAATTTATGAACCTTTGTATTACCCCCCTCTCTCTCTCTCTCTAACATTGACTGTTGCTTCTCAGCTTTCGTTGGTTTAGAAAGGACTATACTGCCCTGCAAAAACAAAAAGAAAACCTTAAAAAGGAAATAAATGGACGACTGCGTGAAACAATATTAGAAATTTCATTTGTTTACTTTCGGTGGAGGTTTATATTGATTGAAAAATTTTGCAATAAACAGGGTGAACCAAACTTCGGGAAACATTTTAAATGTTGAAAAGGATTCCATTCGTAAACCCATACTTAATTCTCTTAATCTGGGTTTAATGATCGAGTCATAAATATGGAACGATGATTTAAACTTGATGGTTAAAACATTTCAAATTTAAAAAATTTCTTCTCGTTACCGAATTCTAAAATTGGATTAACTGAGAGACATGGACTGTTTTTTTAATTTTTCAAACCCTGATTTGGCGATTCAATAACATCATATTCTTCACATCATCAACTTATTAAGTGTTGTTGACATCCTGGGAAGTCTAGTGCTAAGTGCTTAGCAAGATCCACTTGATCTTTCAAGAACATTTTAAAGCTCTTAAATTTTATTTATCGATTAAGTTGCACTAGAGTACTGTGACCGCAGCATCAATTGAAGTGCCCCAATATATATAAAATGCTATCCAAATCTTATTGCTTTCACATGGTTCAGGGTGTTGAACTAGTACTAGATAAACAAACATGAGTTTCCTTTTGAAATGCATTGGTATTCCACAAGTTCCAAATCAATTTTGTTGAATTGTTCTCCTTAACACAGAATCTATATATTGGACTTCCAATGATCACTCTTTTGTTACTCCTCTCAGTTTATTTTTGAATAGTCTGATGTATGACTCAAATATCTTCCTTAATTGGTCATTACAAGCCTTTAGTAAGGATTACAACCCATCTTCTCATCATCACTTATGTTTTGTATGTTAAATTTATTCATAAGTGGAGGGATCTACAGTTTCAAGCCTTCTCCGAACGACAGTTTTTTTTTTGAGAATCTTTTTCATGACAATTTTATTTACTCTCAGAGTTTTTGCCAAAACTTTGCTGAGAGGAAGCCGCCGCTGAAATATTCTTTTCGAATTTCGTTTCGTTTGAGATATCTGACCTGGGGTTTCAACAGTGGTCTCACGTCTAATAAGTCAACACTCTACCTACTAGACTACGGCGTTTTCAAGTAAGGTATTGACCTTGCAAAAGTTCAGATTGTATAAAACCCGTTTGTCTTAAGAAGAGTTTCCACATCTCTTCACCTGTCCTGTCGTCTACTTTACCCATCCAAATTTATCTTTCTACTCACAGAAAAGTTTCATCCCAAGTTTACAAAATCTCAATAATCGGCGTGGCTGTTTCCCTGCTTGGAAGTTTATTTGTCTGCTCATTCTTTTGTATTCTCCTAGGATTCACTAATGGGTGACTGTATTTTTCCCCGTCTAGCTGATTCATCTTGCTCTGTCAGTGCTATAGAAATCTCGAGTCAATTTTGTAGATACTGAGAGCTGCACTGGATGCCTAACTGTCACATTGTACTGCTATGTCCCGCCCTTTTTAATTGCTGACCAAGTTGTACAGGGAATATCTTTCGATATGTTAAATACTTGACAGTTGCCTCATGAATTTCGAATATTTTACTCTGGAACCGAATACCCTGTTAATTTCTCTTTTTAAAGACTCTATGCAGCCGCCAAACTATTCCATGCTCTCTTACGACTATGCAAGTCGTGTTGCGAAGTATTTTCTTAAATTATAGAGTTTTCCGGTTGTGTTAAGGAGACAGTTAAGGAAGAAGCTGTTATGAACTTGATATCATACATTCATTATCCTGACAGCTTTGGTTTATGCACAGTCTCCAGCGGTGGTGTAGGACAGGTTTTCATTGACCTGGTTATACTAAGACATATAGGCATCTATATTTTATTAAACTTCAATTGATTAGGTTGCAATTGGCGTGACAATTTTAATATAAATTTTATTCAAAATTCTTGCTTTCTACGCATTTCATGCAAAACTTCTGCATATCATTTGGACACTCTTATTACTGTTTACTGACCAAGTAGTATTCCCAGGTATTTTGCCTTCATTTTTTGTGAGCTCATGTGCTTCTTTTCGTAAATAGTGTTACTGTCGTTTTATTTAGTAGTCGCCGTAGTCTAGTAGGTAGTGTGTTGGCTTATGAGACGTATCCGCATCAAAACGAAATATGAAAAAAAAATTTCTTCTGCGACTGCCTCTCAGCAGGTTTCTGGCAAAAACTCTGAAAGTAAATAAAATTGCTATGAAGAGCTTCTCAAAAAATCAGTCGTTCGGAGTCGACTTTTAACTGTAGGTCCCGCCACTCATGTATAAAAACTAACGCGGGTTGAATTCCTATCCCGCCAACATGTATTATCGACTTACAATCTCAATTCCCCCTTTAATGTTTTCCCTAAGAGTCCTTCATTCCTTAACTCCGCACCTATTGCTACCACACCCTATTGCCTTCCTGCTGTCATATTTATAACAAAACATTCGTTTCAGTTTTACTTCTCATTGCATAAGCCTCTCTATTCCATACTATTTCAACCAAAAAAAAAAAAAAAAATTAAGTGATGGACGGAGTTTCTATAACAGCTTTACAAAGACAAAAATAAAAAAACGAAAAAGGAAATATTATGGGCAGCTTTTTTTTCTAAAGGATTAATGCAAAGCTTTTAAAAAGTAACATTTGGCTACCAAAACAAAAGGAACAAAAATACCAAAAAAATCTAAAAAGTCCTGAATATTTGCTTACCGAGTTTGTTGTAATAAAAGAAGAGGGGAGGCAATTTCAAATAAAAAAACGTTGAATTTTTCAAACAAATCCTTTTTTAGATTTTAAATATTTGAAATAAAACAACAAAAAAAAAAATAAGAAAAAAAAGAGAAACAATCTAATCCTGGCATGCAGACCTACAAAAATATTCTGGAAAATATTTAATTGGTGAGGCCATGCAATAAGCTTAAATACGTATGTATATGAAAACGGAAAGAAAAAAACAGATTGAAATGAAATGAAGGGATATTAAGACAGTCTCCATGCAATTCAAAAACTTTTCTTTTTTCATTTTAATTATTTTAAAATGTATTCGGGGGATTTGTTAGGCAATAGAATTGAATCAAACGATTAGAGGCTTTGTCAAAAGAATTATGAAATACATGAGAGGGTGGGAGGGGATAAGGAAAAAAGGATATATAGGAAATAAAGTAAAGAATAAATGTATAATTTTTTAAATAAAATTGGTTTGCCTTGCCATCAAACTTCTTATGATTCTTGTTTCATTGAAGCAGATTTTATAATCATTTAATTGAATGGTATTATCACATACACTACACCATCCATTTTTAAATACATACATATAAAGGGTGATTTTTTAGCTATTATCTTTTTGGCAACACTGGTTTAAACAGCTCACGCACGTTTCATGTTTTGTTTCACTGTCAAACGTCTTCAGTTTGGTCTATAATTTAACCATGAATCGTCTTACAAACGAACAACGCTTGCAAATCATTGAATTTGGCATCATTGGACCGTACTTCTTCAAAGATGCTGCGAATCGTAACGTAACTGTGAATGGTGAGCGCTACCGTGAGATGATATCCAACTTTTTTTTGCCCAAAATGCAAGAGCTTGACTTGCATGACATGTGGTTTCAACAAGACGGTGCCACATGCCACACAGTACGCGTAACAATGGACTTATTGAGAGGCGAGTTCGGTGAACATTTTATTTCACGGTCGGGACCGGTCAATTGGCCGCTTAGATCGTGTGATTTAACGCCTTTAGACTATTTTTTGTGGGGCTATGTTAAAGCTTATGTCTATACAGACAAGACCGCTTCAATTGACGCATTGGAAGACAACATTGAAGCATTTATTCGTGAGATACCGGCCGAAATGTTGGAAAGAGTATGCCAAAATTGGACTAAGCGGATGGACCATTTGAGGCTCAGTCGCGGTCAAAATTTGCATGAAATAATCTTCAAACATTAAATTATATGGACCGTACTATCGATTCAAATAAAGATTTCATGCATTTTTCTGAATTTTATGTGTTTTTTTTGAAAAATTTTCCTATAGCTCTTAAAAAATCACCCCTTATAATAGGTCATTACGAACCTTCAGTCAGGATTACAACTTAGTTTCTTACACCACTTATGTTGTGTGTGTTAATTTTATGCATAAGTGGCGAGACCTACAGTTTAAAGTCGACTTCGAACGACAGATTTTTTTGAGAAACTTTTCATGACAATTTTATTTATTTTATAAAGTTTTTAACAGAAATCTGCTGCATAAGGGATACTGCTTCAAACATTATCGTAAATCTAGTATAAGACAGCAAGAATGCATTCCTAACTCTGGGAACAATATTGGACTGAATTCAGTGGTAAATTTATTTTCCTGGCATAGCACTGCATCAATAAGAAAGCAACAAAATTGTTCTTCTAACTTTTTAAAAATTGAATTTAAGTAACCTAGAAATAGGTCAAGATTTTATCTGTTTTTAATCAAAAAATCATCTACAAACTCTTATTTTTTGTACGAAAAATAGACTACGTTTGAGGTTTTTTTAAAAGCCCCTAAATGTTTGCTTTAAAAATCTTTTTAGAGTAAAACGTTCATACTTTATATTTCATAAACTTTTTTAAAGATTTGCTGTTCGTTCCTCTTTCAACATTAAATTTTATTGAAACGCATAAACAACGTCAGTCCCTTGAAGTTAATCATGACATTTAAAACATTCCAAACATTCACTATTCATGTTAAAACTATAATTAATATTCATAAATATACACAGGATATACAGGATAAATAGAGTAGCAGCAGAAAGAGCAGCAGCAGCTGCAGCACTAAGGAAAAGCAATATAAAGAGAGAGAGTGAGCAAAAACAATTTTCTGACACCCCAGACATAACAGCGACATCTAAGGGTATCCATAGAAAGAAGAGAAAATAGAATATAAAACAACATGGAAACGAAAAAAAATCTGTTTTTAACAAATAAATCTTGTTGGAAAGAAATATGCGCCAAAAAGAATACCATCTTGTATTACGAACATCATTGGTAATGTACCAGCAACAGAAGCAACACACTATCTTAGACACACGCCAAAAGGATTTCCAGAGTCTCGTGGCAGGGGGTCAACAAATTTTCAAGTCAAAAGATAATGTAACATGGAGTACATGGAACAGGACAACGTAGAACATCATTTCGTACACATGCACACATACTTTTGCTTAACAAAGGACACACAATTAAAGTTTAAAAAAGAAAAACTATTGAAGAAAAAGGCAAAGAAAAGAAGTAACACGAGTCGAAAAATAAAAAAAACTTAAGGAAAACTATATAAAAAGAGTGTCAAATAAGCTCAAAACGTATACGATAAAAAAAAAACAACGATACCGAGCAACAAAAAACGTACTCCAGCTAATGTTTTACTACAGCAATTGTGTGCTGCTTCTTACTCTGCTTTTTACTGGCAACAACAATGCAATTTTCCAACAGCACAACAGAAGCAACAAAACATAGACAATAACTGCAATGAAATCTAAACACAAGAGCCTTTAGACGAGCAGCGCAAAAAAATTTACTGCAAAAGACAAAACTCATCCTCAGCACCAGAGAAAAGAGAGAGAGAGTGCGAAAGAGTGAATGAGTGAGTGAAATTTTTAAGTGCTATTTTAAGTTTAATGAAAATTAAAAGATTTTCATTTTCATAAAGAACAGTTTTATAAACTTTCAAGCAGCAGAAGCAGAAACAGAATAGAAAACAACATCAAAAATCCCGAAAAGAAGGAAACCTTTGATAGAATATGCAAATGGCCACTTGAGTAAATCTTCTGAAAAACTACTTTGGGCACAGGTTAAAAATACAATCAAAATAAGACAACAGTTCTTAAAGGAGTACTTACTTAAAGGAGTTTTTAACAAAATCAATTAAGCCAATTATGAATTGAAGAAGTATAAGTTAAGGCAACAAAAAATTTTAAAGTATACTTTTAGGTGCAAAAGATAAAATGAAAATTGGACACACATACTGGAAACTTTTTTCATTACAATGGATATCCTTGATTATGAAGACGATGCTCAAAAAAGGTGTAAAAAACAAACCATATTCGATAGAGGCAATTAAGGCAGTGGAATTTAAGGCAATCAGATGCCAAATTCTTATACTTTAAAGCCTATATTTTAGGATTTATTTATAAATAAGCGAAGATGTATTTCACTCTGTGAATAAAAGTTTTTGTACACGATTTTTGTACTCTAATTTGATCTTTTTGGGGAGTTAGAACTTTAATGTAATTTTGCAACATATTACTTTAGTCAGGATTACGACCTAGTTTCGCACACCACCCGTGCTGTGTGGCGAGACTTACAGTTTTATAGTCGACTATGAATGACAGGTTTTTGAGAAACTTTTGATGGCAATTCTGTTTATTCTCAGAGTTTTTCCGGAGCTGGGATTTAAAGTAGGAATTGCCGTCTAATGAGTCAACACACAACCTATTAGACCGTGGCGACATCTAACTACTGGTCTACGTATTAAATGAAAATCAACGCTTTTCTGGCGGTATGGCAACTCTATCTGTTGAATACCTTTGTCGTTTATTTAGTGAAAGGCTTGTTGGTACACGATTCATATTTATGAACAACCGAAGAACTCTTCAAAATACTTAAAAGTTAATACAAAAATGGTGATGTAAATCTTGCCACTTGTCGAACTTGTCGAAGGAGTTCTTTGGTTGTCATAATCGACCTACAGTTGGAAAAATTATAAAGAAAAAGACTACAAGCGCGCTGTCGAATATTTGCTTCTGCTGGTGAAAATGTTGTTAATAATTCCAATTTATTGGTTCCCAAGAAGTTCGCTTATCCTCTATGCTTTGTTAACGTTTTTTTTTCTCGTTTTTACAAAAATTATAGACACCATACCATCCAAAATTCCGTAGACATGCTGATTGGACCCAACAGAAATTAGGTTTTCGATGTTGATTTTACGAGTAAGATTTTCTTCAGCAGTCGATGATTACGTCATCAAGCAAAATTGTAGCTTATGGTGCTTAAAGAATCCAGAAGTTATAATACAAAGCCATTGCATTCGAAAAAGTAACCGTTTGATACCTACTTTGATCTAGAGGTGCCATTGGGCCGTAATTTTTTGCAAGTGAACCTGCAAGAACCATTCCCGACAATTCAGTTCGCTATGGCCACAAGTAAACCGACCTTTTTCTGCCTGAAATTGAAGATTATAAACTGGATGGTATCTGGTGTCAATAAAACAGTGCCACGGTCCACAAAACACGATCGATTTTGGTTTTATAGCATGAGATATTTCCAGAAATTGGGCACCAAGATAGTAGAGCCGTGCATACGAGTATAATTTGTTAATGCATTTGAAAGCCAATATTCGTCAAGATATCGCCAAGATACAGCCTGAATTGAGCAAAAAAATTTGGTCGAAAACTACCTCCGAAACATCGCCTGCTGGAATCAAACCAGAGGCGTTCATTTAATGACATACTATTTCGTACAATAATGGCCAGTTTCAAGCATTATAACGAAATAAAAGTTTTTTCGAAATCATAGCTTCATCAGTGTTTTAACTGACTTTACATTGGAAACGTTAAAATGGGTAATCCCTTGTTATGCTATGTATATTACCTAATAGAGGCTGATAATGATATAATTGTGAATACCCTTGTAGCGCTTAATACTGTCGAGAACAGTTAGGCTTTCATGGAAATGAAATGCACAATGAAAGTGATAATACTTTTTTTATAATCCCTATGAAAACTTTCGCCACTTATGGATAAAATTATCACACACACAACATGAATGGTGTGAGAAGCTAGATAGTAATCCTGACTAAAGCGTTGTTGTGACCAATTCGGTAAATAAGTAAGTAATCATGTCCCTTCAAATTACAAGTGGGTTTAAGACTACCATTTTAAGGCGCAAACAAATTCATCATAAACTCGATTTTCAAGGACCATTTTCCACAAAAGAAAACCTTACGAAACACACAATCAACCATCAATCGACAGCAAACAAATAAACGAGAAAAATCGAAACAAAAGAAAAGGGAAAATCCTTGAAAATTTCAATTAATAACTTTGTAAAAATCTCCTTTTACTTCTTTTACACGCACACTCGCTCTCAATGCAGACATTTACCTTAAACTTAAAATCATAAGTTCAGTTTATCATCCATAAATCGCTCTGTATTTTCCATCTTCCGTGTGTTCTCTCTCTCTCCATTGTTGTTGTTGTTGCTGCTGCATTATTATTTTCTTGATTTAATTTTACTTTTCTTTCCGATCTATTTTATCAAGTATTTCAAGTGCATTTATTGTACATAGTTGTTATTGTTAACAACGGTTTTGTTGTATCATTTCATCGTACTTATACCTTCTCTTACTCCTTATGTGAGTTCCTGTCTCTCTCTCTCTCTCTCTCTCTCTCTTTATCCTTTGAGGTACTATCTTGCGGCATAAGTTTGTTTGACTGTTGTTGGTTTGTCTGTGGATAAATGGTAGAAGAAAGACATCCTGCAGAATTTTTTTTTCTTTCATAATTGTTAAGTTTTTGTTATTGTTGTTCTTTATAATTTTTTGTTTTTATCATTGTTGTAGTTGTTGCTGGCATATTGTAATTGAAAACCCAACTTAATTTCTCACTCTGCTTAATTTCTCGTTCAATGTTTTCCTTGTTTATTGTTGTTGTGTTAAAAATGAGAGAAAAAGTAAGAAAAAAATAAAAATAAATTTAAAAAAAGAGATAAAACTTTACAAATGAATCTTGTGCAATTGTTTGTATGTATGTATTTATGTTGTGTAATATTGTATGCGTAGACAATATATGCGACGGTAGTCTGATACATGATTTGCTTTATAATCAAACTAACATTCTTGAAAAGAACAGATTTAAACTTCTAATAAGCAGAACGATGGTCAAGTGTAGTGGCCGAAAAATTTGATTACAGTATTAAGCAGACCAGATTTGAAGAAAGCAGAAGGCAAACAATCCTTCTGGAAGAATTCTGATTCCGCAAAGAGGTTAATATCAGCAGTGGACATCATTATAAACTTTATAATACAAAGTCATCTAGCGGCACCTCTTGAAAAGAGTGGAACTTAATAGTTAGGGCCAGATTCCACAACAATCGGGTATGCTCTCCAGAATAAAAAATTTGTCAATATAATGACACCTTTTTCTAGCGACATCAGAGCTGTTACGACCACTGCACCCAAAACAACAACAACAAATGTTGACATTCTTATTTTAGGACCTATTGTAGCAGACCAATCACCTCCTTTTTCCGAAAAACTTGACCACACAAGTCTCGTAATCACATCAGCAATTCTATTTCGTCTTAACAAAGGTCCAATTGATTATTGCCGAGGGTCCAAACAGAAGTTCGGGGACTGGTGTATCGAGGTGTGTAAAGTTGAGAGTGATGATTTTCATACGGCAGTCAGAGATCGCATAGGTTAGCTAACAAAGTTGGAGGATAAAAAATTGGAAGCATTTTTAAGTAAAGATTTCTATTAAACACAGGAAAAACACTTAAGCAACAGAATCAATCAAAAACTGTAGAATGTAGTCGAAGTAGTCGTGGTCTAATGTATTGGCTTATTACACCTGGGGCCGTTGTTCCACCCCTTGCTCAGACATCTCGAACAAAACGACTTCCTGGCAAAAAACTCTGGGAGTAAAATAAAATTGCAATGAAAAGTTTCTGAAAAAATCTGTTGTTTGGAGTTGAGTTTAAACTGTATGTTCTGCCACTTATTTGACGAGGGTGGTGTGAGAAGCTAGATTGTAATCCTGACTAAAGGATTGCAATGACCAATTATGTAATTAAGTAAGTAAGGAATGTGGTACCACATGATTTAAAAATCGCAATCAAAACTGCAGAAACCCAATACATTGAATATATTACAAAACTGGAGTGTTTTTGTATTGTGTACCCAATATATCAGAGTAACACCATCATTAAGTGAAAAATATGCTAAAATCACAGGCTTTAACCACAATTAAATAACAAAACTGAGACAATGCTAGAGTCTAAAAATACGTAGAATATAATGTTGAAAAAGAATAAAGTTTTAGTTGATAGATATATGTTATTAGAAAGATTTAACAGCTGATTGAAATAATATAAAAAAAACTTAATTTCATAACAAATAATTTATGAGGATTATCTGTTTTATTAGGAAGCAAACAAAGAGAAGCAACAATATTATGATATCTTCTGTTCATTTTTTTTATTTCAGAAAGTGAACTTTTTCAAGTCAAAGCAAAGACCATTTACGAGTATAGTTTTAAAACTCCTTGTCCTTTGTATTAAACTGGTAAAAAGACTTGAGCACATCAGGCTTTATTTCATTTAAACGTATGAAAATATTAACAGAAAAAGTCAATTCTTATTAGTTTAATAAAATTACTTCATTAGTTATTAAAGTGCTTGAAAGACTTGAGTTTTATAAGGTAGATGGCATAAAATCTTTTTTTATTTGAGTATGTTACTTAAGGACTTATTTGAAAATTATTAACACTTTTGCTGTCTGAAAACAATATTATTTTATGTAAGATTAACTGAATTATTATGTTTTTTGTCTCTAGTCCATTACATTGTGAAACTCTTTCAACTTTGATTGATTTTATAATCAAAAAAAGTTTAACGGGTTGTATGAGTTATTTGATGAATTGATATTAAATATCGCTCATACGCTGAGGTGTTTAAAGTTACATGTATAAGAGCTAAAATTAAAGTAATATTCAGGATTCTAAAGGCTTGTTAGCAAAAACTTTGGGAGTCTGTCTATAATAGCTTCCAGTTATATTAAAATAATATATTCTATGCCATGTTTACATTACATATGCATCACTTGCATACAATGTGATCAATACAATATTAATGGTACTTAAAAAGCTAAAAAAAATTCTGGAAAAAAGTTTGACGTGGTATTGGCTGCCTTACTGTTAAATTTTTGTAATCAAAATAAGCCTTTAGAGTGGTTCTTCTCTTTCAAAAGCAGTTGTATATAGAGTAGGATGGTCTTACACTTCTCACCCTATCCACGTATTTCATTATACATTCGACTTTTGTTGTTTTTTTTTTTGCTACATTTTATCTTCGAGCACAAAATGATTATGTTAAGCAGATTTTTTGGCAACTTATAATTACAAAAGTTTCGCATGACATTTTAAATCAAAAAAAAAAAAAACAAAAATTTTCAAAGTGAGAGACAGAGTGAGACACACAGAAGGCTCAATGTTAAGAAAATTACAAAATAAATATAAATATTTCGCTTTTTTTTTGTTTCTTTATTTGTTGAGAATATTTGTGTTTTTTTTGTGAAATTTAATTGCATAAATTATGAAATAAATGCATGAAAATAATTTTATTTTTAAACTGTTTATGGTTTTAATAATCATGTATGGAAGTTAATAGATTTACAAACATAATTATAAAAATAATTAATTACTCAGTACTGAGTATAGAGAATATTCACTTTACGATATTAAGTTAATGCAGTAAGTTTTCTTGGCCCTGTTAGGCTTTCTGTAACAGTTTTCATTTGTTTTTCAATTTGGGCGTTCTTTTTATAGAATTTTATAGCTTTGGCGAGTATAGTACTAAAGAAGGAATTCTTATTCCATAATGAAGGCATTTTTATTCCACTTCTAGAAACTTCTAGAAGCGGTCGATGTCAATCTGTATGTCCAGCAACTCATAGATCAAATATCTTGACGTAAATTGTTGTAATAGCCAATGGCATTGAATTCGTTCTGAATTTAGATTGAGGCCTGCGATAGCATACATACATACATAGGTATATAATTAGTCATTACAACCCTTCAATCAGGATTATGACCTACCTTCTCATACCACTTATGTTGTACGTGTTAATTTTTTACATGAGTGACCGAACCTACAGTTTAAAGTCAACTCTGAACGACAGATTTTTAAGAAACTTTTTCATGTCAGTTCTATTTAATCTCAGAGTTTTTGCCAGAAATCTGTTGAGAGGCAGTCACCGAAGAAATAGGAGATGTCTGACCGGGGGTTTGAACTGTGGCCTCACGTCTAATAAGTCAACATACTACCTACTAGACTACGACGACTACAATGTCCTGACATAGCATGCACAGGAATATTCCAATTTTCACACACGTCTTACTAGCATATAAATACTTTGATTTAAGGTAGAATTTAATTTATTACAATCTGCTATGCATACCTTACGAAAAACCTGATGAAATGACATCGTGCTGAAGTATTTTTGTGCATCTAAAATTTATTGGCGGAACCTGTCTGGCAATTAACCACATTTTTGAAATTCTTTTGGCAATACCAAGCTTTCAATTAGCCTAAGGTTATGGCAATTTAAAAGAACTGTATCACCATCAACCATTAAAACTTGATAATTATGCTCTCGACCATGTACATCAGGTTGCTTCATTCCTTCAGAGAGAGTCATGAGCATTTTTTATTCAATTTTTTCATTGCATGACTCTTCTGCGTGAACTGATACCCATAGGTTAGGTTTGGTTGAAGTGGTAGCTTTAATTATCAAAACTAACTTGAGCATACATAGTGTCCTGTTGTGAAGCCGCTGGTAGGCAAAGTCCGGAATTCTCCTAAACTAATTGAAGAATTTGTTTAGAGCAGGACCTGCACAATTGATACCCAAATTAAATGAATTCTAGCATGTACTACGTAATCAATAATTTGTCGGCTGAAATCCAAAACCATCGAACAGTCCTTCATTGAACTTTGGATGGCAGAAATGGATTTCAATTGTTCATTACTTATTAAACTCGCATTGAGTTAAGGACTATAGTTAAAGAAAATTAACATCAAATCTTATAACAAATTAAAGTATCTTATAGTGTAGCTAACAATATAGTCGACCTTTACCGACCTGCATTTTCTTGATTGCTTTCTGTAGAAGCACTACTCTTCACCAAAGGGACGTTTAATCTACTGCACTTTTGCATAAGTAGACGGACGATTTCTACTGCACTCCATACTCCATATGCTCAAGCATGTGAAAAGTACTGTAAACTAACGGTAAGTGAATATCATTTTCCTTTTTCGTTGTTGTTGAAAAATTTTGTGTAAATGATAAGAGTATAACGAGCAGTAATACAACTACAAATACACCACAAAATTTGGTCAAGTGTTACATACTGTATGGAAACATAAATTTCTGTACATACTTTACACACACCCGTACACACACATACACGCCTACTTAGACACCCACTCGAAAGAATTGTGGCATTAACTCTTCAGTGCCTAAAGGATTGGAAAGGAACAAGTGTCCGAAAAATATTTCATATCAATGATTACAGAGTAAAGAAATTCAACGGATGAACGGTGAATATATGAGCTGAATAGTGCACTGCATAGCAGAACAGAACAGAGTTGAGCAAATATTTTATGAAAATGAAAATAAATGAAAATAATCGTTAAATTCATGAATAATTCATGTTTATTTTGGCTGGATGCATAGCTGGATTGCTGATGTTGCCCTCCATGTTGGAGTGAATTATACCATAAATGGGGAGCAAAAATTAAATGAGCAAAAATATAAACGAATCAACGAATGAATGGACGAATACATGCATAATGAACATCGTAGGGAGACTAGTATGAAACCGTATTCAATTATCTTTAAAATGGGGGAAAATTTTACGATTATGTTTGGTTTAATGATTAATGATACGCCTTTCATGCTTAAGCCCCCGTTTTTTGAGAAAGTATTAATTTTTGTTACTCCAAGGATTCCAATATTTTATGCTTTAAATTTGAGTGAAGTCTTCTGTTTTAAGTTTCTGTCTTTAACTATACTTGACGTAAATAAAAGATCTGCATTGGCTCTTAAAGACATCAGGTTCAGAAATATATTTTGTCGGCAAAAATATTTTTGTTTACTTGTCTTGATCTCTTTCCGTGGAATGTGTTAACCGTGCTCTGAAATTTGGTTTTCTCATCACAGAATCTGCATAGAGTTCTCAGGCTATTCCTAGATAGTAATGATAAAACATTCCAATCATTTCCTGTTATGGTTTACCAGCAAATGTTTAAATTGTCGAGAGATCGTCTATAGTGAGAAGAGTTTTTGCTTTTTTATCTTCCATTTCGCTGCGCATACTCTTTCAAACTTCTTTTCCCACCTTCAGCAAAGAGTGGCCGTACTGTATCTCTCCGATGATTTTGATGATGTCTTGATTATCTGATATTGACCTGTAATTCTTACTTCCCGTCAAAGTTCAGCTGATTATTTCTTTCCGTTTAGAAACTATATAACAGCTTTCCCATAGGATCGAAACCTATGGGTCTTTGATCCATAAGTGCACCACGGAATAATTCAGCTCTTAAACCAGCATGCAGCCAATTTGCTTTATTCAGACGTGTTACTCAGACTAGTAGAAACCCATTTTCCATTCTAGTTTTGTCCAGACTGTGGACGGTAATATCTATTCTTCTGATAGCCAGTCGACTATCAGGGCATTAGGTTTTGAAGTAACAGTATACAGCTGTCGCTATCATCTTAGCGATGTAGTGGATTGGTAAGATGTTCATATCGAGTGGGTACCAGAGCACGATGCTATTCCGGGTAAACGCCAAGCGTATGAATTGGCCAGATCTGGCACAACCATCAAGTTCTCCGATGAATTCTCACTTTGGAATCTCTTTTAAAAACTAAGGGCTCATAATTGACAATACGACCATTACAGTGTCTGAATTGCATTAGCGACAAGCCGCCCAGGCTTTGAATACGGGCAAAATGACGCAGAAAATCTGTTTAAGGCTGGATGGTAGGCGTACTGGATATCTGCTTAATCTCTAAAAGAGTGCGTTCGGTGTAGTTATTGTAGTCATTACATTGCGTTAGGGTCGCGTACACGATGCAGATCGGCCGTGGACACATGGCAAATGACTGCTGCAGGAACTGTAGAGATAAAGCAGAGGAAAAAATGTTCTTCACCCACTGGGCACACGACCATCACTATTTAAGAGAAACAAAAAACATTTTAATGTCAACTTCGTGGACAATTTAAGAGAACTATTAATGGTGGCTATTGGTGACCTAAATCACTTCATTAGAGGCTCAGGGCGGTTCAGAGATTAGTTGAAATGTTCCTTATGTGGCCTAAGTGTGTCTATTCTATTGGGTAGACAGTCGCATCTACCTACCTTCGTTCAGTATGCCTGTTAGGCCACAAAACCTTTTAAAAAATCTCTTGTTCGATCTGTTGTCCATTATCCTAACCATTGGCTCTATGATCCTGAAGCTTATAAGGCAGATTCTTATCATAATTGGTTTGATTATCATGGTATACAACCTCTGCAGTATTTTTCGGTTGCAATCCCAAATTGTCTTTGCAAGTCTGCTGTACATGTTTGTCTTTTTTTGAAATCCTCCCGATATGAGCTTTCGACATCAATTTATCATCCACTACTACCATCAGATGTCGCCAATCCAGTTTTTGTAGCATCATTCATCCAAGAATTGAATGTTCTTCCATTTGGAGAGTTTTCTCCACCTTGTAGCGCCGTGCTCTTATTCGACTTAGTAGTCAATCACACTTTAACATCGTCATACACTCTCAAGTATCTTAGGTTTTCTCAAAGGACCTCGTTAAACTTTGCCATCAATCGCCTGCATGAATTTGAACTGCAGTCAATATAAGTCAAGGTTTTAGGTACTGCATTCAAATACAAGCTCAAATTAGACTTCAATTGAAAGATAATTTACGATAATTGGAAATTTTGTTTCATGTAAAATTAAAGCCTAAATTTAGATGTTAAATTATTTTCAAATTTAAAGCATACTTTTAGGCACTGCTTTGAAAAACATATCCAATTTAAATTGAAGTGAAGTACAAGACAAAAAATACTTACGATAATTCGAAATCTTTTTTCATTCTCTATTGCCAAGGATCAATAGTTGAAATGGAACAGTAAATAAAAATTATTCTCTTGAAAAAGAAAAGAAAAGAAAAAAAATAACAGAACGACATAAGAAAACAAAAACAAATAACCAGTAATTACTATTGAAAACTTGGGAAAAAAAAAATTAAGAAAAGAAAATCGTAAACGATAAAAGAAAACGAGAATGAAAGAAATTGAAATGGAAATTGGCCATAAAGTAAATAACAAACGATGAATACTTTCCTTTTGGAAATATTTCAACAGAAGAAAACAGAAAAAACAATGAAAATTCAAATCTCTGGAATTAAACACTCTATAAAAAACAACTACAATAACAATAACAACAATCAGATTAATTTCTATTATTTTCTCTCAATTTCCATAACACAGTGCCAGTGAAATAAAAAAAAACGAAAATTAAATTGTTTCCCTTGACATTTCTATCATGAGATGAAGTAGATGAAACGAAAAATAAAAACGAAAATCTTTTCTCCTGCCTTCAAAACGGTTTCACTGGAAAATTAAACGGTTTAATAGGGTAAGAGAGAGAAAAACTTTTTCATAAATGTGTACGAGCAAGTGGAAACCTGTTACATGCTGGCAAAATCTGTTAATTAAATTGAAAAACCAATTAAAACTTGCAGTTTTTTTGTTTTCACTATTTTTTGTTGAACCATTACCAACCTAACCTCCCCAACATACGGCATTTCCACGCAAAAACTATGTGATGAAAAGTTTCTTCATTTGTTCACTTACAGTGACTGCCAGCCATGGCAATGATTATATGGTTGGTGGTGACATTTTCATTGTTTTCTGTTTTATTCTTTGTTTTTTTTTGTAAAAAATTTTTATTTTTAAAAACTTTCCAGCTGATTAGTTACAGTGAAGTATTTGTCTTGTGTTACAAAAGATAAACTTTTGGTGATGTTTTCAATCAATAGATTAAATTTATAAGAGATTCAATATCTTAATTGATAACCTAACCACCTAGACGACAGACCTTTAGTCTGTCTGGTCTTAGGTCATCCGTTATACCCCCCTATGTATATTGTAGATTATATAACCTGCTATGTTTCGTTGGTATTTTGGAAGAATTAGCATTACGGGAAGGAAGAAAGTACAGCAAAACACGAGTTAAGCACTTCTGGTGGGGTCTCTTCCTTTAAGGAGGGTCCGCCGCCTTACTTAACTCCATAGCTCTAATGTTTTTCTATCGCCTAGAGACTCGTCACCTTGGAGACCTGCTGCGGATATTGGTACGGCCTGTTGAGAATTTTGCGTTACCCCATCATACATTTTCAAGTTCCAAGGAGATAATATCGACACAACAGTAAATGTCATGCTCTTCTAGCCCATCTGCGATATAATGAAAAAAGTGTTTGAAGAAATGATGGAACCTGAGAACTCTGATTGTATGTGTAGAATTATTCCCTGCCTTCCTCTATGGCTGTTATCTCTGTATTGATTTATTGGACCTGAGTTTAGTAAATGTCTCTCGAGTCTAAACAAGATATGGACACTGGATCAGTCAAATCCATTGAGTGTTCCAACAGACATTTTCAATCTTTGATAGTTGTTGGCGGCCATTTTGTTGAAGCTATCGGGTCCGCCATCTAACGTTTTTTTTTCAACTAGTGCTTATTTCGTGAATGGTAACACTTAGCTCATGTCTGATTTGACAGGTAATTAGTTTTATCCTTCCTCTGAACGAATACGGTTGTGTATACGCTTGAACAATCATCGCTGAATCATCAGCGATCGACTTACAGAAGATGCCGATTTTGGCAAAAAATCATCTTTTCAGATGAAGCTCATTTTGATCTTGTCGCATTTGGGGCATACATTGAAAAGCCGACGCACCCAAAACGAGTCACTGTTTGGTGCGGATTTTGGTCCAGAGGCATAATTGGGCCATTTTTCTTCGAAAATGAGCAAGGAGTGGCCGTTACAGTCAATGGCAAATCGTTATCGGGCCATGTTGAACGAATTTTTGTTCACAAAAATTGAAAAGTAGGATATTGGCAACATTTGGTTTTAACAGTACGGCGCTACATGCCACACAGCCGAAGCTACACTCGATGTTTTGCGCCCTGTTTTTGAAGATCGCATTATCAGCCGCAGAGCTGATGTCGTTTTTCCACCTCGGAGCTGCGATTTGACACCGTTGGACTATTATTTGTGGGGTGCCATCAAAGATAAGTGTTACGCCGACAAGCCAGAGACAATTGACACTTTAAAGGACAATATTCGTGAAGCCATTGGTGACATACAACTGCACACAATCGATAATGTGCTTAAAAATTGGACCGATCGTGTAGGCTACTGCATGGCCAGCCGAGGCAGCCATTTGAATGAAATTATTTTCCATTATTAACCGGAAGAATTGTACTTTCAAATAAAAATAGAAATTTGAGAAAATATTCAGTAGTTTTTTTTTTAAAGCATTTTCAAAAAAAAAAGTTATTTGGCGGACCCTTTACATCTGCAAATTTGTTTTCATTTATTCAGTGTATTTGCCCAAATCATAATGAACTGTAATGAACTAAAGGTAAACGACCAAAGGAAAGGACGTGCCATCGCTAAATTGGCTTAGGAACATGCTTTTTAACGAAAATCATCTTCAGTGATGAGGCCCATTTCCATATGTATAGGCACGTGATCATAGAAAATTGTCATATTTGGGACTATATTAATCCCCATAGGATCTAAGAACGTCCAGAGCATCTCGAAAAAGTCACTTTTTTATGTGGATTACGGGTTGGCGGCGTTATCGGTTCACAACGTTGACCAACGGCAGGTACTATAGTTTAATGTTTACCAAATACAATTCCCATGAAAGGTTTCTCAAAAATCTGTCATTCGGAGTCGACTTTAAACTATAGGTCTCGCCGCTTATGGATAAAATTAACACACACAACATAAGTGGTGTGAGAAGCTAGGTCGTAACCCTGACTGAAGGGTTTTAACGACCATTTATGTATGTTATATTATGTAATTTGATAGCATTGTCATGGCATATGGAGCTAACGTGAACTGGCCATCGAGACGGTGTAAGTTGTCCCCGTTAGAACGTCGCAGGTGAATGCGAATACACCATAAGTCATCGATCAAATTCAGCCTGATTTATTAGATAGAGTCAAGGAAAATTAGACATTTCGGATGTGCTCCACCCAGAGTAGACGTTTCAGACATTTGAATATTTTTTTTTGTTTGAGACCAACTCTCAGGAGATCACTCCTAATTATGCAGTGCTTTGTTTTGGAATACAGGAAAGATAGTTTATAGGGGAAAGGAAAGAGGAGTTATTGAATGCCAATTTTTTAATGACCATTGTTTATAACTTCGTCCCTTGTTTTTCGAGAATTGCTTTTTATTAATAATTCACATTTTCTTTTTTCTGTGGAAGTAATCACCAGTAATGCCAGACAAACAATCAGACAATCACAAATATCCAAAGTAATCGAAACCATGGCCTTGTCATTTGAAGTTTAGCACACTACCTACTAGGCCATCTGGGCACCCTAATAAAGGATGTCATGTTCCATATATTATGGCATCAATAGATCGTTCTAACTTTGTTTTCTAAACATTTCATGATAGAAAGCTTTTAATGAAAAACACTTTCGAAAAAAATCGTGGTTTAAGCCACTGTAACTTAGAAATTTTAAACACAATTTTCTGCCTTATTGACGTTTCTCTGATAATTTTTGTTTTTGTTGTTAAATTCCAAAATTGAATTCGTTTTTGTATTTAAAATCTTTCTGGCAACTTTTGTATGTAAAACGTCATTGGTTTTGTTTATATTTTGGCTTTGACCAAAACTTTGTTTTTCCTTCTGTTTTTCCATATCCTTTCGATCAATTTTGCGTATCTCTATGTGCATATGGATTCCAATAAGAATGTTTTTCTCCTTTACACGAAATAGAAAAAAAAACCAAAAAAGAAAAATTGCTCATGTGTTTTTAACACGTGAATTTTTTATAGATTTTCCCCCTCTCTCAACTTCTTTCTTTTTTTTTGTGTATAAAGAAAATTGTAACGAAATAAATTTCCCCTGATGTTCTTTTGTGGTTGAGACAAAAAAAAAACAAAAAAAAAAAAAAACAAAAAAACAAGAATTTTTTAAAAAAATATTTGTTAGAGTAAGAATAACAAAATTTTTATAATAATTTCAAGAGGGAAAAAAGTGCCAAAAAGTTGGTTAAACATTATGTCTGAGGCATCATCATCATTATCATTGTGTTGGTGCTGTTGTTTTCGGCTCTTCTTTCTGTCATTTTTATTCTATTATTTGGCTTGTATATGTTGGGTTTTTGGTTGTTTATCTATCGTTTGTTTTTTTTTCCCCCAATTCTGGAAAATGGCTAAAGTTCTGTTATTTTTGTCTTTTACTTTTGAATTACGTATACTGTGTAGACAAAATTTATATGAAACACACACATACACACACTCACTTTGTGATATTCATTTGGTGTTGCGATAGGTTTGAGAGTCGGTCTAATGTTTATTCAGCTGTTTTTTTCTTTATTGCCATAAGAAAACATGAGAAAAAAAAAGAAATAAATATTGCATCCATAGAATATAAAACATATGAATGAATACTGAGAACCTTAATACACCATAACAGGAATATAAGGATATAAAAGGATATATTGTTGTACGTACATACGCAAAAATTTTAGTAGACTCTAACATTCTGTGAATATGAATTTTATATTTTTTACATACGATCTCCAGTAACAGCAGCAGCACCATCATCATCATCCTCTTCATATTTGTAATCGTTATGGCACTTGTTCGAATAGACTTTAGCATGAATGTGTAGCCAGCAATTTCAGATTCAATCAGAACCATTAAAGAGTGATGTTTTTAAATCAAATTCCTAAAATTAGTAGGAAATTTATAACGTTTTAGAATATTTCTTGGATGGCTAAATTATACATTTAAGGGCCATTATTACAACTTTCCGTTAAACTTGGGTTTAGTTAAAGGTACCTTTAGCTAAAGGGAACTGTAAAGTTACCTTAAACTTATTTTCGTTATTACAACTTACAGATAAAATAAGGTTAACTTTATTCAAAAATATGGCAGTGCCGGAGCAGTGACGTTACCACTGCTCAATTAGTTTTTTTTAAACGCAGTGGCAACGACGTGCTTCGGTTTTTTTTTTTGTTGTATATGCTCATTTTGTTTATATTTGAAGTTGCCATATTGAAAATAATATATAATATGGCAAGTTCAAACATAAACTTAACTTTAAAAGTTACCGATAGGATGATCCTCCCCTTAGCTTAAAGCTCACTTCTACCAAATTGTCTACTTATAATAATGAAAAACAATTTATCTGCCCCTTAAAATCCTCCCTTTAGTTAACGGCAAGTTGTAATAATGGCCCTTAGAGTATTTCTTGGATGTCTAAATCTATACGATTAAGGGCCATTATTATAACTTGCCGCTAAACTTGGGTTTAGTTAAAGGTACCTTTAGCTAAAGGGAACTGTAAAGTTTCCTTTAACTGATTTTCGTTATTACAACTTACAGATAAAATAAAATTAAAATATGGCAGTGCCGGAGCAAAGTCGATAAAACTGCTAAATTAAACAAGTTATTTTAACGCAGTGGCAACAGCGGACTTCGTTTTTTTGTTGTATTTTGTTTAAATTTGAAGCTATCATATCGAAAATAGTTTATGATAGGGCAAGTTCAAACATAAAGTGACCTTTAAATATTAAAGGTAGGATGATCTTCCCTTTAGCTTAACGATCACTTCTTTCTTATTGGGTACTCATAATAATGAAAAACAATTTATCTGCCTGTTAAAATACTCCCTTTAGTTAACGGCAAGTTATAATAATGGCCCTTAGAGTGACTTTAAAGCTGATGGTTATGATCGTTGCCTGTTTAAAGCCTTCGTTACTGGATTTTGAGTGGAGTAGTTTAAATTCTACATGACATTGCAATTATCGCAGTGTTAATTTACACTGCCTGTGAAAGAAATGAATAAGAAAACAGACAAACTGATGATTGACACACCTGAGTAAAAACAGCCCCATAAAGATGTGTGGGTAGGTAGCCGGAAGACTGTCGAGCACCTTTGGAAACTGTCAAGCACATCCTCTGTAACTGCCCAGCCCTTAGCAAGTGGATGTTGAGGATCCTTAGCAGGGGTTCTTTGAGGGTTTGAATTCTGTGTCGAGAGCCGACATCAAGGCTCTCTACAGATTCATTAGTGGCTTGAGATGGTTGAGAAGTGCTAGGGCTTCATCAGTGTAGTCGCGTTCTTCCATTTTTTGTTTTGTTTTTGGTCTATGTAATTCCTCCGCTTCCCACTCTCTCTTTCCTTCTTCCTCTCCTTTTTCCTATCCCCTCTGTTATCCTTCCTATCCTTCCTTTTAAGGACGCTGTACAATGGGTCAATTCGACCTCCGGGTACTGTACTTGTCCCAGTCGACAAGTACACGTCCTCTAACCTAACCTAACCTAGCCGGAAGTGTTTGTCTAGCTAAAGAAGTTGGATAAATACAATTAGGCCCCTATAATATCAACTTTAATACCATAGTTTTACATTTACCCCTCGGCTCTGAACCATTTCTCTATAATTGATATTCTCTATAATTGATATTACATACCTACGTAATTGGTTATCTTCAGTCAGGATTACAACCTAGCTTCTCACACCAACTTTTGTTGTGTGTGTTCATTTGATATATGCGTGAAAGCACCTACAGTTTAAAGTCGACTACAGATTTTTTTGAGAAACTTTTAATACCATTTTTTTCACTCTCAAAGTTTCTGCCAGAAATCTGTTGAGAGGAAGTTGCCAAAGAAATATTTTTTCACTTTTTGTTTCGCTGGAGATGTCTAACCAGGGATTTGAAACGTGGCCTCAAGTCAACACACTATCTACTAGACTACGGCAACTGATACTACGTTTATAATATCAATTTCGCAGACGCTAAAGTGCCTTTTCATTCTTCTACATAGGCATGTGGCAAATAGGCGAAGAACAGTTTCTTGGTTTTTCTCATCTCTACAACTCTAGTATTCATCCTCATACGTAGCACTAGGCATGTGTCCAATATGTGAAGAATAGTTTTTTTTCCTTTTTCACATTTCTACAGCATCTGCATAATTTATTTTGGCAAGTTACCAAGGCCAAAACGTTTCGCATGAGTGGCTATAATGGTATGCCCAGTAATGAATGCAATAACCATGCTCCTTTGGAGTTTAAGTCAGCTTTCTGCTGC
The DNA here is from genome assembly GCA_927399465.1 of Sarcophaga caerulescens. Lineage (NCBI taxonomy): Eukaryota > Metazoa > Arthropoda > Insecta > Diptera > Sarcophagidae > Sarcophaga > Sarcophaga caerulescens. The sequence continues at coordinate 33,900,255 of OV656872.1, read as the reverse complement.
TTTCTCCCCATATCTGGTATAATTCATCAAGTGTAGACGGAATCCATGATTTCATTGTCAAAATATAAGAACGTAAAGGGGTTCCATGAGTAAAGGATTCATACCAGAGTTCCATTGTTGTGTCATACCTATCCAGTTCGTTTGCCGTACAGTTACCAGGAATATCGTTGTGCTCAGGAACCCATATGAGCATAACGCTTCGCTATCTTGTTGAGATGTCTGCAACAACTATATATCGGCTAGGAATTAAATCGGAAATCAGTGTTTTGACAGTTAGTCTGCCTATCAGAAATCCACCAGTTCCATTCACTGTTTTCTATGGTTAAAGTTAATAAATTCAAGTTCAAATTGCTTTAGCACATACCTTGTTAGCCAGGTTAACTCTTGATCCTGAAATTCAACATATATTATGAATTTATATGAATGCATCCATTTAACGCACTGATTTGAAAGTTTGTTTAATCTACAAAAATTGAATTATTCATTTTTGTGGGCGTATAAGTCGTTAATTCATTTATTTTATCCCATTTTGTTAGAGCGTAGATATGCGGCATGTTTGAAGGCAAACACATGTGAGTGTTTCTTGTGCATTCGGGATATGCCAGTCAATTGAGACTCCATAAACTAACACACTCAACATATATATACATATATATATGTATATGTATATACATATAGGCACTAAACGTTAACGTTAAAGGACTGCTGGCAACATACTCTTGGCATGAAAGCGTTTGGCTCCTGCTGTTACTTTTGTTTTTCCTGCTGCGTAGGTTTGTTAAAACAATTTCAGTGTAAATTTATTTTTAATCGTTTCGGATTCCAAAAGCTTTACTAAGGAGTTTATAATAATTGTAAATGTCTATGGTATGCACAAGTATTTACCACCACTACACACATAACTACATACATACATATGTACGGGCATAACAAAGATATGCAAGTGTTTTTAAGTGGGTGTGGGTGTCGCAACAAATGAATTCTTCCATTAAATATTTGTATTGTATGCGAGAGTGTGTTTGTGTTGGTGTTTTTTGTTTCTAGTCTCGGGATTTTATTCATAAAGTAATGGAATTTACCGGTGAAAGCCATAACCAAAGCAACAACAAAAAGTGTTGAAAATTGCACAATTTAGGAGGAATTAAAATATGTACGAGATAAAAACGTTTATAAAAATTTAAAATAAAATATCATGAAATAAAAATAAAATAAAAACCTTAAATAATAACCGCATTCGCATTTATAATTACAGGCTGGACTAATACTTTTTCTATGTCCTTTTGCCCAATGCCCATATTGACAAAGTGACCATCAGCACTAATGTGCTTAGTGTAGGATTAGGAGGGGAAAATATAGATATTTTGTATCATACATTGGCTATTAATGAAGATTTTTAAAAGGGAAGAGTTACTGACACTGGTTGCTGCTTCAAAGCATAAAGTCGCTGCTTTCAATAGTATTTTCCAGACGTGCTGGTAGACTATATATAGGGCCTTCATTTCTAAAAGTTTTGCCATGTAGACACAGAAACCAAGTAAATTTATTTGTTTACTTTATTATCTCTTATTGGAAAAACAAGAAAGAAGAGTCTATCATATTAGGAATGCTATTGACTTCAATTTTTCTATCAGAATCAGATCATATTACTATTGAGCACAGATGTATTTAAACTGCTTTTCGAATTACACTTCTGATGCACAGAAAGATCTTTGAATGTTGCTTTATGTCCTTTAAAGTTTTAGGGGTACTTCTGATCACACCCATCTTTTGGCAGCACTTCCTGGGTTATGATCGGACCTATCTGTTACAGTTTCCATAGCAACCGAGTTGCTATTAATCGAGCTCCTCTTCAAACATTTTTTTATTGGATTTTCGGTGAGCAGATTTGTTTTCGTGTATTCTTTACAGAAATTACATTTAAAACAACTATTTGCCAGAGTGTAATAATAGTGTTTGCAGGCCGTGGTTATTTTAATTTTCTTTTAATAAGACTTAGAAACCTACTGTAGATATTAAGTGTCAAATCCTTATCGAATAAATTACCTTCGGCTGCAGTACTACATTGTATGGAACTAACATGCGCCGTTTTGATTCCTTCGCTTAGATATAGCTCTCTGGTTATCATTCTCTCCAAAGGACTGCATTGCCATTACGGATTTGCTCTACTATTTGTAGTGTGTCGTAGATTATTTAAATTAAATTTCTAACCGCTTTCACATCTTTTACAGTGTCTACAGAAAAAATTTGAATCACAAATTTCCTTTTCATTCGATATTTACTAAATATCAGGCATTTGAACAATTACATATGTACATACGTAAATACATACTTAATTGGTCATTACAAACCTTCAGTTAGGATTACGATCTAGTTTCTCGCACCACTTACGTTGTGTGTGTTAAATTGTATACAGCTACAGTTAAAAGTTCCGAACGAAATCTGTCATTCGGAGTCGACTTTAAACTGCAAGTCCTGCCACTCAATTATAAAATTAACACACACAACATAAGTGGTGTGAAGAGTTGGGTCGTAATTCTGACTGAAACGTTGTAATGGCCAATTATGTATTGTTACAGAAATGGAAATGGTGTTCTTAAAATGCTCCAAAAACAAAACAATGGGCTTGTTTACATGATCAACGAATAAACAAAAATATTGCAACAACATCAGTATAAAACATAAGGGCATAAAGAAGTAAACAAGCAACAACAAAGTGCAGTATAAAAAAAACGGATAGACAAGTAAACAGGCAACAACAACTCTGCAAGGACGAACGTAAACAAAATACACAAATAACAATAAACAACTTGTTTACATTTATAGAGATTTCGCGAAGACATCCTCATACAAGTGAATTCATCAGACTGCTGACCCTTGTGCTATAAAAGGCATGACAGAGCAGGCAACGGCGATTCCGTAGGAATTCAGTCAGTCTTGTGTGAAGACACGTTGCTTGTGAAGAGAATAATTGTGGTTTGAAAATCTCCGTATAAAGATCTATTGAACAATGGTTATTGCGTACGCGGAAGAGTGTGAAAGAAGAATAATAATTAAAGTAAATTGTTTAAGTTAAATCGTTAAAGGTGGCACACGGAATTGTGCGAACAATAAAGAATTGATTTAAAACTAAACACATATTTATTTTTATTTTATTTGCAATCTACGAAGTCAGATTTTTAACGTTTTTAAAAGGGTAAAAATGTAACAGTATGTACGTAAATGATATGCCGTAGTCTAGTAGGTAGTGTGTTGGCTTAATAGACGAAAGGCCCGAGTTCAAATCCCAGGTCAGACATCAAAACGAAAATATGAAAATATTTCTTCGGCGACTTCCTCTCAGGAGATTTCTGGCAAAAACTCTGAGAGTAAAAATTGCCATGTAAAGTTTCTCAAAAATCTGTCGTTCGGAGTCGACTTTAAACTGTAGGTCTCGCCAATCATGTATAAAATTAACGCACACAACACGATTGGTGTGAGAAATTAGGACGTTGTACAATGGGTCAATTCGACCTCCGGGTATTGTACTTGTCACAGTTGACAGGTACACGTCGTCTAACCTAACCTAACCTAACCTATCAATTCTAGCAGTACGCATTCCCGATATTTATTAATTCTTAACAATCCTTAGACTCAAATCATATCTGCAGGGCATTAAAGAAAGTGGATATAGCAAGGACACCGATAAACATAAATTTAAACAGTAATGACGCTACTAAATGTAAGGTTCTAAACAACGGTTAGCTTAGCCACTCGAGACTACCTCTCGTGAATTCCGTTGCTAATATATGTCAATAGTCTCACATAGTTGAATAGTGTTCTTGTGATCAATTGAGTAGCCAGTATGATATGATATTCTTGTGTTCTGCGTATTAATTACAGGGAGAAGTCTGTGCCTCTTTACAGCTGGGAACCATGTCTTGTGACCAACGAAATTAAATCAAAACTGCAGAGCTGCATAAATCTTTACCTTCAAAATCTACTTAAAATATTGTCAAATATTATAACTACTGAGGAAGTATGGACAGTTTCTCATCTCAGCCAAATTTCAACGGCTAGATAGGGTACTGTTTGTGAAGCTGCTAGTATTCTCCTAGTATAAACATAAAACATTACGAAAGTTTAACATATGTAGATTTGCAAAGCAGTGAATCAATTGCTTATTTATCAATGTCAAAATGTTTGTAAATTTTAGTATCCCACCATTTCTCGTCTATTGGCACCAACCCAACTACTAACTGCGAACTACAGTCCACATTTAAATTTTAGAAAATAAAAATTTATTCACTTTACATATAAAAAGAAAAAAAAAAAATGAAAATATTTTATGATTCGATATCTTTAAACTAAAACGATTCGTTTCAGCAGTATAAAGTTTTCTAAATTTACTTAAAACTTTTTGGATTACACGCTCTACAGAAAATCTACACTTAAAGGAACTTGCAACGTTTTAATTTTCTCACTACAAAAAAAAAAAAAACAAACAAAAAGAAAGAAAGAAAAACTATTAAAGTTTACAATTTCACTTGAACGTGCAAGTGCAACACACTCACACAGATACAACACATGCACAAACGCATACACATTAAAACAATAAATCCATTTACACATCATTGCACAAGTCAGGCAGGCAGGAAGGAGAAATGTTATACGAAACCAAGCCAAAGCCAAAGGATTGTTTGCTTAAGACGAACGCAACACAGTCTACAAGATATGGCGGCAGTGATAATAATGGCAGCATGTCTCTTAACGGTATTTATAACTATTACACTGTTACACTATTAAAAGGGCATGCGAGAGAGAGAGAGAGAGCGACCGAGAGAATAAAAATGAAAGGAAAGGAAACAAACAGCGATGTGTAGTAAAGTAATTGTGCAACACATCCTTACGTTTGTTTGTGTTCACATGTAGTATTTTGTAGTGTTGATTTTAATACTTCAAGTTCTTTGCTGTGCTGTTCTGTGCTGCGTGCTGCAGGCGTAGAACATCTTTCACTTTTTATTTCAAGTAATTTGCACAAGATTGTGTTCATTTACGCGAATGGCAAATTCAATATGGTGGAGGGGAAAGGTAAAGTAAGATGTAAGGATTGTTTTCAATTTTGCTTTCCTGTTCTCAATTTTTTTTTTGTACTTTTTTTGCCATTACAGGCAGAAGTAATCAGAATGAAATCAATAGTCTCTGCAGCTTGGCACAATTAATGGCAGAAGATTTGCTGTGCAGTAGGGTAAGGATATTATGCACTGTAAGCCGCAGTAAAACAGAAAGGAGTCTACGAAAAGGATACAATATAAGCGGGTGGTAACAATTGATTAAAGGTTGAAATATTTTACTTTAAGGTCATTGCATCGACTTCTTGTATTGAGCAGTTTTTTTTTTTTAAAGAGCAGTAAATACGTGGATACACTTTCTAGGAATCTGTGTAGCTTTTTGAAAAGACTTGATAACGTTTTTTATTTTTCTTTTGGATTTCCTTTATAAGAAAAAGAATTGCAACAGGAGGTTTATTAAGGAATAATAACAATGATGTCATGTGTATTTCTTACTTTGGTTACTGAACCCTTATAATTAGACACGGTTTTTTTTGTCTCTTCTTAGAAAAACTTCTTACCACTTTATCTTCTTGTCACAAAACTTTTTGTAATACTTCTTAATATATTTAATTGGTCATTACAACTCTTTGGTCAAGATTGCAATCTAGCTTCTTACACACACCACCCATGTTGTGTGTGTTAATTTTATTAATTTCATGGTAATTTTACTTACTAGCAGAAGTTCTGCCGGAAAACTGCTGTCTAACTGATTCATGGCTTTCATATTACGCATATACAAGGCGGTCTTTTGACACGCTTCTGGCATTGGCGTATTCAAATCAATCAAATCCATCAATCATACATACATTACAACCATTCATCAGGATTACAACCTAGCTTTTTCATTCCCCTTATATTGTGTGCGTTCATTTTCTGCATGAGTAGCGAGACCTTTAGTTTAAAGTCGACTCCGAACACAGATTTTTGAGAAACTTTTCATGGCAATTTTGTTTACTGTCAGAGTTTTCGGCATATGAATGCTAACACTAAATTACAGAAAGAAATATATTTCTTAAATTTCATTTTGAACGGGATGATTGAGCTTGATGATGCCTAATTATACTACACACTATCTATTAGGCTATATATTATATTCTTATATGTATTTTTAATTATTTTTCCATAAATATTACAAAATATATACATTAAATTAAAGGTATTCAAATAGTTTAACTAATATAATAAAAATTAATGACTAGTTCTGCCAAATTCTTAAAAAAATATAAAATAAAGGCCTGGAAAAAATAATAGGGGCACTTAAATATTTCAATATATTCTTATATTTTTAATTATTTTTCCATAAATATTACTGTTCAAACGAGGTTTGAACACACAATACCCTTTAAGCGATTCCAATAAGAACAACCTAATTTCCAGCAAGCTAAAAGAATGTCTCCACTCCTTTTGCACATAATTTGGAATGTCTCCAAATGTGCCGTTAACACGGCTGTTTAAGCAAAGCAGAGGATTAATAAAAACAAAGATCATATTAAACTTTACTTCACTTCTTACTTTCAAGAACTTCACCTCTTACATTCGAATATTCAACGAGTCAATTACAAGTGTCACAAAGTGCTCTAAATAAATAAACATAAAAGCAATACTAAGAGTAAAACCTAAAATACATAATAACTTAATTAATAAATAAATCTATTTCTCTATCCTTAAAATTATATTTCAAATAAAATAAAATTTATACTTACCTTAAGTGTTGTTTAAAATTAACATTTACCTCAATTGTTACTAGTGAAATAAATCTTAAAATTTATAATTGCCTAAAATTATATTTATCTAAAATTATACTTACTTAAAATTATACTTACCTGAAATCATACTTACCTAAATTGTGTACCTTAAATGAAATCTTGAATGAAATTATACTTACCGAAAATTGTGCCCACATTGAACTATTGATGGAAATTGCATTAATATATTATAAACTCACAATTGAAAAAAAAAACCAGAAAAGGATTTATTTCATAACTGGAAAAAAAGTTAAGAGTCTCATTTCCCTCTCAATTCTCTTAAGAAATAGAAATACATAATTCTAATTCTTTCTCCTTTCCTCTCTTTCATATAAATCAACCCAATGATTATAATTACTTGTAAGTAATTATAATCCACATCTCTGATAGATCTCTTCTCTTAAAAGAGATTTAAAGGAGATTTATAAAAATATTAATCATCCCCCAATTTGTTTCAATTACAAAGTATATACATTAAATCAAAGGTATTCAAATAGTTTAACTAATAAAATAAAAATATTTGACTAGCTCTGCCAAATTCTTAAAAAAATGTAAAATAAAGGCCTGGAAAAATAATAGGGACACTTAAATTTTTCAATATATTCTTATATTTTTAATTATTTTTCCATAAATATTACAAAATATATACACTAAATTAAAGGTATTCAAATCGTTTAACTAATAAAATAAAAATATTTGACTAGCTCTGCCAAATTTAAAAAAAAAAGTAAAATAAAGGCCTAGAAAAATAATAGGGACACTTAAATTTTTCAATATATTCTTATATTTTTAATTATTTTTCCATAAATATTACAAAATATATACACTAAATTAAAGGTATTCAAATAGTTTAACTAATAAAAAAAAAAAATATTTCACTAGCTCTGCCAAATTTTTAAAAAAATTTTAAAATAAAGGCCTGGAAAAATAATAGGGACACTTAAATTTTTCAATATATTCTTATATTTTTAATTATTTTTCCATAAATATTACAAAATATATACACTAAATTAAAGGTATCCAAATAGTTTAACTAACAAAATAAAAATATTCCAATAGCTTTGCCAAATTCTTAAAAAAATGTAAAATAAAGGCCTGGAAAAATAATAGGGACACTTAAATTTTTCAATATATTCTTATATTTTTAATTATTTTTCCATAAATATTACAAAATATATACACTAAATTAAAGGTATTCAAATAGTTTAACTAATAAAAAAAAAAATATTTCACTAGCTCTGCCAAATTTTTAAAAAAATTTTAAAATAAAGGCCTGGAAAAATAATAGGGACACTTAAATTTTTCAATATATTCTTATATTTTTAATTATTTTTCTATAAATATTACAAAATATATACACTAAATTAAAGGTATTCAAATAGTTTAACTAATAAAATAAAAATATTTGACTAGCTCTGCCAAATTTAAAAAAAAAAAGTAAAATAAAGGCCTAGAAAAATAATAGGGACACTTAAATTTTTCAATATATTCTTATATTTTTAATTATTTTTCCATAAATATTACAAAATATATACACTAAATTAAAGGTATTCAAATAGTTTAACTAATAAAATAAAAATATTTGACTAGCTCTGCCAAATTCTTCAAAAAAGAAGTAAAATAAAGGCCTGGAAAAATAATAGGGACACTTAAATTTTTCAATATATTCTTATATTTTTAATTATTTTTCCATAAATATTACAAAATATATACACTAAATTAAAGGTATTCAAATAGTTTAACTAATAAAATAAAAATATTTCAATAGCTTTGCCAAATTCTTAAAAAAAAAATGTAAAATAAAGGCCTGGAAAAATAATAGGGACACTTAAATATTTCAATATATTCTTATATTTTTAATTATTTTTCCATAAATATTACAAAATATATACACTAAATTAAAGGTATTCATATAGTTTAACTAATAAAATAAAAATATTTGACTAGCTCTGCCAAATTCTTAAAAAAAAATGTAAAATAAAGGCCTGGAAAAATAATAGGGATACTTAAATTTTTCAATATATTCTTATATTTTTAATTATTTTTCCATAAATATTACAAAATATATACACTAAATTAAAGGTATTCAAATAGTTTAACTAATAAAATAAAAATATTTCAATAGCTTTGCCAAATTCTTAAAAAAAATGTAAAATAAAGGCCTGGAAAAATAATAGGGACACTTAAATATTTCAATATATTCTTATATTTTTAATTATTTTTCCATAAATATTACAAAAATATATACACTAAATTAAAGGTATTCAAATCGTTTAACTAATAAAATAAAAATATTTTACTAGCTCTGCCAAATTCTTAAAAAAAAAGTAAAATAAAGGCCTGGAAAAATAATAGGGACACTTAAATTTTTCAATATATTCTTATATTTTTAATTATTTTTCCATAAATATTACAAAAATATATACACTAAATTAAAGGTATTCAAATCGTTTAACTAATAAAATAAAAATATTTTACTAGCTCTGCCAAATTCTTAAAAAAAAATGTAAAATAAAGGCCTGGAAAAATAATAGGGATACTTAAATTTTTCAATATATTCTTATATTTTTAATTATTTTTCCATAAATATTACAAAATATATACACTAAATTAAAGGTATTCAAATAGTTTAACTAATAAAATAAAAATATTTCAATAGCTTTGCCAAATTCTTAAAAAAAATGTAAAATAAAGGCCTGGAAAAATAATAGGGACACTTAAATATTTCAATATATTCTTATATTTTTGAATATTTTTCCATAAATATTACAAAATATATACACTAAATTAAAGGTATTCAAATCGTTTAACTAATAAAATAAAAATATTTGACTAGCTCTGCCAAATTCTTCAAAAAAAGTAAAATAAAGGCCTGGAAAATTAATAGGGACACTTAAATTTTTCAATATATTCTTATATTTTTAATAATTTTTCCATAAATATTACAAAATATATACACTAAATTAAAGGTATTCAAATCGTTTAACTAATAAAATAAAAATATTTGACTAGCTCTGCCAAATTCTTAAAAAAAATGTAAAATAAAGGCCTGGAAAAATAATAGGGACACTTAAATTTTTCAATATATTCTTATATTTTTAATTATTTTTCCATAAATATTACAAAATATATACACTAAATTAAAGGTATTCAAATAGTTTAACTAATAAAATAAAAATATTTCAATAGCTTTGCCAAATTCTTAAAAAAAATGTAAAATAAAGGCCTGGAAAAATAATAGGGACACTTAAATTTTTCAATATATTCTTATATTTTTAATTATTTTTCCATAAATATTACAAAATATATACACTAAATTAAAGGTATTCAAATAGTTTAACTAATAAAATAAAAATATTTCAATAGCTTTGCCAAGTTCTTAAAAAAAATGTAAAATAAAGGCCTGGAAAAATAATAGGGATACTTAAATTTTTCAATATATTCTTATATTTTTAATTATTTTTCCATAAATATTACAAAATATATACACTAAATTAAAGGTATTCAAATAGTTTAACTAATAAAATAAAAATATTTCAATAGCTTTGCCAAATTCTTAAAAAAAATGTAAAATAAAGGCCTGGAAAAATAATAGGGACACTTAAATATTTCAATATATTCTTATATTTTTGAATATTTTTCCATAAATATTACAAAATATATACACTAAATTAAAGGTATTCAAATCGTTTAACTAATAAAATAAAAATATTTGACTAGCTCTGCCAAATTCTTCAAAAAAAAGTAAAATAAAGGCCTGGAAAAATAATAGGGACACTTAAATTTTTCAATATATTCTTATATTTTTAATAATTTTTCCATAAATATTACAAAATATATACACTAAATTAAAGGTATTCAAATCGTTTAACTAATAAAATAAAAATATTTGACTAGCTCTGCCAAATTCTTAAAAAAAATGTAAAATAAAGGCCTGGAAAAATAATAGGGACACTTAAATTTTTCAATATATTCTTATATTTTTGAATATTTTTCCATAAATATTACAAAAATATATACACTAAATTAAAGGTATTCAAATCGTTTAACTAATAAAATAAAAATATTTGACTAGCTCTGCCAAATTCTTCAAAAAAAGTAAAATAAAGGCCTGGAAAAATAATAGGGACACTTAAATTTTTCAATATATTCTTATATTTTTAATTATTTTTCGATAAATATTACAAAATATATACACTAAATTAAAGGTATTCAAATAGTTTAACTAATAAAATAAAAATATTTGACTAGCTCTGCCAAATTCTTAAAAAAAAAGTAAAATAAAGGCCTGGAAAAATAATAGGGACACTTAAATTTTTCAATATATTCTTATATTTTTAATTATTTTTCCATAAATATTACAAAAATATATACACTAAATTAAAGGTATTCAAATCGTTTAACTAATAAAATAAAAATATTTGACTAGCTCTGCCAAATTCTTAAAAAAAAAATGTAAAATAAAGGCCTGGAAAAGTAATAGGGACACTTAAATTTTTCAATATATTCTTATATTTTTAATTATTTTTCCATAAATATTACAAAATATATACACTAAATTAAAGGTATTCAAATAGTTTAACTAATAAAATAAAAATATTTCAATAGCTTTGCCAAATTCTTAAAAAAAATGTAAAATAAAGGCCTGGAAAAATAATAGGGACACTTAAATTTTTCAATATATTCTTATATTTTTAATTATTTTTCCATAAATATTACAAAAATATATACACTAAATTAAAGGTATTCAAATAGTTTAACAAATAAAATTAAAATATTTGACTAGCTCTACCAAATTCTTAAAAAAAATGTAAAATAGAGGCCTGGAAAAATAATAGGGACACTTAAATTTTTCAATATATTCTTATATTTTTAATTATTTTTCCATAAATATTACAAAAATATATACACTAAATTAAAGGTATTCAAATCGTTTAACTAATAAAATAAAAATATTTGACTAGCTCTGCCAAATTCTTAAAAAAAAAATGTAAAATAAAGGCCTGGAAAAGTAATAGGGACACTTAAATTTTTCAATATATTCTTATATTTTTAATTATTTTTCCATAAATATTACAAAATATATACACTAAATTAAAGGTATTCAAATAGTTTAACTAATAAAGTAAAAATATTTGACTAGCTCTGCCAAATTCTTCAAAAAAAAGTAAAATAAAGGCCTGGAAAAATAATAGGGACACTTAAATTTTTCAATATATTCTTATATTTTTAATTATTTTTCCATAAATATTACAAAAATATATACACTAAATTAAAGGTATTCAAATAGTTTAACAAATAAAATTAAAATATTTGACTAGCTCTACCAAATTCTTAAAAAAAATGTAAAATAGAGGCCTGGAAAAATAATAGGGACACTTAAATTTTTCAATATATTCTTATATTTTTAATAATTTTTCCATAAATATTACAAAATATATACACTAAATTAAAGGTATTCAAATAGTTTAACTAATAAAATAAAAATATTTGACTAGCTCTACCAAATTCTTAAAAAAAAAGTAAAATAAAGGCCTGGAAAAATAATAGGGACACTTAAATTTTTCAATATATTCTTATATTTTTAATTATTTTTCCATAAATATTACAAAATATATACACTAAATTAAAGGTATTCAAATAGTTTAACTAATAAAATAAAAATATTTCAATAGCTTTGCCAAATTCTTAAAAAAAATGTATAATAAAGGCCTGGAAAAATAATAGGGACACTTAAATTTTTCAATATATTCTTATATTTTTAATTATTTTTCGATAAATATTACAAAATATATACACTAAATTAAAGGCATTCAAATAGTTTAACTAATAAAATAAAAATATTTGACTAGCTCTGCCAAATTCTTAAAAAAAAGTAAAATAAAGGCCTGGAAAAATAATAGGGACACTTAAATTTTTCAATATATTCTTATATTTTTAATTATTTTTCCATAAATATTACAAAAATTTATACACTAAATTAAAGGTATTCAAATCGTTTAACTAATAAAATAAAAATATTTGACTAGCTCTGCCAAATTCTTAAAAAAAAAATGTAAAATAAAGGCCTGGAAAAATAATAGGGACACTTAAATTTTTCAATATATTCTTATATTTTTAATTATTTTTCCATAAATATTACAAAAATTTATACACTAAATTAAAGGTATTCAAATCGTTTAACTAATAAAATAAAAATATTTGACTAGCTCTGCCAAATTCTTAAAAAAAAATGTAAAATAAAGGCCTGGAAAAATAATAGGGACACTTAAATTTTTCAATATATTTTTTTATATTTTTAATTATTTTTCCATAAATATTACAAAATATATACACTAAATTAAAGGTATTCAAATAGTTTAACTAATAAAATAAAAATATTTCAATAGCTTTGCCAAATTCTTAAAAAAAATGTAAAATAAAGGCCTGGAAAAATAATAGGGACACTTAAATATTTCAATATATTCTTATATTTTTGAATATTTTTCCATAAATATTACATAATATATACACTAAATTAAAGGTATTCAAATCGTTTAACTAATAAAATAAAAATATTTGACTAGCTCTGCCAAATTCTTCAAAAAATGTAAAATAAAGGCCTGGAAAAATAATAGGGACACTTAAATTTTTCAATATATTCTTATATTTTTAATTATTTTTCCATAAATATTACAAAATATATACACTAAATTAAAGGTATTCAAATAGTTTAACTAATAAAAAAAAATATTTCACTAGCTCTGCCAAATTTTTTAAAAAAAAGTAAAATAAAGGCCTGGAAAAATAATAGGGACACTTAAATTTTTCAATATATTTTTATATTTTTGATTATTTTTCCATAAATATTACAAAATATATACACTAAATTAAAGGTATTCAAATAGTTTAACTAATAAAATAAAAATATTTGACTAGCTTTGCCAAATTCTTAAAAAAAATGTAAAATAAAGGCCTGGAAAAATAATAGGGACACTTATATATTTCAATATATTCTTATATTTTTGATTATTTTTCCATAAATATTACAAAATATATACACTAAATTAAAGGTATTCAAATAGTTTAACTTATAAAATAAAAATATTTGACTAGCTCTGCCAAATTCTTCAAAAAAAGTAAAATAAAGGCCTGGAAAAATAATAGGGACACTTAAATTTTTCAATATATTCTTATATTTTTAATTATTTTTCCATAAATATTACAAAAATATATACACTAAATTAAAGGTATTCAAATCGTTTAACTAATAAAATAAAAATATTTGACTAGCTCTGCCAAATTCTTAAAAAAAAAATGTAAAATAAAGGCCTGGAAAAGTAATAGGGACACTTAAATTTTTCAATATATTCTTATATTTTTAATTATTTTTCCATAAATATTACAAAATATATACACTAAATTAAAGGTATTCAAATCGTTTAACTAATAAAATAAAAATATTTCAATAGCTTTGCCAAATTCTTAAAAAAAATGTAAAATAAAGGCCTGGAAAAATAATAGGGACACTTAAATATTTCAATATATTCTTATATTTTTGAATATTTTTCCATAAATATTACAAAATATATACACTAAATTAAAGGTATTCAAATCGTTTAACTAATAAAATAAAAATATTTGACTAGCTCTGCCAAATTCTTCAAAAAAAGTAAAATAAAGGCCTGGAAAAATAATAGGGACACTTAAATTTTTCAATATATTCTTATATTTTTAATTATTTTTCCATAAATATTACAAAATATATATACTAAATTAAAGGTATTCAAATAGTTTAACTAATAAAAAAAAATATTTGACTAGCTCTGCCAAATTCTTCAAAAAAAGTAAAATAAAGGCCTGGAAAAATAATAGGGACACTTAAATTTTTCAATATATTCTTATATTTTTAATTATTTTTCCATAAATATTACAAAATATATACACTAAATTAAAGGTATTCAAATAGTTTAACTAATAAAATAAAAATATTTCAATAGCTTTGCCAAATTCTTAAAAAAAATGTAAAATAAAGGCCTGGAAAAATAATAGGGACACTTAAATATTTCAATATATTCTTATATTTTTGAATATTTTTCCATAAATATTACATAATATATACACTAAATTAAAGGTATTCAAATCGTTTAACTAATAAAATAAAAATATTTGACTAGCTCTGCCAAATTCTTCAAAAAAAGTAAAATAAAGGCCTGGAAAAATAATAGGGACACTTAAATTTTTCAATATATTCTTATATTTTTAATTATTTTTCCATAAATATTACAAAATATATATACTAAATTAAAGGTATTCAAATAGTTTAACTAATAAAAAAAAATATTTGACTAGCTCTGCCAAATTCTTCAAAAAAAGTAAAATAAAGGCCTGGAAAAATAATAGGGACACTTAAATTTTTCAATATATTCTTATATTTTTAATAATTTTTCCATAAATATTACAAAATATATACACTAAATTAAAGGTATTCAAATCGTTTAACTAATAAAATAAAAATATTTCAATAGCTTTGCCAAATTCTTAAAAAAAATGTAAAATAAAGGCCTGGAAAAATAATAGGGACACTTAAATATTTCAATATATTCTTATATTTTTGAATATTTTTCCATAAATATTACATAATATATACACTAAATTAAAGGTATTCAAATCGTTTAACTAATAAAATAAAAATATTTGACTAGCTCTGCCAAATTCTTCAAAAAAAGTAAAATAAAGGCCTGGAAAAATAATAGGGACACTTAAATTTTTCAATATATTCTTATATTTTTAATTATTTTTCCATAAATATTACAAAATATATATACTAAATTAAAGGTATTCAAATAGTTTAACTAATAAAAAAAAATATTTGACTAGCTCTGCCAAATTCTTCAAAAAAAGTAAAATAAAGGCCTGGAAAAATAATAGGGACACTTAAATTTTTCAATATATTCTTATATTTTTAATTATTTTTCCATAAATATTACAAAATATATACACTAAATTAAAGGTATTCAAATAGTTTAACTAATAAAATAAAAATATTTCAATAGCTTTGCCAAATTCTTAAAAAAAATGTAAAATAAAGGCCTGGAAAAATAATAGGGACACTTAAATATTTCAATATATTCTTATATTTTTGAATATTTTTCCATAAATATTACATAATATATACACTAAATTAAAGGTATTCAAATCGTTTAACTAATAAAATAAAAATATTTGACTAGCTCTGCCAAATTCTTCAAAAAAAGTAAAATAAAGGCCTGGAAAAATAATAGGGACACTTAAATTTTTCAATATATTCTTATATTTTTAATTATTTTTCCATAAATATTACAAAATATATATACTAAATTAAAGGTATTCAAATAGTTTAACTAATAAAAAAAAATATTTGACTAGCTCTGCCAAATTCTTCAAAAAAAGTAAAATAAAGGCCTGGAAAAATAATAGGGACACTTAAATTTTTCAATATATTCTTATATTTTTAATAATTTTTCCATAAATATTACAAAATATATACACTAAATTAAAGGTATTCAAATCGTTTAACTAATAAAATAAAAATATTTGACTAGCTCTGCCAAATTCTTAAAAAAAATGTAAAATAAAGGCCTGGAAAAATAATAGGGACACTTAAATTTTTCAATATATTCTTATATTTTTAATAACTTTTCCATAAATATTACAAAATATATACACTAAATTAAAGGTATTCAAATAGTTTAACTAATAAAATAAAAATATTTCAATAGCTTTGCCAAATTCTTAAAAAAAATGTAAAATAAAGGCCTGGAAAAATAATAGGGACACTTAAATATTTCAATATATTGTTATATTTTTGATTATTTTTCCATAAATATTACAAAATATATACACTAAATTAAAGGTATTCAAATAGTTTAACTAATAAAATAAAAATATTTCAATAGCTTTGCCAAATTCTTAAAAAAAATGTAAAATAAAGGCCTGGAAAAATAATAGGGACACTTAAATATTTCAATATATTCTTATATTTTTGAATATTTTTCCATAAATATTACAAAATATATACACTAAATTAAAGGTATTCAAATCGTTTAACTAATAAAATAAAAATATTTGACTAGCTCTGCCAAATTCTTCAAAAAAAAAGTAAAATAAAGGCCTGGAAAAATAATAGGGACACTTAAATTTTTCAATATATTCTTATATTTTTAATAATTTTTCCATAAATATTACAAAATATATACACTAAATTAAAGGTATTCAAATCGTTTAACTAATAAAATAAAAATATTTGACTAGCTCTGCCAAATTCTTAAAAAAAATGTAAAATAAAGGCCTGGAAAAATAATAGGGACACTTAAATTTTTCAATATATTTTTATATTTTTAATTATTTTTCCATAAATATTACAAAATATATACACTAAATTAAAGGTATTCAAATAGTTTAACTAATAAAATAAAAATATTTCAATAGCTTTGCCAAATTCTTAAAAAAATGTAAAATAAAGGCCTGGAAAAATAATAGGGACACTTAAATATTTCAATATATTCTTATATTTTTGAATATTTTTCCATAAATATTACAAAAATATATACACTAAATTAAAGGTATTCAAATCGTTTAACTAATAAAATAAAAATATTTGACTAGCTCTGCCAAATTCTTCAAAAAAAGTAAAATAAAGGCCTGGAAAAATAATAGGGACACTTAAATTTTTCAATATATTCTTATATTTTTAATTATTTTTCCATAAATATTACAAAATATATACACTAAATTAAAGGTATTCAAATAGTTTAACTAATAAAATAAAAATATTTCAATAGCTTTGCCAAATTCTTAAAAAAAATGTATAATAAAGGCCTGGAAAAATAATAGGTACACTTAAATTTTTCAATATATTCTTATATTTTTAATTATTTTTCGATAAATATTACAAAATATATACACTAAATTAAAGGTATTCAAATAGTTTAACTAATAAAATAAAAATATTTGACTAGCTCTGCCAAATTCTTAAAAAAAAAATGTAAAATAAAGGCCTGGAAAAGTAATAGGGACACTTAATTTTTTCAATATATTCTTATATTTTTAATTATTTTTCGATAAATATTACAAAAATATATACACTAAATTAAAGGTATTCAAATCGTTTAACTAATAAAATAAAAATATTTGACTAGCTCTGCCAAATTCTTAAAAAAAAAATGTAAAATAAAGGCCTGGAAAAATAATAGGGACACTTAATTTTTTCAATATATTCTTATATTTTTAATTATTTTTCCATAAATATTACAAAATATATATACTAAATTAAAGGTATTCAAATAGTTTAACTAATAAAAAAAAATATTTCACTAGCTCTGCCAAATTTTTTAAAAAAAAGTAAAATAAAGGCCTGGAAAAATAATAGGGACACTTAAATTTTTCAATATATTCTTATATTTTTGATTATTTTTCCATAAATATTACAAAATATATACACTAAATTAAAGGTATTCAAATAGTTTAACTAATAAAATAAAAATATTTGACTAGCTCTGCCAAATTCTTAAAAAAAATGTAAAATAAAGGCCTGGAAAAATAATAGGGACACTTATATATTTCAATATATTCTTATATTTTTGATTATTTTTCCATAAATATTACAAAATATATACATTAAATTAAAGGTATTCAAATAGTTTAACTAATAAAGTAAAAATATTTGACTAGCTCTGCCAAATTCTTCAAAAAAAAGTAAAATAAAGGCCTGGAAAAATAATAGGGACACTTAAATTTTTCAATATATTCTTATATTTTTAATTATTGTTCCATAAATATTACAAAATATATACACTAAATTAAAGGTATTCAAATAGTTTAACTAATAAAATAAAAATATTAGACTAGCTCTGCCAAATTCTTAAAAAAACTGTAAAATAAAGGCCTGGAAAAATAATAGGGACACTTAAATATTTCAATATATTCCTATATTTTTGATTATTTTTCCATAAATATTACAAAATATATACACTAAATTAAAGGTATTCAAATAGTTTAACTAATAAAGTAAAAATATTTGACTAGCTCTGCCAAATTCTTCAAAAAAAAGTAAAATAAAGGCCTGGAAAAATAATAGGGACACTTAAATTTTTCAATATATTCTTATATTTTTAATTATTTTTCCATAAATATTACAAAATATATACACTAAATTAAAGGTATTCAAATAGTTTAACTAATAAAATAAAAATATTTGACTAGCTCTGCCAAATTCTTAAAAAAATGTAAAATAAAGGCATGGAAAAATAATAGGGACACTTAAATATTTCAATATATTCTTATATTTTTGATTATTTTTCCATAAATATTACAAAATATATACATTAAATTAAAGGTATTCAAATAGTTTAACTAATAAAGTAAAAATATTTGACTAGCTCTGCCAAATTCTTCAAAAAAAAGTAAAATAAAGGCCTGGAAAAATAATAGGGGACACTTAAATTTTTCAATATATTCTTATATTTTTAATTATTGTTCCATAAATATTACAAAATATTTACACTAAATTAAAGGTATTCAAATAGCTTAACTAATAAAATAAAAATATTTGACTAGCTCTGCCAAATTCTTAAAAAAAATGTAAAATAAAGGCCTGGAAAAATAATAGGGACACTTAAATATTTCAATATATTCTTATATTTTTGATTATTTTTCCATAAATATTACAAAATATATACACTAAATTAAAGGTATTCAAATAGTATAACTAATAAAGTAAAAATATTTGACTAGCTCTGCCAAATTCTTCAAAAAAAAGTAAAATAAAGGCCTGGAATAATAATAGGGACACTTAAATTTTTCAATATATTCTTATATTTTTAATTATTTTTCCATAAATATTACAAAATATATACACTAAATTAAAGGTATTCAAATAGTTTAACTAATAAAAAAAAATATTTCACTAGCTCTGCCAAATTCTTAAAAAAACTGTAAAATAAAGGCCTGGAAAAATAATAGGGACACTTAAATTTTTCAATATATTCTTATATTTTTAATTATTTTTCCATAAATATTACAAAATATATACACTAAATTAAAGGTATTCAAATAGTTTAACAAATAAAAGTAAAATATTTGACTAGCTCTACCAAATTCTTAAAAAAAAAGTAAAATAAAGGCCTGGAAAAATAATAGGGACACTTAAATTTTTTAATATATTCTTATATTTTTAATTATTTTTCCATAAATATTACAAAATATATACACTAAATTAAAGGTATTCAAATAGTTTAACTAACAAAATAAAAATATTTCAATAGCTTTGCCAAATTCTTAAAAAAATTTAAAATAAAGGCCTGGAAAAATAATAGGGATACTTAAATTTTTCAATATATTCTTATATTTTTAATTATTTTTCCATAAGTATTACAAAATATATACACTAAATTAAAGGTATTCAAATAGTTTAACTAATAAAATAAAAATATTTGACTAGCTCTACCAAATTCTTAAAAAAAAAGTAAAATAAAAGCCTGGAAAAATAATAGGGACACTTAAATTTTTCAATATATTCTTATATTTTTAATTATTTTTCCATAAATATTACAAAATATATACACTAAATTAAAGGTATCCAAATAGTTTAACTAACAAAATAAAAATATTTCAATAGCTTTGCCAAATTCTTAAAAAAATGTAAAATAAAGGCCTGGAAAAATAATAGGGACACTTAAATATTTCAATATATTCTTATATTTTTGATTATTTTTCCATAAATATTACAAAATATATACGCTAAATTAAAGGTATTCAAATAGTTTAACTAATAAAATAAAAATATTTGACTAGCTCTGCCAAATTCTTAAAAAAAATGTAAAATAAAGGCCTGGAAAAATAATAGGGACACTTAAATTTTTCAATATATTCTTATATTTTTGATTATTTTTCCATAAATATTACAAAATATATACACTAAATTAAAGGTATTCAAATCGTTTAACTAATAAAATAAAAATATTTCAATAGATTTGCCAAATTCTTAAAAAAAATGTATAATAAAGGCCTGGAAAAATAATAGGGACACTTAAATTTTTCAATATATTCTTATATTTTTGATTATTTTTCCATAAATATTACAAAAATATATACACTAAATTAAAGGTATTCAAATCGTTTAACTAATAAAATAAAAATATTTGACTAGCTCTGCCAAATTCTTCAAAAAAGTAAAATAAAGGCCTGGAAAAATAATAGGGACACTTAAATTTTTCAAAATATTCTTATATTTTTAATAATTTTTCCATAAATATTACAAAATATATACACTAAATTAAAGGTATTCAAATCGTTTAACTAATAAAATAAAAATATTTGACTAGCTCTGCCAAATTCTTAAAAAAAATGTAAAATAAAGGCCTGGAAAAATAATAGGGACACTTAAATATTTCAATATATTCTTATATTTTTGATTATTTTTCCATAAATATTACAAAATATATACACTAAATTAAAGGTATTCAAATAGTTTAACTAATAAAATAAAAATATTTCAATAGCTTTGCCAAATTCTTAAAAAAAAAATGTAAAATAAAGGCGTGGAAAAATAATAGGGACACTTAAATATTTCAATATATTCTTATATTTTTAATTATTTTTCCATAAATATTACAAAATATATACAATAAATTAAAGGTATTCAAATAGTTTAACTAATAAAAAAAATATTTCACTAGCTCTGCCAAATTCTTAACAAAAATGTAAAATTAAGGCCTGGAAAAATAATAGGGACACTTAAATATTTCAATATATTCTTATATTTTTAATTATTTTTCCATAAATATTACAAAATATATACAACAAATTAAAGGTATTCAAATAGTTTAACTAATAAAATAAAAATATTTGACTAGCTCTGCCAAATTCTTAAAAAAAATGTAAAATAAAGGCCTGGAAAAATAATAGGGGACACTTAAATATTTCAATATATTCTTATATTTTTGATTATTTTTCCATAAATATTACAAAATATATACACTAAATTAAAGGTATTCAAATAGTTTAACTAATAAAATAAAAATATTTTAATAGCTTTGCCAAATTCTTAAAAAAAAATGTAAAATAAAGGCCTGGAAAAGTAATAGGGACACTTAAATTTTTCAATATATTCTTTATATTTTTAATTATTTTTCCATAAATATTACAAAATATATACACTAAATTAAAGGTATTCAAATAGTTTAACTAATAAAATAAAAATATTTTAATAGCTTTGCCAAATTCTTCAAAAAAAAGTAAAATAAAGGCCTGGAAAAATAATAGGGACACTTAAATATTTCAATATATTCTTATATTTTTAATTATTTTTCCATAAATATTACAAAATATATACACTAAATTAAAGGTATTCAAATAGTTTAACTAATAAAATAAAAATATTTCAATAGCTTTGCCAAATTCTTAAAAAAAATGTAAAATAAAGGCCTGGAAAAATAATAGGGACACTTAAATTTTTCAATATATTCTTATATTTTTAATTATTTTTCGATAAATGTTACAAAATATATACACTAAATTAAAGGTATTCAAATAGTTTAACTAATAAAATAAAAATATTTGACTAGCTCTGCCAAATTCTTAAAAAAAATGTAAAATAAAGGCCTGGAAAAATAATAGGGACACTTAAATATTTCAATATATTCTTATATTTTTAATTATTTTTCCATAAATATTACAAAATATATACACTAAATTAAAGGTATTCAAATAGTTTAACTAATAAAATAAAAATATTTCAATAGCTTTGCCAAATTCTTAAAAAAAAAATGTAAAATAAAGGCGTGGAAAAATAATAGGGACACTTAAATATTTCAATATATTCTTATATTTTTAATTATTTTTCCATAAATATTACAAAATATATACAATAAATTAAAGGTATTCAAATAGTTTAACTAATAAAAAAAATATTTCACTAGCTCTGCCAAATTCTTAACAAAAATGTAAATTAAGGCCTGGAAAAATAATAGGGACACTTAAATATTTCAATATATTCTTATATTTTTAATTATTTTTCCATAAATATTACAAAATATATACAACAAATTAAAGGTATTCAAATAGTTTAACTAATAAAATAAAAATATTTGACTAGCTCTGCCAAATTCTTAAAAAAAATGTAAAATAAAGGCCTGGAAAAATAATAGGGACACTTAAATATTTCAATATATTCTTATATTTTTGATTATTTTTCCATAAATATTACAAAATATATACACTAAATTAAAGGTATTCAAATAGTTTAACTAATAAAATAAAAATATTTCAATAGCTTTGCCAAATTCTTAAAAAAAAAATGTAAAATAAAGGCCTGGAAAAGTAATAGGGACACTTAAATTTTTCAATATATTCTTATATTTTTAATTATTTTTCCATAAATATTACAAAATATATACACTAAATTAAAGGTATTCAAATAGTTTAACTAATAAAATAAAAATATTTTAATAGCTTTGCCAAATTCTTCAAAAAAAAGTAAAATAAAGGCCTGGAAAAATAATAGGGACACTTAAATATTTCAATATATTCTTATATTTTTAATTATTTTTCCATAAATATTACAAAATATATACACTAAATTAAAGGTATTCAAATAGTTTAACTAATAAAATAAAAATATTTCAATAGCTTTGCCAAATTCTTAAAAAAAATGTAAAATAAAGGCCTGGAAAAATAATAGGGACACTTAAATTTTTCAATATATTCTTATATTTTTAATTATTTTTCGATAAATATTACAAAATATATACACTAAATTAAAGGTATTCAAATAGTTTAACTAATAAAATAAAAATATTTGACTAGCTCTGCCAAATTCTTAAAAAAAATGTAAAATAAAGGCCTGGAAAAATAATAGGGACACTTAAATATTTCAATATATTCTTATATTTTTAATTATTTTTCGATAAATATTACAAAATATATACACTAAATTAAAGGTATTCAAATAGTTTAACTAATAAAATAAAAATATTTCAATAGCTTTGCCAAATTCTTAAAAAAAAATGTAAAATAAAGGCCTGGAAAAATAATAGGGACACTTAAATTTTTCAATATATTCTTATATTTTTGATTATTTTTCCATAAATATTACAAAATATATACACTAAATTAAAGGTATTCAAATAGTTTAACTAATAAAATAAAAATATTTCAATAGCTCTGCCAAATTCTTAAAAAAAAAGTAAAATAAAGGCCTGGAAAAATAATAGGGACACTTAAATTTTTCAATATATTCTTATATTTTTAATTATTTTTCCATAAATATTACAAAATATATACACTAAATTAAAGGTATTCAAATAGTTTAACTAATAAAAAAAATATTTCAATAGCTTTGCCAAATTCTTAAAAAAAAATGTAAAATAAAGGCCTGGAAAAATAATAGGGACACTTAAATATTTCAATATATTCTTATATTTTTGATTATTTTTCCATAAATATTACAAAATATATACACTAAATTAAAGGTATTCAAATAGTTTAACTAATAAAATAAAAATATTTGACTAGCTCTGCCAAATTCTTCAAAAAAAAGTAAAATAAAGGCCTGGAAAAATAATAGGGACACTTAAATATTTCAATATATTCTTATATTTTTGATTATTTTTCCATAAATATTACAAAATATATACACTAAATTAAAGGTATTCAAATAGTTTAACTAATAAAATAAAAATATTTCAATAGCTTTGCCAAATTCTTAAAAAAAATGTAAAATAAAGGCCTGGAAAAATAATAGGGACACTTAAATATTTCAATATATTCTTATATTTTTGATTATTTTTCCATAAATATTACAAAAT
This sequence comes from Sarcophaga caerulescens, assembly GCA_927399465.1. Lineage (NCBI taxonomy): Eukaryota > Metazoa > Arthropoda > Insecta > Diptera > Sarcophagidae > Sarcophaga > Sarcophaga caerulescens. The sequence goes on along the minus strand of OV656872.1, from coordinate 33,875,595 downwards.
ATATACACTAAATTAAAGGTATTCAAATAGTTTAACTAATAAACAAAATATTTCACTAGCTCTGCCAAATTCTTAACAAAAATGTAAAATAAAGGCCTGGAAAAATAATAGGGACACTTAAATATTTCAATATATTCTTATATTTTTAATTATTTTTCGATAAATATTACAAAATATATACACTAAATTAAAGTTATTCAAATAGTTTAACTAATAAAATAAAAATATTTCAATAGCTTTGCCAAATTCTTTAAAAAAAATGTAAAATAAAGGCCTGGAAAAATAATAGGGACACTTAAATATTTCAATATATTCTTATATTTTTGATTATTTTTCCATAAATATTACAAAATATATACACTAAATTAAAGGTATTCAAATAGTTTAACTAATAAAAAAAAATATTTCACTAGCTCTGCCAAATTCTTAACAAAAATGTAAACTAAATGCCTGGAAAAATAATAGGGACACTTAAATATTTCAATATATTCTTATATTTTTGATTATTTTTCGATAAATATTACAAAATATATACACTAAATTAAAGTTATTCAAATAGTTTAACTAATAAAATAAAAATATTTGACTAGCTCTGCCAAATTCTTAAAAAAAATGTAAAATAAAGGCCTGGAAAAATAATAGGGACACTTAAATTTTTCAATATATTCTTATGTTTTTAATTATTTTTCCATAAATATTACAAAATATATACACTAAATTAAAGGTATTCAAATAGTTTAACTAATAAATCAAAAATATTTTAATAGCTTTGCCAAATTCTTAAAAAAATGTAAAATAAAGGCCTGGAAAAATAATAGGGACACTTAAATATTTCAATATATTCTTATATTTTTGATTATTTTTCCATAAATATTACAAAATATATACACTAAATTAAAGGTATTCAAATAGTTTAACTAATAAAAAAAAATATTTCACTAGCTCTGCCAAATTCTTAACAAAAATGTAAACTAAATGCCTGGAAAAATAATAGGGACACTTAAATATTTCAATATATTCTTATATTTTTGATTATTTTTCCATAAATATTACAAAATATATACACTAAATTAAAGGTATTCAAATAGTTTAACTAATAAAATAAAAATATTTTACTAGCTCTGCCAAATTCTTAAAAAAATGTAAAATAAAGGCCTGGAAAAATAATAGGGACACTTAAATTTTTCAATATATTCTTATATTTTTAATTATTTTTCCATAAATATTACAAAATATATACACTAAATTAAAGGTATTCAAATAGTTTAACTTATAAAATAAAAATATTTGACTAGCTCTGCCAAATTCTTAAAAAAAAATGTAAAATAAAGGCCTGGAAAAATAATAGGGACACTTAAATATTTCAATATATTCTTATATTTTTAATTATTTTTCCATAAATATTACAAAATATATACACTAAATTAAAGGTATTCAAATAGTTTAACTAATAAAATAAAAATATTTCAATAGCTTTGCCAAATTCTTAAAAAAAAAAGTGTAAAATAAAGGCCTGGAAAAATAATAGGGACACTTAAACATTTCAATATATTCTTATATTTTTAATTATTTTTCCATAAATATTACAAAATATATACACTAAATTAAAGGTATTCAAATAGTTTAACTAATAAAATAAAAATATTTCAATAGCTTTGCCAAATTCTTAAAAAAAAAAGTGTAAAATAAAGGCCTTGGAAAAATAATAGGGACACTTAAATATTTCAATATATTCTTATATTTTTAATTATTTTTCCATAAATATTACAAAATATATACACTAAATTAAAGGTATTCAAATAGTTTAACGAATAAAAAAAATATTTTACTAGCTCTGCCAAATTCTTAACAAAAATGTAAAATAAAGGCCTGGAAAAATAATAGGGACACTTAAATTTTTCAATATATTCTTATATTTTTAATTATTTTTCGATAAATATTACAAAATATATACACTAAATTAAAGGTATTCAAATAGTTTAACTAATAAAATAAAAATATTTGACTAGCTCTTCCAAATTCTTCAAAAAAAAGTAAAATAGAGGCCTGGAAAAATAATAGGGACACTTAAATATTTCAATATATTCTTATATTTTTGATTATTTTTCCATAAATATTACAAAATATATACACTAAATTAAAGGTATTCAAATAGTTTAACTAATAAAAAAAATATTTCAATAGCTTTGCCAAATTCTTAAAAAAAAATGTAAAATAAAGGCCTGGAAAAATAATAGGGACACTTAAATATTTCAATATATTCTTATATTTTTGATTATTTTTCCATAAATATTACAAAATATATACACTAAATTAAAGATATTCAAATAGTTTAACTAATAAAATAAAAATATTTGACTAGCTCTGCCAAATTCTTCAAAAAAAAGTAAAATAAAGGCCTGGAAAAATAATAGGGACACTTAAATATTTCAATATATTCTTATATTTTTGATTATTTTTCCATAAATATTACAAAATATATACACTAAATTAAAGATATTCAAATAGTTTAACTAATAAAATAAAAATATTTGACTAGCTCTGCCAAATTCTTCAAAAAAAAGTAAAATAAAGGCCTGGAAAAATAATAGGGACACTTAAATATTTCAATATATTCTTATATTTTTGATTATTTTTCCATAAATATTACAAAATATATACACTAAATTAAAGATATTCAAATAGTTTAACTTATAAAATAAAAATATTTGACTAGCTCTGCCAAATTCTTCAAAAAAAAGTAAACTAAAGGCCTGGAAAAATAATAGGGACACTTAAATATTTCAATATATTCTTATATTTTTGATTATTTTTCCATAAATATTACAAAATATATACACTAAATTAAAGGTATTCAAATAGTTTAACTAATAAAATAAAAATATTTGACTAGCTCTGCCAAATTCTTCAAAAAAAAGTAAAATAAAGGCCTGGAAAAATAATAGGGACACTTAAATTTTTCAATATATTCTTATATTTTTAATTATTTTTCGATAAATATTACAAAATATATACACTAAATTAAAGGTATTCAAATAGTTTAACTAATAAAATAAAAATATTTGACTAGCTCTTCCAAATTCTTCAAAAAAAAGTAAAATAGAGGCCTGGAAAAATAATAGGGACACTTAAAAATTTCAATATATTCTTATATTTTTGATTATTTTTCCATAAATATTACAAAATATATACACTAAATTAAAGGTATTCAAATAGTTTAACTAATAAAAAAAATATTTCAATAGCTTTGCCAAATTCTTAAAAAAAAATGTAAAATAAAGGCCTGGAAAAATAATAGGGACACTTAAATATTTCAATATATTCTTATATTTTTGATTATTTTTCCATAAATATTACAAAATATATACACTAAATTAAAGATATTCAAATAGTTTAACTAATAAAATAAAAATATTTGACTAGCTCTGCCAAATTCTTCAAAAAAAAGTAAAATAAAGGCCTGGAAAAATAATAGGGACACTTAAATATTTCAATATATTCTTATATTTTTGATTATTTTTCCATAAATATTACAAAATATATACACTAAATTAAAGATATTCAAATAGTTTAACTAATAAAATAAAAATATTTGACTAGCTCTGCCAAATTCTTCAAAAAAAAGTAAAATAAAGGCCTGGAAAAATAATAGGGACACTTAAATATTTCAATATATTCTTATATTTTTGATTATTTTTCCATAAATATTACAAAATATATACACTAAATTAAAGATATTCAAATAGTTTAACTTATAAAATAAAAATATTTGACTAGCTCTGCCAAATTCTTCAAAAAAAAGTAAACTAAAGGCCTGGAAAAATAATAGGGACACTTAAATATTTCAATATATTCTTATATTTTTGATTATTTTTCCATAAATATTACAAAATATATACACTAAATTAAAGGTATTCAAATAGTTTAACTAATAAAATAAAAATATTTGACTAGCTCTGCCAAATTCTTCAAAAAAAAGTAAAATAAAGGCCTGGAAAAATAATAGGGACACTTAAATTTTTCAATATATTCTTATATTTTTAATTATTTTTCCATAAATATTACAAAATATATACACTAAATTAAAGGTATTCAAATAGTTTAACTAATAAAATAAAAATATTTTAATAGCTTTGCCAAATTCTTAAAAAAATGTAAAATAAAGGCCTGGAAAAATAATAGGGACACTTAAATATTTCAATATATTCTTATATTTTTGATTATTTTTCCATAAATATTACAAAATATATACACTAAATTAAAGGTATTCAAATAGTTTAACTAATAAAATAAAAATATTTGACTAGCTCTGCCAAATTCTTCAAAAAAAAGTAAAATAAAGGCCTGGAAAAATAATAGGGACACTTAAATTTTTCAATATATTCTTATATTTTTAATTATTTTTCCATAAATATAACAAAATATATACACTAAATTAAAGTTATTCAAATAGTTTAACTAATAAAAAAAATATTTCAATAGCTCTGCCAAATTCTTAAAAAAAATGTAAACTAAAGGCCTGGAAAAATAATAGGGACACTTAAATATTTCAATATATTCTTATATTTTTGATTATTTTTCCATAAATATTACAAAATATATACACTAAATTAAAGGTATTCAAATAGTTTAACTAATAAAATAAAAATATTTGACTAGCTCTGCCAAATTCTTAAAAAAAATGTAAACTAAAGGCCTGGAAAAATAATAGGGACACTTAAATATTTCAATATATTCTTATATTTTTGATTATTTTTCCATAAATATTACAAAATATATACACTAAATTAAAGGTATTCAAATAGTTTAACTAATAAAATAAAAATATTTGACTAGCTCTGCCAAATTCTTAAAAAAATGTAAAATAAAGGCCTGGAAAAATAATAGGGACACTTAAATTTTTCAATATATTCTTATATTTTTAATTATTTTTCGATAAATATTACAAAATATATACAATAAATTAAAGGTATTCAAATAGTTTAACTAATAAAATAAAAATATTTCAATAGCTCTGCCAAATTCTTAAAAAAAAAGTAAAATAAAGGCCTGGAAAAATAATAGGGACACTTAAATTTTTCAATATATTCTTATATTTTTAATTATTTTTCGATAAATATTACAAAATATATACAATAAATTAAAGGTATTCAAATAGTTTAACTAATAAAATAAAAATATTTGACCAGCTCTGCCAAATTCTTAAAAAAAAAGTAAAATAAAGGCCTGGAAAAATAATAGGGACACTTAAATTTTTCAATATATTCTTATATTTTTAATTATTTTTCGATAAATATTACAAAATATATACACTAAATTAAAGGTATTCAAATAGTTTAACTAATAAAATAAAAATATTTCAATAGCTCTGCCAAATTCTTAAAAAAAAAGTAAAATAAAGGCCTGGAAAAATAATAGGGACACTTAAATTTTTCAATATATTCTTATATTTTTAATTATTTTTCGATAAATATTACAAAATATATACAATAAATTAAAGGTATTCAAATAGTTTAACTAATAAAAAAATATTTGACTAGCTCTGCCAAATTCTTCAAAAAAAAGTAAAATAAAGGCCTGGAAAAATAATAGGGACACTTAAATTTTTCAATATATTCTTATATTTTTGATTATTTTTCCATAAATATTACAAAATATATACACTAAATTAAAGGTATTCAAATAGTTTAACTAATAAAATAAAAATATTTCAATAGCTTTGCCAAATTCTTAAAAAAAAAAATGTAAAATAAAGGCGTGAAAAATAATAGGGACACTTAAATATTTCAATATATTCTTATATTTTTAATTATTTTTCCATAAATATTACAAAATATATACAATAAATTAAAGGTATTCAAATAGTTTAACTAATAAAAAAAATATTTCACTAGCTCTGCCAAATTCTTAACAAAAATGTAAAATTAAGGCCTGGAAAAATAATAGGGACACTTAAATATTTCAATATATTCTTATATTTTTAATTATTTTTCCATAAATATTACAAAATATATACAATAAATTAAAGGTATTCAAATAGTTTAACTAATAAAATAAAAATATTTGACTAGCTCTGCCAAATTCTTCAAAAAAAAGTAAAATAAAGGCCTGGAAAAATAATAGGGACACTTAAATATTTCAATATATTCTTATATTTTTGATTATTTTTCCATAAATATTACAAAATATATACACTAAATTAAAGGTATTCAAATAGTTTAACTAATAAAATAAAAATATTTCAATAGCTTTGCCAAATTCTTAAAAAAAATGTAAAATAAAGGCCTGGAAAAATAATAGGGACACTTAAATATTTCAATATATTCTTATATTTTTGATTATTTTTCCATAAATATTACAAAATATATACACTAAATTAAAGGTATTCAAATAGTTTAACTAATAAACAAAATATTTCAATAGCTCTGCCAAATTCTTAACAAAAATGTAAAATAAAGGCCTGGAAAAATAATAGGGACACTTAAATATTTCAATATATTCTAATATTTTTGATTATTTTTCCATAAATATTACAAAATATATACACTAAATTAAAGGTATTCAAATAGTTTAACTAATAAAATAAAAATATTTGACTAGCTCTGCCAAATTCTTAAAAAAAATGTAAAATAAAGGCCTGGAAAAATAATAGGGACACTTAAATATTTCAATATATTCTTATATTTTTAATTATTTTTCGATAAATATTACAAAATATATACACTAAATTAAAGTTATTCAAATAGTTTAACTAATAAAATAAAAATATTTCAATAGCTTTGCCAAATTCTTTAAAAAAAATGTAAAATAAAGGCCTGGAAAAATAATAGGCACACTTAAATTTTTCAATATATTCTTATGTTTTTAATTATTTTTCCATAAATATTACAAAATATATACACTAAATTAAAGGTATTCAAATAGTTTAACTAATAAATCAAAAATATTTTAATAGCTTTGCCAAATTCTTAAAAAAATGTAAAATAAAGGCCTGGAAAAATAATAGGGACACTTAAATATTTCAATATATTCTTATATTTTTGATTATTTTTCCATAAATATTACAAAATATATACACTAAATTAAAGGTATTCAAATAGTTTAACTAATAAAAAAAAATATTTCACTAGCTCTGCCAAATTCTTAACAAAAATGTAAACTAAATGCCTGGAAAAATAATAGGGACACTTAAATATTTCAATATATTCTTATATTTTTGATTATTTTTCCATAAATATTACAAAATATATACACTAAATTAAAGGTATTCAAATAGTTTAACTAATAAAATAAAAATATTTGACTAGCTCTGCCAAATTCTTAAAAAAATGTAAAATAAAGGCCTGGAAAAATAATAGGGACACTTAAATTTTTCAATATATTCTTATATTTTTAATTATTTTTCCATAAATATTACAAAATATATACACTAAATTAAAGGTATTCAAATAGTTTAACTAATAAAATAAAAATATTTGACTAGCTCTTCCAAATTCTTCAAAAAAAAGTAAAATAAAGGCCTGGAAAAATAATAGGGACACTTAAAAATTTCAATATATTCTTATATTTTTGATTATTTTTCCATAAATATTACAAAATATATACACTAAATTAAAGTTATTCAAATAGTTTAACTAATAAAAAAAATATTTCAATAGCTTAATTTTCTTAAAAACAAAATGTAAAATAAAGGCCTGGAAAAATAATAGGGACACTTAAATATTTCAATATATTCTTATATTTTTGATTATTTTTCCATAAATATTACAAAATATATACACTAAATTAAAGATATTCAAATAGTTTAACTAATAAAATAAAAATATTTGACTAGCTCTGCCAAATTCTTCAAAAAAAAGTAAAATAAAGGCCTGGAAAAATAATAGGGACACTTAAATATTTCAATATATTCTTATATTTTTGATTATTTTTCCATAAATATTACAAAATATATACACTAAATTAAAGATATTCAAATAGTTTAACTAATAAAATAAAAATATTTGACTAGCTCTGCCAAATTCTTCAAAAAAAAGTAAAATAAAGGCCTGGCAAAATAATAGGGACACTTAAATATTTCAATATATTCTTATATTTTTGATTATTTTTCCATAAATATTACAAAATATATACACTAAATTAAAGATATTCAAATAGTTTAACTTATAAAATAAAAATATTTGACTAGCTCTGCCAAATTCTTCAAAAAAAAGTAAACTAAAGGCCTGGAAAAATAATAGGGACACTTAAATTTTTCAATATACTCTTATATTTTTGATTATTTTTCGATAAATATTACAAAATATATACACTAAATTAAAGATATTCAAATAGTTTAACTAATAAAATAAAAATATTTGACTAGCTCTGCCAAATTCTTAAAAAAAAAGTAAAATAAAGGCCTGGAAAAATAATAGGGACACTTAAATATTTCAATATATTCTTATATTTTTGATTATTTTTCGATAAATATTACAAAATATATACACTAAATTAAAGGTATTCAAATAGTTTAACTAATAAAAAAAATATTTCAATAGCTTTGCCAAATTCTTAAAAAAAAATGTAAAATAAAGGCCTGGAAAAATAATAGGGACACTTAAATATTTCAATATATTCTTATATTTTTGATTATTTTTCCACAAATATTACCAAATATATACACTAAATTAAAGGTATTCAAATAGTTTAACTAATAAAAAAAATATTTCAATAGCTTTGCCAAATTCTTAAAAAAAAATGTAAAATAAAGGCCTGGAAAAATAATAGGGACACTTAAATATTTCAATATATTCTTATATTTTTGATTATTTTTCCATAAATATTACAAAATATATACACTAAATTAAAGGTATTCAAATAGTTTAACTAATAAAAAAAATATTTCACTAGCTCTGCCAAATTCTTAACAAAAATGTAAAATAAAGGCCTGGAAAAATAATAGAGACACTTAAATATTTCAATATATTCTTATATTTTTGATTATTTTTTCATAAATATTACAAAATATATACACTAAATTAAAGATATTCAAATAGTTTAACTTATAAAATAAAAATATTTGACTAGCTCTGCCAAATTCTTCAAAAAAAAGTAAACTAAAGGCCTGGAAAAATAATAGGGACACTTAAATTTTTCAATATATTCTTATATTTTTGATTATTTTTCGATAAATATTACAAAATATATACACTAAATTAAAGGTATTCAAATAGTTTAACTAATAAAAAAAATATTTCACTAGCTCTGCCAAATTCTTAAAAAAAAAATGTAAAATAAAGGCCTGGAAAAGTAATAGGGACACTTAATTTTTTCAATATATTCTTATATTTTTAATTATTTTTCCATAAATATTACAAAATATATACACTAAATTAAAGGTATTCAAATAGTTTAACTAATAAAATAAAAATATTTCAATAGCTTTGCCAAATTCTTAAAAAAAATGTATAATAAAGGCCTGGAAAAATAATAGGTACACTTAAATTTTTCAATATATTCTTATATTTTTAATTATTTTTCGATAAATATTACAAAATATATACACTAAATTAAAGGCATTCAAATCGTTTAACTAATAAAATAAAAATATTTGACTAGCTCTGCCAAATTCTTAAAAAAAAAATGTAAAATAAAGGCCTGGAAAAATAATAGGGACACTTAATTTTTTCAATATATTCTTATATTTTTAATTATTTTTCGATAAATATTACAAAAATATATACACTAAATTAAAGGTATTCAAATCGTTTAACTAATAAAATAAAAATATTTGACTAGCTCTGCCAAATTCTTAAAAAAAAAATGTAAAATAAAGGCCTGGAAAAGTAATAGGGACACTTAAATTTTTCAATATATTCTTATATTTTTAATTATTTTTCCATAAATATTACAAAATATATATACTAAATTAAAGGTATTCAAATAGTTTAACTAATAAAAAAAAATATTTCACTAGCTCTGCCAAATTTTTTAAAAAAAAGTAAAATAAAGGCCTGGAAAAATAATAGGGACACTTAAATTTTTCAATATATTCTTATATTTTTGATTATTTTTCCATAAATATTACAAAATATATACACTAAATTAAAGGTATTCAAATAGTTTAACTAATAAAATAAAAATATTTGACTAGCTCTGCCAAATTCTTAAAAAAAATGTAAAATAAAGGCCTGGAAAAATAATAGGGACACTTATATATTTCAATATATTCTTATATTTTTGATTATTTTTCCATAAATATTACAAAATATATACATTAAATTAAAGGTATTCAAATAGTTTAACTAATAAAGTAAAAATATTTGACTAGCTCTGCCAAATTCTTCAAAAAAAAAGTAAAATAAAGGCCTGGAAAAATAATAGGGACACTTAAATTTTTCAATATATTCTTATATTTTTAATTATTGTTCCATAAATATTACAAAATATATACACTAAATTAAAGGTATTCAAATAGTTTAACTAATAAAATAAAAATATTAGACTAGCTCTGCCAAATTCTTAAAAAAACTGTAAAATAAAGGCCTGGAAAAATAATAGGGACACTTAAATATTTCAATATATTCCTATATTTTTGATTATTTTTCCATAAATATTACAAAATATATACACTAAATTAAAGGTATTCAAATAGTTTAACTAATAAAGTAAAAATATTTGACTAGCTCTGCCAAATTCTTCAAAAAAAAGTAAAATAAAGGCCTGGAAAAATAATAGGGACACTTAAATATTTCAATATATTCTTATATTTTTAATTATTTTTCCATAAATATTACAAAATATATACACTAAATTAAAGGTATTCAAATAGTTTAACTAATAAAATAAAAATATTTGACTAGCTCTGCCAAATTCTTAAAAAAAATGTAAAATAAAGGCCTGGAAAAATAATAGGGACACTTAAATATTTCAATATATTCTTATATTTTTGATTATTTTTCCATAAATATTACAAAATATATACATTAAATTAAAGGTATTCAAATAGTTTAACTAATAAAGTAAAAATATTTGACTAGCTCTGCCAAATTCTTCAAAAAAAAGTAAAATAAAGGCCTGGAAAAATAATAGGGACACTTAAATTTTTCAATATATTCTTATATTTTTAATTATTGTTCCATAAATATTACAAAATATATACACTAAATTAAAGGTATTCAAATAGCTTAACTAATAAAATAAAAATATTTGACTAGCTCTGCCAAATTCTTAAAAAAAATGTAAAATAAAGGCCTGGAAAAATAATAGGGACACTTAAATATTTCAATATATTCTTATATTTTTGATTATTTTTCCATAAATATTACAAAATATATACACTAAATTAAAGGTATTCAAATAGTATAACTAATAAAGTAAAAATATTTGACTAGCTCTGCCAAATTCTTCAAAAAAAAGTAAAATAAAGGCCTGGAATAATAATAGGGACACTTAAATTTTTCAATATATTCTTATATTTTTAATTATTTTTCCATAAATATTACAAAATATATACACTAAATTAAAGGTATTCAAATAGTTTAACTAATAAAAAAAATATTTCACTAGCTCTGCCAAATTCTTAAAAAAACTGTAAAATAAAGGCCTGGAAAAATAATAGGGACACTTAAATTTTTCAATATATTCTTATATTTTTAATTATTTTTCCATAAATATTACAAAATATATACACTAAATTAAAGGTATTCAAATAGTTTAACAAATAAAATTAAAATATTTGACTAGCTCTACCAAATTCTTAAAAAAAAAGTAAAATAAAGGCCTGGAAAAATAATAGGGACACTTAAATTTTTTAATATATTCTTATATTTTTAATTATTTTTCCATAAATATTACAAAATATATACACTAAATTAAAGGTATTCAAATAGTTTAACTAACAAAATAAAAATATTTCAATAGCTTTGCCAAATTCTTAAAAAAATTTAAAATAAAGGCCTGGAAAAATAATAGGGATACTTAAATTTTTCAATATATTCTTATATTTTTAATTATTTTTCCATAAGTATTACAAAATATATACACTAAATTAAAGGTATTCAAATAGTTTAACTAATAAAATAAAAATATTTGACTAGCTCTACCAAATTCTTAAAAAAAAAAGTAAAATAAAGGCCTGGAAAAATAATAGGGACACTTAAATTTTTCAATATATTCTTATATTTTTAATTATTTTTCCATAAATATTACAAAATATATACACTAAATTAAAGGTATCCAAATAGTTTAACTAACAAAATAAAAATATTTCAATAGCTTTGCCAAATTCTTAAAAAAATGTAAAATAAAGGCCTGGAAAAATAATAGGGACACTTAAATATTTCAATATATTCTTATATTTTTGATTATTTTTCCATAAATATTACAAAATATATACGCTAAATTAAAGGTATTCAAATAGTTTAACTAATAAAATAAAAATATTTGACTAGCTCTGCCAAATTCTTAAAAAAAATGTAAAATAAAGGCCTGGAAAAATAATAGGGACACTTAAATTTTTCAATATATTCTTATATTTTTGATTATTTTTCCATAAATATTACAAAATATATACACTAAATTAAAGGTATTCAAATCGTTTAAACTAATAAAATAAAAATATTTCAATAGATTTGCCAAATTCTTAAAAAAAAATGTATAATAAAGGCCTGGAAAAATAATAGGGACACTTAAATTTTTTCAATATATTCTTATAATTTTTGATTATTTTTCCATAAATATTACAAAAATATATACACTAAATTAAAGGTATTCAAATCGTTTAACTAATAAAATAAAAATATTTGACTAGCTCTGCCAAATTCTTCAAAAAAAAGTAAAATAAAGGCCTGGAAAAATAATAGGGACACTTAAATTTTTCAAAATATTCTTATATTTTTAATAATTTTTCCATAAATATTACAAAATATATACACTAAATTAAAGGTATTCAAATCGTTTAACTAATAAAATAAAAATATTTGACTAGCTCTGCCAAATTCTTCAAAAAAAGTAAAATAAAGGCCTGGAAAAATAATAGGGACACTTAAATTTTTCAAAATATTCTTATATTTTTAATAATTTTTCCATAAATATTACAAAAATATATACACTAAATTAAAGGTATTCAAATCGTTTTACTAATAAAATAAAAATATTTGACTAGCTCTGCCAAATTCTTAAAAAAAAGTAAAATAAAGGCCTGGAAAAATAATAGGGACACTTAAATTTTTTAAAATATTCTTATATTTTTGATTATTTTTCCATAAATATTACAAAATATATACACTAAATTAAAGGTATTCAAATAGTTTAACTAATAAAATAAAAATATTTCAATAGCTTTGCCAAATTCTTAAAAAAAAAAATGTAAAATAAAGGCGTGGAAAAATAATAGGGACACTTAAATATTTCAATATATTCTTATATTTTTAATTATTTTTCCATAAATATTACAAAATATATACAATAAATTAAAGGTATTCAAATAGTTTAACTAATAAAAAAAATATTTCACTAGCTCTGCCAAATTCTTAACAAAAATGTAAAATTAAGGCCTGGAAAAATAATAGGGACACTTAAATATTTCAATATATTCTTATATTTTTAATTATTTTTCCATAAATATTACAAAATATATACAACAAATTAAAGGTATTCAAATAGTTTAACTAATAAAATAAAAATATTTGACTAGCTCTGCCAAATTCTTCAAAAAAAAGTAAAATAAAGGCCTGGAAAAATAATAGGGACACTTAAATTTTTCAATATATTCTTATATTTTTAATTATTTTTCCATAAATATTACAAAATATATACACTAAATTAAAGGTATTCAAATAGTTTAACTAATAAAATAAAAATATTTTAATAGCTTTGCCAAATTCTTCAAAAAAAAGTAAAATAAAGGCCTGGAAAAATAATAGGGACACTTAAATATTTCAATATATTCTTATATTTTTAATTATTTTTCCATAAATATTACAAAATATATACACTAAATTAAAGGTATTCAAATAGTTTAACTAATAAAATAAAAATATTTCAATAGCTTTGCCAAATTCTTAAAAAAAATGTAAAATAAAGGCCTGGAAAAATAATAGGGACACTTAAATTTTTCAATATATTCTTATATTTTTAATTATTTTTCGATAAATGTTACAAAATATATACACTAAATTAAAGGTATTCAAATAGTTTAACTAATAAAATAAAAATATTTGACTAGCTCTGCCAAATTCTTAAAAAAAATGTAAAATAAAGGCCTGGAAAAATAATAGGGACACTTAAATATTTCAATATATTCTTATATTTTTAATTATTTTTCGATAAATATTACAAAATATATACACTAAATTAAAGGTATTCAAATAGTTTAACTAATAAAATAAAAATATTTCAATAGCTTTGCCAAATTCTTAAAAAAAAATGTAAAATAAAGGCCTGGAAAAATAATAGGGACACTTAAATTTTTCAATATATTCTTATATTTTTGATTATTTTTCCATAAATATTACAAAATATATACACTAAATTAAAGGTATTCAAATAGTTTAACTAATAAAATAAAAATATTTCAATAGCTCTGCCAAATTCTTAAAAAAAAAGTAAAATAAAGGCCTGGAAAAATAATAGGGACACTTAAATTTTTCAATATATTCTTATATTTTTAATTATTTTTCCATAAATATTACAAAATATATACACTAAATTAAAGGTATTCAAATAGTTTAACTAATAAAAAAAATATTTCAATAGCTTTGCCAAATTCTTAAAAAAAAATGTAAAATAAAGGCCTGGAAAAATAATAGGGACACTTAAATATTTCAATATATTCTTATATTTTTGATTATTTTTCCATAAATATTACAAAATATATACACTAAATTAAAGGTATTCAAATAGTTTAACTAATAAAATAAAAATATTTCAATAGCTTTGCCAAATTTTTAAAAAAAAATGTAAAATAAAGGCCTGGAAAAATAATAGGGACACTTAAATTTTTCAATATATTCTTATATTTTTGATTATTTGTCCATAAATATTACAAAATATATACACTAAATTAAAGGTATTCAAATAGTTTAACTAATAAAATAAAAATATTTGACAAGCTCTGCCAAATTCTTCAAAAAAAAGTAAAATAAAGGCCTGGAAAAATAATAGGGACACTTAAATATTTCAATATATTCTTATATTTTTGATTATTTTTCCATAAATATTACAAAATATATACACTAAATTAAAGGTATTCAAATAGTTTAACTAATAAAAAAAAATATTTCACTAGCTCTGCCAAATTCTTAACAAAAATGTAAACTAAATGCCTGGAAAAATAATAGGGACACTTAAATATTTCAATATATTCTTATATTTTTGATTATTTTTCGATAAATATTACAAAATATATACACTAAATTAAAGGTATTCAAATCGTTTAACTAATAAAATAAAAATATTTCAATAGATTTGCCAAATTCTTAAAAAAAATGTATAATAAAGGCCTGGAAAAATAATAGGGACACTTAAATTTTTCAATATATTCTTATATTTTTGATTATTTTTCCATAAATATTACAAAAATATATACACTAAATTAAAGGTATTCAAATCGTTTAACTAATAAAATAAAAATATTTGACTAGCTCTGCCAAATTCTTCAAAAAAAGTAAAATAAAGGCCTGGAAAAATAATAGGGACACTTAAATTTTTCAAAATATTCTTATATTTTTAATAATTTTTCCATAAATATTACAAAAATATATACACTAAATTAAAGGTATTCAAATCGTTTAACTAATAAAATAAAAATATTTGACTAGCTCTGCCAAATTCTTCAAAAAAAGTAAAATAAAGGCCTGGAAAAATAATAGGGACACTTAAATTTTTCAAAATATTCTTATATTTTTGATTATTTTTCCATAAATATTACAAAATATATACACTAAATTAAAGGTATTCAAATAGTTTAACTAATAAAATAAAAATATTTCAATAGCTTTGCCAAATTCTTAAAAAAAAAATGTAAAATAAAGGCGTGGAAAAATAATAGGGACACTTAAATATTTCAATATATTCTTATATTTTTAATTATTTTTCCATAAATATTACAAAATATATACAATAAATTAAAGGTATTCAAATAGTTTAACTAATAAAAAAAATATTTCACTAGCTCTGCCAAATTCTTAACAAAAATGTAAAATTAAGGCCTGGAAAAATAATAGGGACACTTAAATATTTCAATATATTCTTATATTTTTAATTATTTTTCCATAAATATTACAAAATATATACAACAAATTAAAGGTATTCAAATAGTTTAACTAATAAAATAAAAATATTTGACTAGCTCTGCCAAATTCTTCAAAAAAAAGTAAAATAAAGGCCTGGAAAAATAATAGGGACACTTAAATTTTTCAATATATTCTTATATTTTTAATTATTTTTCGATAAATGTTACAAAATATATACACTAAATTAAAGGTATTCAAATAGTTTAACTAATAAAATAAAAATATTTCAATAGCTCTGCCAAATTCTTAACAAAAATGTAAAATTAAGGCCTGGAAAAATAATAGGGACACTTAAATATTTCAATATATTCTTATATTTTTAATTATTTTTCCATAAATATTACAAAATATATACAACAAATTAAAGGTATTCAAATAGTTTAACTAATAAAATAAAAATATTTGACTAGCTCTGCCAAATTCTTAAAAAAAATGTAAAATAAAGGCCTGGAAAAATAATAGGGACACTTAAATTTTTCAATATATTCTTATATTTTTAATTATTTTTCGATAAATGTTACAAAATATATACACTAAATTAAAGGTATTCAAATAGTTTAACTAATAAAATAAAAATATTTGACTAGCTCTGCCAAATTCTTAAAAAAAATGTAAAATAAAGGCCTGGAAAAATAATAGGGACACTTAAATATTTCAATATATTCTTATATTTTTAATTATTTTTCGATAAATATTACAAAATATATACACTAAATTAAAGGTATTCAAATAGTTTAACTAATAAAATAAAAATATTTCATTAGCTTTGCCAAATTCTTAAAAAAAAATGTAAAATAAAGGCCTGGAAAAATAATAGGGACACTTAAATTTTTCAATATATTCTTATATTTTTGATTATTTTTCCATAAATATTACAAAATATATACACTAAATTAAAGGTATTCAAATAGTTTAACTAATAAAATAAAAATATTTCAATAGCTCTGCCAAATTCTTAAAAAAAAAGTAAAATAAAGGCCTGGAAAAATAATAGGGACACTTAAATTTTTCAATATATTCTTATATTTTTAATTATTTTTCCATAAATATTACAAAATATATACACTAAATTAAAGGTATTCAAATAGTTTAACTAATAAAAAAAATATTTCAATAGCTTTGCCAAATTCTTAAAAAAAAATGTAAAATAAAGGCCTGGAAAAATAATAGGGACACTTAAATATTTCAATATATTCTTATATTTTTGATTATTTTTCCATAAATATTACAAAATATATACACTAAATTAAAGGTATTCAAATAGTTTAACTAATAAAATAAAAATATTTCAATAGCTTTGCCAAATTCTTAAAAAAAAATGTAAAATAAAGGCCTGGAAAAATAATAGGGACACTTAAATTTTTCAATATATTCTTATATTTTTGATTATTTTTCCATAAATATTACAAAATATATACACTAAATTAAAGGTATTCAAATAGTTTAACTAATAAAATAAAAATATTTGACTAGCTCTGCCAAATTCTTCAAAAAAAAGTAAAATAAAGGCCTGGAAAAATAATAGGGACACTTAAATATTTCAATATATTCTTATATTTTTGATTATTTTTCCATAAATATTACAAAATATATACACTAAATTAAAGGTATTCAAATAGTTTAACTAATAAAAAAAAATATTTCACTAGCTCTGCCAAATTCTTAACAAAAATGTAAACTAAATGCCTGGAAAAATAATAGGGACACTTAAATATTTCAATATATTCTTATATTTTTGATTATTTTTCGATAAATATTACAAAATATATACACTAAATTAAAGTTATTCAAATAGTTTAACTAATAAAATAAAAATATTTGACTAGCTCTGCCAAATTCTTAAAAAAAATGTAAAATAAAGGCCTGGAAAAATAATAGGGACACTTAAATTTTTCAATATATTCTTATGTTTTTAATTATTTTTCCATAAATATTACAAAATATATACACTAAATTAAAGGTATTCAAATAGTTTAACTAATAAATCAAAAATATTTCAATAGCTTTGCCAAATTCTTAAAAAAATGTAAAATAAAGGCCTGGAAAAATAATAGGGACACTTAAATATTTCAATATATTCTTATATTTTTGATTATTTTTCCATAAATATTACAAAATATATACACTAAATTAAAGGTATTCAAATAGTTTAACTAATAAAAAAAAATATTTCACTAGCTCTGCCAAATTCTTAACAAAAATGTAAACTAAATGCCTGGAAAAATAATAGGGACACTTAAATATTTCAATATATTCTTATATTTTTGATTATTTTTCCATAAATATTACAAAATATATACACTAAATTAAAGGTATTCAAATAGTTTAACTAATAAAATAAAAATATTTGACTAGCTCTGCCAAATTCTTAAAAAAATGTAAAATAAAGGCCTGGAAAAATAATAGGGACACTTAAATTTTTCAATATATTCTTATATTTTTAATTATTTTTCCATAAATATTACAAAATATATACACTAAATTAAAGGTATTCAAATAGTTTAACTTATAAAATAAAAATATTTGACTAGCTCTGCCAAATTCTTAAAAAAAAATGTAAAATAAAGGCCTGGAAAAATAATAGGGACACTTAAATATTTCAATATATTCTTATATTTTTAATTATTTTTCCATAAATATTACAAAATATATACACTAAATTAAAGGTATTCAAATAGTTTAACTAATAAAATAAAAATATTTCAATAGCTTTGCCAAATTCTTAAAAAAAAAAGTGTAAAATAAAGGCCTGGAAAAATAATAGGGACACTTAAACATTTCAATATATTCTTATATTTTTAATTATTTTTCCATAAATATTACAAAATATATACACTAAATTAAAGGTATTCAAATAGTTTAACTAATAAAATAAAAATATTTCAATAGCTTTGCCAAATTCTTAACAAAAATGTAAAATAAAGGCCTGGAAAAATAATAGGGACACTTAAATTTTTCAATATATTCTTATATTTTTAATTATTTTTCGATAAATATTACAAAATATATACACTAAATTAAAGGTATTCAAATAGTTTAACTAATAAAATAAAAATATTTGACTAGCTCTTCCAAATTCTTCAAAAAAAAGTAAAATAGAGGCCTGGAAAAATAATAGGGACACTTAAATATTTCAATATATTCTTATATTTTTGATTATTTTTCCATAAATATTACAAAATATATACACTAAATTAAAGGTATTCAAATAGTTTAACTAATAAAAAAAATATTTCAATAGCTTTGCCAAATTCTTAAAAAAAAATGTAAAATAAAGGCCTGGAAAAATAATAGGGACACTTAAATATTTCAATATATTCTTATATTTTTGATTATTTTTCCATAAATATTACAAAATATATACACTAAATTAAAGATATTCAAATAGTTTAACTAATAAATTAAAAATATTTGACTAGCTCTGCCAAATTCTTCAAAAAAAAGTAAAATAAAGGCCTGGAAAAATAATAGGGACACTTAAATATTTCAATATATTCTTATATTTTTGATTATTTTTCCATAAATATTACAAAATATATACACTAAATTAAAGATATTCAAATAGTTTAACTAATAAAATAAAAATATTTGACTAGCTCTGCCAAATTCTTCAAAAAAAAGTAAAATAAAGGCCTGGAAAAATAATAGGGACACTTAAATATTTCAATATATTCTTATATTTTTGATTATTTTTCCATAAATATTACAAAATATATACACTAAATTAAAGATATTCAAATAGTTTAACTAATAAAATAAAAATATTTGACTAGCTCTGCCAAATTCTTCAAAAAAAAGTAAACTAAAGGCCTGGAAAAATAATAGGGACACTTAAATATTTCAATATATTCTTATATTTTTGATTATTTTTCCATAAATATTACAAAATATATACACTAAATTAAAGGTATTCAAATAGTTTAACTAATAAAATAAAAATATTTGACTAGCTCTGCCAAATTCTTCAAAAAAAAGTAAAATAAAGGCCTGGAAAAATAATAGGGACACTTAAATTTTTCAATATATTCTTATATTTTTAATTATTTTTCGATAAATATTACAAAATATATACACTAAATTAAAGGTATTCAAATAGTTTAACTAATAAAATAAAAATATTTGACTAGCTCTTCCAAATTCTTCAAAAAAAAGTAAAATAGAGGCCTGGAAAAATAATAGGGACACTTAAAAATTTCAATATATTCTTATATTTTTGATTATTTTTCCATAAATATTACAAAATATATACACTAAATTAAAGGTATTCAAATAGTTTAACTAATAAAAAAATATTTCAATAGCTTTGCCAAATTCTTAAAAAAAAATGTAAAATAAAGGCCTGGAAAAATAATAGGGACACTTAAATATTTCAATATATTCTTATATTTTTGATTATTTTTCCATAAATATTACAAAATATATACACTAAATTAAAGATATTCAAATAGTTTAACTAATAAAATAAAAATATTTGACTAGCTCTGCCAAATTCTTCAAAAAAAAGTAAAATAAAGGCCTGGAAAAATAATAGGGACACTTAAATATTTCAATATATTCTTATATTTTTGATTATTTTTCCATAAATATTACAAAATATATACACTAAATTAAAGATATTCAAATAGTTTAACTAATAAAATAAAAATATTTGACTAGCTCTGCCAAATTCTTCAAAAAAAAGTAAAATAAAGGCCTGGAAAAATAATAGGGACACTTAAATATTTCAATATATTCTTATATTTTTGATTATTTTTCCATAAATATTACAAAATATATACACTAAATTAAAGATATTCAAATAGTTTAACTTATAAAATAAAAATATTTGACTAGCTCTGCCAAATTCTTCAAAAAAAAGTAAACTAAAGGCCTGGAAAAATAATAGGGACACTTAAATATTTCAATATATTCTTATATTTTTGATTATTTTTCCATAAATATTACAAAATATATACACTAAATTAAAGGTATTCAAATAGTTTAACTAATAAAATAAAAATATTTGACTAGCTCTGCCAAATTCTTCAAAAAAAAGTAAAATAAAGGCCTGGAAAAATAATAGGGACACTTAAATTTTTCAATATATTCTTATATTTTTAATTATTTTTCCATAAATATTACAAAATATATACACTAAATTAAAGGTATTCAAATAGTTTAACTAATAAAATAAAAATATTTTAATAGCTTTGCCAAATTCTTAAAAAAAATGTAAAATAAAGGCCTGGAAAAATAATAGGGACACTTAAATATTTCAATATATTCTT